>JBBBDQ010001428.1:1895000-2137500 GCA_037127315.1 Ascarosepion bandense
TTCGGCTTTGAACGAGAAATCGGAGAACTGAGTCGAGTTCGTTGCATTCATTTACGCGTACATACCTTTGGGAAAGGTATGAATCCATCTCTTCTCCTTACAGTTAAATAAAAGGGCAAATTAGTTTCTATAGCATTGGCTGTCAACCAGTCTACTGCAGAAAATAATGGCAACCTACTGCGGGAAAATATTCTGGCCAGTCAGTCATGTTTCTTTCTAGACATGATCACCAAATCGTGTATCCCGTATGGCACTTAACAATTTTTTCCCAGTTCAATATAATAATATCCAACGATGTGAGTTACGGAGTAGTGGTTTTGGCTTTGAACGAGAAATCGGAGAACTGAGTTCGAATTCCAGTCGAGTTTGTTGCATTCACTTACGCGTACATACCTTTAGGAAAGTTATGAATCCATCTCTTCTTACAGTTAAATATAAAGGTAAATTAGTTTCTATAGCCTTGGCTGTCAACCAGTCTACTGCAGAAAATAATGGCAAACTACTCCGAGAAAATATTCTGGCCAGTCAGTCATGTTTCTTTCTAGACATGATCGCCAAATCGTGTATCCCGTATGGCACTTAACTGACTGAATGTCCACCCGATGTCATACAGTATATAATGTTATGAAGAATATAAAGTTTAGTTTAACTCATTTTACGATATATCGACCCCAGTGGCCGGCAAGTTATTAGAATAGGTTCGTATGATAACAATATGTAGACTTTAATTGGAGTAGATAGACTAAACTATCGCCCGGTTCACACTCCACCCACATCTATTGAACAGGTTAAGAGGCTCATCCCTTGTTCCCTGTTTAGGATGTGGTTTCCGGCTTTCTCTTTTCCAATCTTTTCACTATTACATAGCCCCCTGCACATCAGTGGCGTTACCGCCTTGCTCGGAGTGATACGATTAAAAAAAAAAATCAGTTTAAAGATATTGTTTCATTGACGTATTTTTGTAAAGGGTTTTTTTAAGAGTCAAAAACATGCAACTTTTAATCGATCAGTGAAGTGCTTGGGCGATCATGTCTCGAAAGATACATGACCGACTGGGCAGAAGCTTATCCCGCAGTAGGTTGCCATTACCTTCTTCGGTAGACCGATTGCCAGCCAAGGCTATAGAATCCAATCTGTTCTGTAATTTAACGCAGAACTGAAGGGAAAAGTCAGATTATTACCTACCCCAAGGTTATTTGCGCGTCAGTGAATGCAAGAAATTCAACTGAAATTTGAACTCGGCTCCCCGCTTTCTCGTTCCGAACCGATATCCACTACACCACAACGCACATAAATATATTGCTGGTATTTTTAGTATGAAAATATATTTTTATATTGTCATAATGTTTTAACACCATTTTGGGTGTTAATTAAATAATTAAGACTCTAACAGATACTGCCACCTGGGCCACGCTCACCAAAACCTCCCGATCAGAGTCCTTGCTGACGGACGTAGATTATTATCATACCCTGTACAGCAAGACATATGGAAATAACGAATAAATAACATGGCCATACAATATACACAGGATTGAGAAATCAATAATCGAAATATAGGGTGTTCCAATAACTTGGACGGAGTTTAAATGTGAATTAGGTTCAAAAGTCTGATGATTTTTTTCAGTGTTTTTTAGATTTTGTCGTCGTCCTGTGATCTTGGTCGAGATAGAACCCACTACACCCCTCCAGTATTCCCTGTACGTTTGAAATCCTGGCGCAATCTGTAACGAAATTTATAATCTTGTCAAATAGCTGAATACTTGATGCTTCGCTCGGGCTACCAAGGGTGTTTTTATTGTGACACCAACACTAGATGGGTTGCCTCCAGACACATTTATCCCACAACTGGAGGGAAGTGACGGATTAATACTTTTCCCAATGTTATATATCACTGTACGACGACAAACAACGAGAACACGCATATATAAAAATATAAGATTATATTTCTATTCCTGACAACGAGCCTGTGTGGAACAGAGAATGGAAGAGTGAGAGCGCACATAGAATGAGTCGACGGGAGTGTAAGTCTTGCCTGTGGTGTCTCTCTGCTTCCACTGGCCGTTCTCTGCTGGCGAATCTGTGTGTCAATTTCTTTTTATAGTCTTCTAGAACCGGGACTTTTCCTTCCGGTTTTGTCTCGCCTACGCAACGCCCACGTAATTCCAAGAGACACCTGTTTTGTTTACTTCCGTAGTCATTTCCGCCGCTGTCGGAAATAAGGTCAAACGAGCCCGACTCATAACCCTGCGACATCCGCTCCAGACGCCGACAGGATGTATTTCTCAAACACCTATCTTGTCGTTCGCTGACCCCTTCATCGACGGGAAATATCATCGATTGCATCAACCTTCTTCGGGTGGGGGCTAGATTGCTATATTACACCAAGTGTACTAGTGCTTAAGTGAATGCAGGGTACCTAACTGGAATTCGAACGCTGCTTGCCGATTTCTCCTTCCAAGCCGACATCCACTGCACCAGCCAAGGCTATAAAAAACCCAATCTGCACCACAACGCACATCCGTCATTGAACGCTTACAGCACCTGGTATTCCCAAGCGATCACCCATCTAAGTACTGACCAGGCTCGCGTTGCTTAACTTCGGTGATCGAACGAGAACCAGTGTATTCAACGTGACATGCCGTATTTCAGATTTAACAACTTCGCTTTTTATCAGTTTCAACCATTGAAAGATTAACAATGGAACAAAATGTTAAAGTTATCGCAGCTTATTACAAAAATAAGTGTTCAAGCAAAAGAAGTTCCCAGTTTGCATTATCTCTCGAAACAGTGATGTCAACTGGCCACCGCCATCGGGCCACTTGACGAATTTAGATTTCATAGTTTGGGGTCATCTGAAAAGTAAGCTCTACGCCAAAAAACAAAAAAGAATCCAATAGCTGAAATATATATATTTTTAAAAAAATTTAACACCCTTTCAACTGCATAGTAAAATTTGATCCCAAATAAATAATTATACATATTTCAGATAAAAAAAATATATAAATGCAAAATTTATTTAGCGGATTCATCATACTCGGATATAGGGTGTTTTAATATGAAATGATGTATTTCATATTATTTTTAGTATTTTTTGCCAAGTGGATAATTCTAAATGAAAATAGAATGGTTCTTTGGTTATTATTACTTTGCAAAATTTTACAAGGAAGGGAAACAAAGATGAACTCGTCCGAATCAACTTAACTTTTCTTCATTCTTTCATTGATGAAAATGCAATATAGGCAATTATTGAATATTTATGAATTCATTTGATGCACATGTTATTGTGCAGTATTAACCAAAAAAAAAAACAATTCTATTTTTATTTAAAATTATTCACTTGACGTCTTTAGATTTCTTCCTTTGTAGTCATCTCAAAATTAAGGTCTACGCCAAAAAAGCCAACAGCAATTTAAAAGCTGAAGGATGAGATAATACGGCATATTGGTGAGATCGTCGAGGAGCAACGATGCAGAGACGTCATCAAAGATTTCGACCATCGAGTAGAGGTGTGCTGCCGAAGCCTTGGCGGAAATTTTGGGGCGATATTATTTTGCACACATAATTGCCATGACATGATCCAATAGTGAAATCAATAAAATTTCACCAATCACACCGATTCATTTACAGCAAAATTCGATCCGTCTTAATACAATCCTCTATATTTAATTTCAGAATGGAGTATGCATTTAGATCAAATGAATATTTACAACTTTGGTCTATGCGTCTTTTTAAAAATAGAATTAAACAAAAAAGATTTTCATTCAAACTCGCCACTAAAAAATAAAAGCAGTTATGTTCACGGTCTTACAGATTCACTTGAACTGAAAGAACAATACTACGTTTTCATGGTTAAAATTAGAACCTCATTGATTATGACAACAAACCAATACAAGTGAGCGTGATTTCTACTAGTAACTATACATAAGTTATCATGTATAATCTAAGAAAATCAAAGCATAGATTGATACCTTTCTCAAGTGTAGTGTATTTGCGCGTAAGTGAATGCTACTGAGATTCGAATTCGGCTTTCTGATTTCTCATTCCAAGCCGATAGCCACAAAAAAGCCAACAACAATTTAAAAGCTGAAGGATGAGATAATACGGCATATTGGTGAGATTGTCGAGGAGCAACGATGCAGAGACGTCATCAAAGATTTCGACCATCGAGTAGAGGTGTGCTGCCGAAGCCTTGGCGGAAATTTTGGGGCGATATTATTTTTCACACATAATTGCCATGATTTAAATAAGATGATCCAATAGTGAAATCAATAAAATTTCACTAATATTTTTCACCGGATCTGTTCAACCTATACAGCGAGTATATTTTGAAAACCCTTGAAGTTATGCCTGGATTCGTAATCGGAGGCCACAATTTAAACAACCTAAGGTACGCAGACGATACAGTGCTGATATCAGACACAGAAAAGAAACTACAAAACCTCTTACAGAATGTAGCAGAAGAAAGAATTCCCTTCCATATACTTGCTTCCCCGACAGCTACAATCTCCAGGAGTTTAAATGTAAGGTCAATAGAGACCTACCTCCTAACACACTAATTCGCATCCATTCTCTCAAACACTCTTCCCATCTACTCTACTATCATCTTCATTATCCTTACCCGTCTATCACCCTCCTTCTGACATTTCCTCTATCTAACCACTCTTTCTCATCACCTTTCCCTGTGTAACACCCTGCGCAATAGTGGCAGTGGAATGCCTTGCTTGGGGTGAAATGATTAAAAAAATATATTGGGTAAAATTTAGTATTAAATCTTCTTTATAATTGTACATTCTATGTGACTTTACAATTAATATAGAATCAAAATGAAATTTTCATTAGTTTTGGTTAAATATAAAACAACGTAAATAATAATCAGAATCACTTAAGACCAAGTTTAAGATGTTTAGTTCTTAGAAATAAACTGCACGAATACCGAATGCATGGTTATCAGTAAAAAGGGCAGCCCAAAATGCCAAATACAGGTCGGGGATACCAGAATCAAGCAGGTACAAAAATTTAAATACCTGGGAAGAGTTATAACAGAAGACGGAAAGTGCGACACAGAGATCCGATGGCGAATTGGCATGGCAAAGAGAGCATTCCAGAAGTAGAATAAGGTATTAAGAAACAGGACAATTTCGCTAGAAACTAGGAAGAGAGTACTGGATTGGTACGTGATGTCCGTCCTTCAATATGGCAGTGAATGCTGGACAATACCATCAAAGATGAGGGAAAAACTTGAAGCAACTGAAATGTGGCTCTACAGAAGCATACTGGATATAAAGTGGGGGATCAGTTTCACATTACAATCTTTATATAAACTGATCCCGCACTTTGCGTTCACAGCAGTTTCTATACCTTTATATTCCTAAGATCCAAAAGCAGAAATATGCAAGTTGAGAAGAGTATTAAGAAACAGGACAATTTCGCTAGAAACTAGGAAGAGAGTACTGGATTGCTACGTGATGGCCGTCCTTCAATATGGCAGTGAATGCTGGACAATACCATCAAAGATGAGGGAAAAACTTGAAGCAACTGAAATGTGGCTCTACAGAAGCATACTGGATATAAAGTGTGGGATCAGTTCCACATTACAATCTTTATATAAACTGATCCCTCACTTTGTGTTCACAGCAGTTTCTATACCTTTATATTCCTAAGATCCAAAAGCAGAAATATGCAAGTTGAGAAGAGTATTAAGAAACAGGACAATTTCGCTAGAAACTAGGAAGAGAGTACTGGATTGCTACGTGATGGCCGTCCTTCAATATGGCAGTGAATGCTGGACAATACCATCAAAGATGAGGGAAAAACTTGAAGCAACTGAAATGTGGCTCTACAGAAGCATACTGGATATAAAGTGTGGGATCAGTTCCACATTACAATCTTTATATAAACTGATCCCTCACTTTGTGTTCACAGCAGTTTCTATACCTTTATATTCCTAAGATCCAAAAGCAGAAATATGCAAGTTGAGAAGAGTATTAAGAAACAGGACAATTTCGCTAGAAACTAGGAAGAGAGTACTGGATTGCTACGTGATGGCCGTCCTTCAATATGGCAGTGAATGCTGGACAATACCATCAAAGATGAGGGACAAACTTGAAGCAACTGAAATGTGGCTCTACAGAAGCATACTGGATATAAAGTGGGGGATCAGTTCCACATTACAATCTTTATATAAACTGATCCCTCACATTGTATATTCACAGCAGTTTCTATACCTTTATATTCCTAAGATCCAAAAGTGAAGTATGCAAGTTGAGAAGAGTATTAAGAAACAGGACAATTTCGCTAGAAACTAGGAAGAGAGTACTGGATTGCTATGTGATGTCAGTCCTTCAATATGGCAGTGAATACTGGACTATAACATCAAAGATGAAGGAAAAACTTGAAGCAACTGAAATCTGGTTCTACAGAAGGATGCTGCGAATCTCATGGATCGAACATGTGAGCAATGATAAGGTTTTGGAAAGAATGGAAACGAAAAGGAAATTAATACTGATCATCAGAAAGCGACAGCTGAAGTTCCTGGGACACGCATGAGGAAGGAGGGCCTGGAGAACCTGATACTAACAGGCCAGATAGAGGGGGAAATAAACAGGGGAAAGCAACGGATAACATATTTGAAGGGCCTAATCAGGTGGATGATAGAATGAGGATTGCATGATGTAACAGGAAAAGGCGTGCTCAGAGCCACTAGGGAGAGAAAAAGGGGAAAGACATGATCGCCTACGTCCTGAAGGGACAGGGCACATAGTTGAAGAAGAACTTCGATCCGTCTTAATGCAACACCCTATATACGAGTCTGATGAATACACGATATAAATTTTACATTTATATATTTTTATCAAAAATATGTATAATTATTTACTGGGGGTGAAATTTTACTATGCAATTAAAAGGGTGTTAAATATTTTTTAATATATATATATTTGTCATAATGTTATATTGATTGTGTAGGCATTGGAATCAATACTGCATTGTAACTCTAGGTGTCATGCTACAACCAATCTTCAGAAAATAATACGATCAAATAATTTACGTTTATCTTCTAGGGAATAAAATAGTTATATTACTCCAATAAATAAGAAAATAATAAAAAGATCTCGGCAAATGTTGTTACAAATGTTTGCATGATAAATAATAGTGAAGGAAATCGACGATACTGGACGACAGTCAGTGGTAAAGAAAGCAAAATTTACATGTCATAATGTATTTCCTAGTATTCCGGAAATTGCGTCGTTTTATGAAACGTTTTTTTTTTCTGCATTTTTTTTTTTTTTACTAAAAATTATTTAGTAATTTTAGCAATAACAATAAAAATATTTTTATATACACTACCGGCCATATTTATTAGGTCACCCAGTGTTAAAAAAAATGAATTTATTTATTTCATACTATATTTAGTACGGATAATTCTAAATGAAAATAAAACGGTTCTTTTGTTATTATTGCATTGCAAAATTTTGCAAGGCAAAGAAGCAAAGATGAACTCGTCCAAATCACCCTAACTTTTCTTCATTCTTTCATTGTTGAAACTGCAATATAGATAATTATAAAATATACATGAATTAATTTGGTGCACATGTTATAGTGCAGTATTAACAAAAGAACCATTCTATTTTCATTTACAATTATTCACTTGGCACTAAATACTAAAAAATAGTTTGAAAAACAATTTTTTTTAGTAACTTCATTTCTTTTAAAAAACTACACTACCGAACAGAATTATTAGGACATCCCAGTTTTTTAAAACACTGGGATGGTCTAATAATTCTGTCCGGTAGTGTATTCGATGATAATTTTATAGTTTCATCCTTATTTTATTTATTGATTACTTTCTTACATTTTCATTAAAGTAATAATAATAGCAATAATAATAATAGTTTTATTAAAATAATAATAATAATAAGTCAAAGTGTTTCATGTGTGAGGAACTCCGACATCCACTCTAAAATATATGTGTGCTATGCGTGTATGTTTCTATGTGCGTATACATATATTTTGAAAAAATAAATAAACAGAAGTATGGAAATCTACAGGAGTTTAAGTAACATCTTTTGATAGTCGCTCCTTTTAGTGATGAAAGGGATTGCGTGGTCCAAAAATGGCATTGAGGTTTTTAAGCTCCTGGTAGGGTGGCTCTTGGCAGCGAAGACGAAGACAACGACACAGAACATGGTCAACCCCAAATTCTAAAAAGGTGGAAGAAGCGAATGAATAAGACTACGCATAGTGGACATGTTATAGAAGGTACCACTCGAAATTACAACCGAGTTAGCGGTAGTCCGTTACAGTTTCATAACTGATTTCTGCATGTTTCATTCTATATTTTCCGCAGAGGAAAGTTATAAAATGAAGTGTTTCGGTCACTTTCTTGTAAGCTGAGGACTATTTAAATTAATCCAGTCTATCCTCTAATTTTTCTCCACCTTCAATCAATCTCTGCAATATTTTCGCCAGCAAGAATTTTGCTCAATCTTTTAACATCAAATGGAATTGCTACACAAGAAATGACGCACTTTATAAGAAAGTAATAAAAAAACTTCTGAAATCTTTAACTAATGTATTTAGTTTAAATAGGTACCATGTTGATGAATAACTGTTCTCTAACGTCCCTCTAAATTTTTTATCCCATCTTTACAGAAAATTATTATTCTTTGATATGATAGACTAATCAAATATTTTGATTACCTTCTCCATATTGGGTAGTGTTTTATTTCGTTTGTAAATGTCAAATTGATTAAACAAGTGATAGTCTGTAGGAGAGATATCAGGTGAATATGGAAGATGTGGCAATATTTCATATTTAAGGATAAGCAGCTTTTGGACAGTTGAGTGAGAAACGTGCGGCTTTGTGTTGACTTCCAGCAAAATTGGAGCATCTCTATTCTCAAGCCTAGGCTGTTTTTTTGTCTTTTAAAGCATATATTTCTATTCTTTAGACTACGATCTTGCTCCGAATTTTTCCTTTAAGGCAAGAATGAACAATAAATAACCCATTTGAAAGGCCATTATTAACTATTAACATTATAACTTACAGTGCAGTATAATGGTATTGTTTTGGTGATTCACTTGCATCTAAGGACGTTGAAGGTTGCAGTTCTTACAATAGTGCAGAAAGTAGGGGATATCAATTGAGGATTGAACACAATACTCAGTTATGATTCTAGCGAGACGAGCTTGTTAACTATTACACCACGCCGAGGTGCCCTACTGTGTGTCAGTCAGTTAAGTGCCATGCGCGATATACGCTTGGGTGATCATGCCTCGACAGAGACATGACTGACTGAGCAGAAGATTATACCGCAGTAGGTTGCCATTGCTTTCTGCGGTAGACTGGTTGCCGACCAAGGCTATAGAACCAAATCTGTCCTGTTATTTAACCCATAACTGTAGGGAAGAGACGGATTAATACCTACTGTGTGTATGTGGGAGTATTATCATTTCAGTGGAATTTTTTGAGATAAATTTCGATAGATGTTATGTCTTGAGAAGCGTAAAGCTTCTTAAAATACAAAAATAATTAGAAAAACTTTGTTGAGTTTGAGATAACATGATTAATTTAATATATTAATTGGACATTTTTAAAAATATGTCCTATATATTCACGAGGCATGATAAAAAAAATGTATCGGATTTGCCTCTACGGTAACTGAGCAGAAATACGTCGCACAACTTCCCATCATATGAAAGAAATAATATTTCAAGACGTCGATGAAATCCAATAGAAAACGGATAGACAGCTGCTCGTTTTCCACATCTAAACTTATTTATAAATAGAACTTTGTCTGTGTGTGTGTCTCTGTGTGTGTGGGTGTGTGTCCGTTACCTATAGACTCCGAAACGGCTGAACCGATTTTCTTGAAAATTTACACAGTTGTACTATAAGCGTCTGCGTGTGTTCTTAGCTAGGTTTTGTGTCGGGGTACCCCAGATTAATATCGAAAATCGATAATTGAAAAAATCGATTTATAGAAGGAGTGGCCCGATTTTAATCAAATTTGATATACTCATAGAAAAAGACGTAAGAAACGATATTCAGAAGTTTCAAGGTTCCAGTTCTTACAAGATTGCAGAAAATCGATAATATATATATATATAAAAGGCAAGATGTTTGTGTGTGTGTCTGTTTAGCTGTATTTTTTTGTATGTGTCTGTATTTTTTCAGTCCTTTTATTTTAGATTTTGGTTCGGGTTTGGCTCTAGGTAGGTATAATTGTAGTTCTTAGTCTCAGCCATGATACCATTTACTCAGAGGACTAATTTAGCCTTCAAAATTCAGTTTACGATGAAAAAACTTATTTGATATCGATACCAGGAAGTCAAAATTTGACTTACATCCATTCATTTTTCTTTCAGTCTACGGTTTCGCTTTAACTGGACACAATTATTGCTTTTGTCTTTCGTGCCAACGTCCAAAGAGTCTGAGCTCCAGGACCATGGATTAGTTTTAAAGCTTTCATTACACTCGAGCAACGCCGGGCTATACTGCTAGTAAAAATATAATTCTGCAATGCAGGTATCTGTAAATCATCCTAAGCAACCTCTCCTGCGCTCCATAAGCATGGGCCAAGCAAGTCTCCCTGAAGACAATATATTGCGCTTCCTCAGCTTTACCCTACCTTCCGACTTCAAGTGGAATCATTACATTCAGTCAATAGCTAAACCCACTGCTAGGAAGGTGGGATCACTATCTCGTGTCAGAAAGTTATTTACGCCTGATTCCATCTTGCCCATATACAAATCTGTTATGGTGAAACGCACCTATTCCTCATAGAAGTTCTTTAGAGTTTTATTGGAATTCAGTAGAACTACTAGGAAGTTGATATTAGTCGGCAGTTAGCCGAATACTAAGAAATCAGCTTTCAATTGAAAGATTACCAAGTTCCTAACATTTTGAGTGCGTTAAATCGATTAGCAACCGACATAGCACGATTATAACTTTCAGTGCGAAAACTACTCAACAACAAAATCAATCATCCGTCCGTGCATGGGATACTAGTGTCATATATGGTCAAGCGCCCTTGCTGTTCATCTCAGTGTTCTCGATAGGCTCCAAAGGAAAATATGTAACGTGATAGGTCCCGACTTGGCAGCTCTACTCCAGCCACTTTCTCACCGGCGGGATGTGGCTTTCCTCTGTCTATTTTACAAATATTTCCATGGCTTCTGCTCCGACGAACTTATGTAACTAGTGCCCCTGCCACTAGAATTTACTCGTGCAACCAGACTGGCAACAAGGTCTCACCCACTTACTGTTAGATCAACTAAATGCAACCGTCAAATCTACTCCGCCAGCTTCTTTTCCCGCACTTCCCGCCTGTGGAACTCCCTTCCGTAATCTTGCTTTACCGACAACTACAATATCCAGATATTTAAATGCAATGTCTATACTCATCTCTTATCCACTTGACTCCAGTTCTTTCTACATCACCCTGTATATCTTGTTCTATCTTCTTTTTCTTTCTCTCTGCCTTAGCAACACTCTTCACACCTGTATTTCCGTCCTTCTCTTGCCGTTTCTCTGACACCCACTGTAGCTGGGCTGTCTTTCTCTTCGCTCTCCTCTTGACTAAACGTTTCCTCTTATAGAGCCCCCTGCGCATCAGTAGTGGTACCGCCTTGCTTGGGTTGAAACGATTAAAAAAAAAACATTAACAACTTAAGTTTAACGTTGCTGTTTCGGGATCTTCATGTGAGGTCAGATTTTTTAATTATGAATTCTTTGAAAGAAAATTTCTTGTATACTTCGAGTTTAACTTTGTAACTTTAGTTTCAAAATATTTATACTTCTACTAGTTTTCAGTCGGTCAATTAAGTGCCATATATGATACACGCTTGGGTGATCATGTCTCGAAAGAGACATGACTGACTGGACAGAAGATTATCCAGCAGTATATTGACATTAACTTCTGCGGTAGACTAGTTGCCAGCCAAGGCTATAGAACCCAATCTGCCCTGTTATTCAACCCATAACTGGAGGAAAGAAACGGATTATTACCTTTCTCAAAGATATTTGCACGCATGTGAATGCATGGAATTTAACTGGAATTCGAACTCGGCTCCCCGATTTTTTGTTCTGAGCCGATATCTACTGCGCCACAACGCACATCCCTTTACTAGTTTTACTCTGTAAACATTTCACGACTTTCTTATTTTAATATTCTGATGAATCTTAATTCTTCAGTTAATAATTGAATAAGTACATGGCAAATTCTATGAAAATAAAATATCCATAGAAATTCCCCAATTGCATCATTATTTCTCTGAACTTTAACAAAGTATTGCAATAATAATTATAAATATAAAGTTATCACTCTTCTTTGTTCATATAATTTCTTTTTGCTTGCATTTCTTCTCTATTATGTTTACGGATTGCTTGTCTCTCTTCTGCTTCTAATCGTTTTCGTCTTTTTCTTGTCCGTCCTCTTGCTGTCTCTCTTTGTTATCTTATTCTTTATTCCATTACAATGCTTTTATACGGAATATATGATGCATTTACAAAATACATTTAATTTCATTCATTACAAGAAAAGCGTGACACACGTAGGTACCGAGGTAGGTATTACTGTATTATATTATAAAGACTACGACTGCTCATGCTTCAGTGAGAATTGAAGTACAGATTAAATACATAAAAATAAAGAGATAAAAAATATTTTTATAGTTTTAGGAGAATCAAGAGTAAAACAGCAAAGAAAAACGTGAAATTGTTATTTAAAGTACAGAAACACTATAAGTACAATATTGCATTTTTTTTATAATAGATGATGTATATTTTACAGTAATTCACTTTTCGTTTCATATTTCCTGTTCGACGTTTTCTTTCATTTATCAAGCGTGTTTCTGTGTACGTCGTCCGGTGTTCTTATGCTTAATCTGCTTTGTTTGAGTGTGCGTTCACATCCTTTTCTAGGGCGTGATATTTTCGTGTAAAATTTTTGTACAATAAAGACGAAAGCTGATGATGTTTCGCCTGAAATTGGCCATACCCCCGATTTATCATGAAATAACGTGCCTGCCTTAATTTTTCTTATATTTACTCTATATGTATTTATATACATATATGTTTAGAGCTCTCTTAGAGAGTTATCCTATAACTGTATGTACAGGATACTCCTTTGGATTCTTCTATATCTACACCACATGCTGATATATATATATATATATATATATATATATATATATATATATATATATGAAAGAATATTAATAAAAAGTTTTGAATTTAAAAATGTACTTTTTTGGGACAGTATTTGTTTATTTTTATTATTGTATTTTATATTTCAAACCGCCCTCGGTCCATCATCAGAAACGACTGATTTTTAAATTTAAATTAAAAACGTATTTCACGATAGCGTCCGAATATTTTTTGTGTGTTTACATCACGTGGCGTGTTTGTTCACAACATGCGGCACGTCCGTAGAGAAAGTCTGTTTGTTTTAGATAAAAATTTCTTGGAATATCTGAAAAAAAATTTTTAGCTATTGAAATATTTGTAAAGATTCAACACACCTAAGTCCCTATTTAACCCTAGCTTGTGTGTATTTAATTTTAAAATCCAGTATTTCTCTTTCTTTCTGCGTGTGTATGTAGAACTAAAATTGGAGTCTATTAGTAAACTTTTGCAATTTTCTAAAGTATGATCAGGTTGATTAAAATAGGCTGCAATTGGGGAGTATACATTTTTTTGTCGTATATTTAGTTTGTGATTATTGAAGCGAACACACACATGCACACACGCACACACAGACAGACACACACACATATATATATATTTTAGTCAACAATACAATAGTCCTTACTCATACACACAGTAAAAAGAACCTTAAGATATTGGAGGCCATCTACATTAACTCCAAACAACCCGCACTTAATAAAATCACTTTTAAATCCGGTCATAACACGTTACATTGCATTTGAATACATAGTTCTGTTGTCATTTCGCGCAATCACGCGGCGTGACGTCATAGAACCGCATTTCAATCTTGCGAACTACGTTTGTTATTTTTGGTAACTATTGCCGTTGCCTAGCGGAGTTTTATGTCAACACAAAATAAAATCGTCGCTGATGGTGGATGTTATTGTGTTACCGTCTTAATAACCTCTCTGTAGATAGCACATGTGGGCCGAAAGCTTAGAACCAACTTAATAAAAAATTATGCAAATGTTGGAGAATTTTTGTCTTTATTTTCAACTGAAATTAAAGCCAAAATACGACGTTTAGAACGGCTCATGATTAAACATAATAGACATTCATTGTCTCTTATATGTTTCGAAAATTATTTGCTGCCTCGATACACTATATATATATATATATATATATATATATATATATATACGATTTAATGAACGCTAATACATAATTGAAATCGAGAGACTTTCGGTTCATAATATGCACCTGATCATTGCATAACGCATGAAAGTACATGTCGTGATTAAAACGTAGTACTATATATATATATATATATATATATATATATATATATATATATATATATATATAGCTCATAATAAGCACCTAAATGTTGAAGAGGGCATGAATAATATATATATATATATATATATATATAATTAGAGAAGAAAACAAATAAGCAGCGAATAACTGATGAAATGCGTGGTATATGAAAGTATTTTTGTTAACCATTTTTAAATTATTTAATTCCAAGCAAGGTGATAATGTTACTAAGACATCAAGTATTATT
This sequence comes from Ascarosepion bandense, assembly GCA_037127315.1. Classification (NCBI taxonomy): domain Eukaryota; kingdom Metazoa; phylum Mollusca; class Cephalopoda; order Sepiida; family Sepiidae; genus Ascarosepion; species Ascarosepion bandense. The sequence continues at coordinate 1,909,712 of JBBBDQ010001428.1, forward strand.
CAAAGTGAAAGAAAATGTTAAGTGATGAGAAATCAAAGTAGAACATTTTCGAAGATAGTAGGTGGCAGCGAAGCAAGGAACCGGAAAAGAGTTCCAGAGATAAGAAGTGTGATAAAAGAAACTATTAGAAGGTTTCTTAAGTTTGCATCTAGATACTTCAATATTATTGTCTATGCCGTTTATTTGCCAATTTAATTGCACTCTTAATTTCATATGTCGTGGTGTCAAGAAGGTAAACTTATTAAAACAATTACCATGAAAACATTAATCGCAAAGACAAAAAAAGAGCTATGTCACGTCGGTGAGTCATTAAATGATGTCGATATGCCAGCTCAATACTAATAATATAACAGCGCCTTCTTTTGATTTTTTTTTTTTTTTTGTGAATATCCAAATATATTGCAGGAGCAGCAAACTAGACATGAAAGAAAGATGGGTGCTCAAATATTTAAGAAAGATTCTCTTGAGAAAAATTATCTTACTTTTTAACTTTCATTCTTAATATCGAACCGAGCGACTGATTCAATATAATCACTCCAGTTGATGTCAGTCGAAAACAAGAGTCCAAGTAATTGCAATGTTTATCTCGTAGTGGTTACCACTAACCATGGTGGAAAGATAAGATTGTTCTATGTAAAGATTAAATTATACCATTTCTGTTTTGGATGCGTTAAAATATACAAGTCACTTCTTACTCCATTTAACAACCTATAGTATGTTAAATTCGAAAGCAACTGATAGTTTTATTTAATTGGATCTGTCGGACTTGATATTAAGACAAGAGTAAATAGCTGTGTCACCTGCATAAATGGTTTGGTTGTTTTTGTTTTTATGGCAAATCAACCTCGACGGGTCATTTATTGCCAACTAAACTTTATTTATTTATTGCTGGTAATACCTTTTTCTTTCAGCAATTTATTGTTGTTTTCGTACAATTTTTGTGTCTAGTAACACAGTTTTCTTTTCGAATATCAAGATTCAATGGGATTTGTTTTTAATGGCAGGGTCCCCAAGTCCTACCCTTGTTATTTATCTTATAACTGGAAGGAAGGGAAGGGACGGATTAATACCTGTTCCAAGGGTACCATTGCTTAAGTGAACGCAGGGTATTCAACTGGAATTCGAACTCGGCTCACCGATTTCTCTTTCCGAGCCTATATCCACTGCACCAAAACGCACATCCGTCACTATACGCTTATATCACCTGGTATTCCCAAACGGTTACCCATCTAAGTACTGACCAGACTCAACGTTGCTTAAGTTCGGTGATCGAGCGAGAACCTGTGTATTCAACGTGATAGGCCATAAGCCCTCGGCGTATATACCTATGTGGGGACTAATAAAGTCACAAACAGCATCGATAAAGAAAAAAAGTAGGTCCAAGTATAAAGATCCGACTAATCCTTGCGTTAATGCAAAATGATCGGGAGGACTCGCCGTTCAAACCGATGTTCTTAACTCAGTTTGTTAAGAACGACTGGATTGTCCAATATCCTGTCAAAGACGCCATATTTTTTTTTAAATTGTGGAGAAGGCTAGCATGCAAAATCATGTCAACTACCTTTGAGATATTTAAAAACGCAATACGAACCTTAACACCGTTATCCAACTTTTGACAGAAAAAAAAACTCAGATATAACCGTTAGCACATCGGCCGATGACATAGAGAAGTTATCTTTTTTATGTGAAGGAAGACTCATTGTAGGGAGTTGCTTAACCAATTTATAATAGTAAATAAAATAATATTTATTCAGCTGCATAAAAGATGAAATTTTTCAAGTATGTTTTGAGGCTTATATCTTTTCTTCTTCAGTGTCCCATTTTCATGCCACATACCACCAGGAAAGCTGGTGCTCATCGCTCTACACAATCTTCTCTCCTTTATAGCTCTTAATAACTTCTGGCTTTTTGCCATATCCTCGAAACACTGCTCCGCCATCAAATATCTAAAACTCGATACGTATATTATACGTTTCTTCTTCTGGCCACGTTGCCTTCACACTTTCCTGTGAGTATCAAACTTTCTAGGTTTTCTTTCCTCATTATGTGCAACAGAATTTTAGCTGTTTAATCCTGACGTTAAGTGAAAGTGTACTTTTTTTTGACATTGTTTTTAGAATTTTGTCGTTGCTCCCATGTTATTTGCATCCGTTTCTGCATTAATTTATAATGCTAAATTCATGCGGAACTTATTTTATTTGCATAATAAAGCCTCCCAAAAGGCGAACGAATTCATTATCAATATTTTTCAATAAGGATAGATAAGGCGGAACATGTGTAATATTTTACACATATAAATTTCAAAATATCCTGGCCGATTCGAGAACATTGTTTGATTAATGCTAATGTTATTGATAAAAATAGTCATGTATACAAAAAAAAAGGGAGCATAGGGTTCTGAACGATCAATGATGATGATGATAATGATAGATATGCAGGTGATGGTAATGATGATGATAAAGATGATGATGATTATGGTGTGGTGTTAAGGATGATGGTGATGATAGTTATTGTGGTGGTGATGATGGTAATTTATGATGATGGGGTGGTGATAATTTGATTATGGTGATGTGGTAGTGATGATGATAAGGTGAAGATGATCATTATCATGTTAATGGTAGTGATGATAATGAGTATGATGATAATGTTTATAGGGGTGATGATGATGATGATGATGATGATGAATTTAAAAAGAGAGAAATGCAAGAAAAAAGTAAGGAAATGGATTTGAAAAAAAGAAAGAAAGAAGGAACGAAAGAAAGCGAAAGTGAAAAGCAAAAGAGAAATGAAAGAAAAATTTAAGGAAATGAATATGGATAAAAGAAAGAAAGAAAGGAAGAAGGCGAAAAGCAGGAAAAAAATTCAAAGGAATGAATTTGACTAAAAAAAAAAGAAAGAAAGAAAGAAAGAAAGTGAATGTGAAAGAGAAAAATGCAAGAAAATTCCAAAGAAATTAATTTGAATAAAAGAAGATAAATAAATGAAGAAAGAGAGTTAGAATAAATGTAAAACGAAAGAGAGAATTACAAGAAAAATGCAAGCGAATGAACTTGAATGAAAGAAAGAAAGAAAGAAAGAGCGGTAGAGAAATTATAGAAAAGAAAGAAAATTAAAGAAAAAAATGCAAATAAATGAAATTGAACGAAAGAAAGGAGAAAAGAAATAAAAGTAGAGTGAATATGAAAAAAAGACAGAAATCCAAAAATATGATTTAAGGAAATTAATTTGAAAAGAAGAAAGAAAGAAAGAAAGAAAGAAAGAAAGAAAGAAAGAATGAATGAATGAAGGAAGGAAATAGTGATGGGAGAGTTTAAGGAGTAAGAGATAAATGCAAAAAATGTATTTGAAAGAAAGAAAGAAAGAAAAAAGAAAGAAAGAAAGTACGTTAGATACAGTGATTTAGAAAAAATGCAAAAAATGCAAAAAAGATTATCTTGAAAGAAAGAAAGAAAGAAAGAAAGAATAAAGCCTCCCAAAAAGGCTTTTTTACATTCACACATTCGTGTGAATGTAAAAAAAGAAAGAAAAGTAACATGAGTGAATGAAAAAAGAAAGAGAGAAATTTAAGAAAAATGCAAGATGAATTTGAAAGAAAGAAAGAAATAATGAAAGAGATCTAGAGTGAATGTAAAAAGGAAAATAAATGCAAGAAAAAGCAATGAAATGAAATTGAATGAAAGAAAAATTGTTTAGGCGGCAATGTAAAAAGAACGAGTGAAGTGCAAGAAAAATGTAAAGAGATGAACTTGAAAGAAAGAAAGAAACAAAGAAATGAAAGAAGAAACAAGAATTAATGTCCAAAGAGAAAATAAGTAATAAGTAGGAGTACACTTTTTAGTTTTTACGCGCAAATACCCTTGAGAAAGGTATTAATCCGTCTATTCCTTCCAGTTATGGGTTAAATAACAGGACAGATTGGGTTCTATAGCCTTGGTCGGCAACCAGTCTACCGCAGAAAGCAATGGCAAACCTACTGCGGGATAATCTTCTGCCAAGTCAGTCATGTCTGGAAAGAAACATGATCGCCCAAGCGTGTATCACGTATGGCACTTAAACTGACTGACACTTTTTAGTTGTACTCTACTATGACACTGTCAGCTCTTCGGGTGGAGAACGTTCCCTGCTTCCGAGCGGAAAACACTAACCCAGTCGTGGTTCTGCTGAAGGGTAGAATCACGACTGGGGAAAAATAGACAGATATTGTTGGCCTGGTTATATGGCTGGGAAGACCCACAATAAAAAGACCTTGTGTCACATCTGGCCTTGCGTTGGAAGGTTGGTAAATACCGAGAAAATAAATAAGAATAATAGAACATAATGCATTAAGAAAACAAGGAAGGATGAAAGAAAGAAATCTGGAATTAATGTAAAAGAGAAAAACATGAATAAGAACAAAGGATGGTAAATTATTAGAAAAGAAATTAAAAAAGAACGGAAGAAAAAATTAGAAAATGTTGATTAAAGATTTCAAATAAAAATGTAAAAATACCGAAGTATTAACTGACGGAAGGAGTAAAATATGGCGACTGTCCGTTTATTTTAAATATAGACTAGCCGAATAATAAAAAGAAAAGAAAACTACATGTTAAATTATGTAACGAAAGACATAATGGAAGCAAAGACCGATTTTGGAAAAAATAAAAAAATGAATAAAAATAAGAGGAAATAAAAAATGGAGTCAAAGAATGAAATAAAGTATGAAAACATCTAAGAGAAAGAAAAACCAAGAAAGCATAAATAAATCAAGTAAGATATTAATATGTATGAGAATGGAGAAGAGAAAATAAAACTAACGTATAAAGACGTAAGGTATTTAATACAAGGCACATACTTAATAATATTGTACAGTAAAATGTTACCACAAATGATAGAGAAAAGAAGCCGGTCCAAAGGTAGAAAGCAAAAGCAGACAGAGAGAGAGAAAGAGAAATATTTACAATAAAATGCAATAAAATAAAACCAAATAAAGAAATTGCGTAATTGAAAAACCATTGAAGCTAACTAAAATGGGATTGAAGCATTTTTAGAACAAAATGCTCGCTCGGGCAACAGTTTGAATCATGTCCGCTTTGCGTTACTTTCACTTCCTGTTCCGGCGTTCTAAATCAGGAACGAATCAAATTCATTATTATTAAACCAAATCTACGAATGCACGGGCGCATGCGCAAACTTGTGGAGAGGCCATATTGAGATATGCGTCCATATCCACAGAATAGCAGACACTCATTCTAGAATGAGCAGATACGTGATGTGAATATGTAAAATCTCAAGAGGCCACATCCACCAACAGCAGGAACATTTCGTTTAATGTAACATTAATCGTTTTGGAGTTTATATTCGTTAGCAGGGGTTGTTGTTGAGTGCTCATTTTATTTTATTCGTTTATTGTGCCATGTCTCCTCAAGCCGTCTTTGTTTATGGTTCTCCGGAGCTTCCTGCATTTTCTCGTAAGACGTAAACTGAGCATTTACTATCCCCTTTTCTAACTCATATATATATACATCTCACACCCTGATTGAGCACTCTGGAAGAGTGGGAGGTTTTGTAAACAGTAGCTACTCCGGCATATACGCATCGCTGATTCGATAACGAATTGGAACACTCTGACTACTGGGCGAGTTTATACGCGCTAAAATGTCTGCCATCTTCTACCAAACGCTCTTGGCCTAGGGGTAGAATCGCCGATTCGGGCGGGTTTCAATCCTGGGTTAGGAAGCGAACGGAGTCTAAGCCGTAGATATGAGTTGTAATACAGCGAAACAGATCTGATTGCGGATGACTATAGTATATACATATATTAGTCATTTACATTCAAGCCTGTGTGGCTAGACACATACACTTGCTTCGTGCCAGGATCGAAACTCGACTGATTTGGTGTCAATCGGAGTCGCTACGCCAAAGGGGCATGGAATTATATATATCAGCATGCAGTGTGAGTATAGAAGAATCCAAAGGAGTATCATATACATACAGTGGTAGGATAACTCTCTAAGAGAGCTCTAAATATATATGTATATAAATACACAGAAAGCAAATATAAGAAAAATTAATTATTTTATGGTAAATCGGAAGCATGGCCTATTTCAGGTGAACCATCATCAGCTTCCGTCCTTATTTTACAAAGGATTTTACTTTTTTTTTCGTGTAAAAATCCTTTATAAAATAAAAAGGAAGCTGATGATGGCTCGCTTGAAATAGGCCACACTTCCGATTTACCATGAAATAACGTGTCTGCCTTAATTTTTCTCATATATATATATATATATATATATATATATATAATCATTTTACCCCAAGCAAGTTGGAAATGACACTTATACCTAGGATGTTAAAGGGAGTGAAAGTGAGTGAAAAGAGTGACTATAGAGAGGATTGAGGAAAGAACTATAGATGAACGGGATTAAAGAAGATAGAAGATGCCGATTGACGTCACATTTATATTTTTTAAGATTCTAGTTATCAGGGATTCAAGTAAAAGCGATTTCCATAATCGAGAGTGCGCGGAAAAAAACTGTTGAAGAAGTAGCAGCTGCATTTAGATAGTTAACAATAAACAGGTGGGACCTAGATGCCAACCTACAAGCACGATTGAATTCATGTAGTGGAAGCCCCAAGTAAAAAAGCTCGTTAGAAGAGCACTTGTGCTGAAATCATTAGTTGCAAAGACAAAGATGTTCGTAGTCACGCCATGTCAGTGAGAAAGTGACTGAAGTGGAAATGCCAAGTCAGTCTGCACAAACTCTATAAGTATGTTACTCAGTTTTTCCTCCTCCTTAAATTTTGTTGATGTGCGTTGTGGTGCAGTAGATACCGGCCCGGAACGACAAATCAGAGGAGCTGAGTTAGAATTCCAGATGAATTCCTTGCAAATTGGGAAAGGTTTTAATACTTTTCTTCCCTCCAGTTATTGGTTAATTAATAGGACAGATTGGGTCTGTAGCCATGGTTGGCAGCCAGTCTAATGCAGAAATAAATGGCAACCCACTGCGGGATAATCTTCAGCCCAGTCAGTCATGTCTCTATTCAGAGATGATCACCCAAGGCGTGTATCACATATGGCAGTTATATGTTCCCATCCTTCTTATGTCGTTTCCTTGACACCCTCTGTAACTGGTTCGTCTTTCTCTTCACTCTCCTCCTGTCCAAACTTTGACTCTTACGTAACCTCCTGTGCATCAGTGGCGGTACCGCCTTGCTTGGGGTGAAACGGTTAAAAATATATTGTTTTTGGTTTTCATTTGGTGGCTCACTAAAAATACTAAAATACATTATGCGAAAAATACCAGCAATATATTTATAATATTGTTATACATTTTATAGCAAAATGACTATCAATATCAGTGTCTTACGTGCCATACGTGATACACGCTTAGGCGATCATGTCTCGAAAGAGACATGACTGACTGTGCAGAAGATTAACCCGTAGTAGGTTGCCATTGCTTTCTGCGGTAGACTGGTTGCCGATCAAGGCTATAGAACCCAATCTGCCCTCTTATTTAACCTCTAACTTGAATGAATAGACGGATTAATACCTTTCCTAGGGGTATTTGCGCGCAAGTGAATGCAATGAATTTGGCTGGAATTCGAACTCGGATCCCCGATTTCTCGTTCCGAGCCGATATCCAATGCACCACAACGCACACCCGATTATCAATATAGTAATACAAAATTAAAAACAATTTTTGAGTCTTTGTCTCTAATTCTGAGATTAGGTATTATTTATAGTGTTTCCATTATTCGGACTATTTTCCTCATCTTTGTACGACGTTTCTGCTGGTGTATGCTCCGGCCTTCTTCAGGTATTAGGAACTTCGAAACGAACCCTTTATTATAATCACTGGGGTATATCATTCTTGTTCCTTGCCAAGGGCCTCTCCTGTTAGTCATGAGTTATCTCCCTCTAAGCTTGTGCGATATCTCATGACTACCAGAAGAGGCTCTAGTCAAGGAATAAGAACTATGTACCTCAGCGATTGTAATAAAGGTTTCGGTTCGAAATTCCTAGCACCTGAAAATGGCCGGAGCGTACAATGACCGAAACGTTGTACAAATGGCAACAAAGATGAGGACAATAGTCCAAATAATGTAAATAGTGTAAACTACTTTTATATTAAGATTACCGGCAATACATTTTATATATTTAAAACTTTTAATATATCATTATATTTAAAAAACAAAAAAAAAAACAAAAAAAAAAAACGTTTGCTTTGAAAGTATAAATTATGTACAATACCTGGGAATTGTTTTAACAGAAGACGGAAAATGTGACACAGAGATCCGAAGAAGAATTTGCATGGCGAAGGAAGTATCCTCGAAGTTGAGTAAAGCATTAAAAAACAGGACAATTTCGCTAGAAAAAAGAAGAGAGTACTGGATTGCTATGTGATGTCGGTTCTTCAATATGGCAATGAATGCTGGCAAATATCATCAAAGATCAAGGCAAAACTTGAAGCAACTAAAATGTGGTTCAGCTGAAGGATGCTGCGAATATGGTTCGAGCAATGATGAGGTTTTGCAAAGGATGAAACCAAAAGGAAATTATTACTGAGCAGCAGGAAGAGACAATTGAAGTTCCTGGAACATGCAATGCGAAAGGAGGGCTTGGAGTACCTGATACTAACAGGCCAGATAGACGGAAAAAAGAGACACGGGAACGCAGCGGATAATAAATTCGAAGGACCTGATCAGATGGATGACGGAACGAGGGTTGCGTGGTGTAACAGGAGAAAGCGTGCTGAGAGCCACCAGGGACAGGGAGATGTGGAAGGCCATGATCGTCTAGGTTCTGAAAGGACAGGGCACATAGAAGAAGAAGAATCTGAAGTCAAAAACATAACATTTTGTATAAATAGTTTCATTTCCGCATTAAATAAAAGTGTTGATATATCACTAAGCAAAAATAGTTAATCCTCATTACGTATTCCAGATATTTCTACACTCGCTTTCTGAGTGTATGTTTCAGATTCTTTGTAGCTAGTTTTTTTTTTCTTCAGTCTTCATATTTTCTGATATGTTCGGTTGATATCATCTGTCTTTTACCAACAAAGAAAGAAAACTACATGAACTCTAAAACAATGTTGTTGTTTTTTTTTATCTTTAATCATTTTCCCCCAAGCAAGGCGGTACCCCCATTGAGGTGCAGGGTGGTACATAAGAGAGTTAAAGTTTTAGGCAGGAGAAGCGTGAAGACAAAGACGAACCAGTTTCTGGGGATGAAAGAGAAAGAGCAAGAGAAAAATGTGATCACAGGAGTGAAGTCAGTTGTGAACGTAGAGAAAAAGGAAAAGAACAAGATACACGGGGTGATGAGGAAAGTGTTGGAGTTAAGTGGATAAGAGATAAAAATTGACTTTGCATTTGAATTCCTGGATGTTGTAGCAGTCAGGAAAGCAAATACATGAAAGCGATTTCCACAGGCGGGAAGCGCGAGAAAAGAAGCTGTTTGAGTAGAGTTGTCGGCTTCATTTGGTTGATCTAACTGTAAAAGGGTGAGACCTTGTTGTCAGCATGGTTGTACGAGTAACTTCTTTTGGAAGAGACACCAGTGACCTAAGTTTGTCAGTGCAGAAGTCATTAAAATATTTATAGAATATACAGAGGGAAGCCACATCCCGTCGATGAGAAAGTGGCTGGAGTCGAGCTGCTAGATTCTCTTTTGGAGCCTGTCGAAAACACTGAGGGGCACCTGACCAGATATGACAACAGTATTTCATGCACGGTCGGATGGTTGGTTTGTATATGTGCAAAAAAAAAAAAAAGTAAAAAAAACGGAAAGAGAAAATCTACTTGTTACAAAATTCGAAATGAAGCAAGTGTTCTCGATCGTAGATGGCAGTATTTATATGTTTCAATTTTTTCGGCTTTTGTTATTATTCTTTTGAATGCATAGTTGTACTATTTTTTGTATATCTCTTGAGTACCATAGAAGATTGACATCTACACCTTTTCACTCTATAATTAATATTCCAACCACTCAAATTAATCTTCCGACCACTCAAATTAATCTTCCATCCAGTTAAAATAATTTTACGACCACACAAATTAATCTTCCACGCAATCAAATTAATCTTTCGCCCACTCAGATTATTCTTCCACCCAGTCAAATTAATCCAAAAATACGATCCTTCAAAATTTATTATAAAAACACTAAGACATTTACAAATCATGGGATAGTTACACACCAACTGGGAGATCCTCTCCTGCGAGGCACCGGTGGTAGTACCGCACTATATGGTTGTACCACGCGAGGCCATTGGGCATGTTAGATTAACGGAACCGCATCATCAAACTTTCGACATATGTCAGTCTGTTCCCCACGTTCGACACCTCCTCATGTGGTTGCAGCATTATCTGTCCGAATGTTGACGCATAGTGCCTTTTTATATGCTCCTTCATGGATGACCACCATAGCTTAATGGGGTTTAGCACACAACATTAGGGAACCAAGTGTAGTATAACGACCCCTTCAAAATTGGCAGCACCGCAATGTGCTGTATTATAATGACAGTAATTTAATACGTTGTTAATATTATGTAATATAAATTCAAAATTCAAAATCAAGAAAGTTAAAAATAAATAAAGTTAATTTAATCATAGGGCTGGCTAGCAGATTAATTCAAGTGGTCGGAAGATTAATTTGAGTAGTTGGAATATTAATTTGAGTAGTCACAAGATTAATTTGAGTGTTCGGAAAATTAATTTGACTGGGTAGAAGATTAATTTGAGTAATCGGAAGATTAATTTCACTGCGTAGAAGATTAATTTGACTGGGAGGAGGATTAATTTGGGTAGTCAGAAGATTAATTTGACTGGGTAGAAGATTAATTTGAGTGTTCGGAAGATTAATTTGACTTGGTAGAGGATTAATTTGAGTGTTCGGAAGATTAATTTGACTTGGTATAGGATTAATTTGAGTAGTCATAAGATTAGTTTGACTGGGTAGAAGATTAATTTGAGTAGTCAGAAGATTAATTTGACTGGGTAGAAGATTAATTTGAGTGTTCGGAAGATTAATTTGACTTGGTAGAGGATTAATTTGAGTAGTCATAAGATTAATTTGACTGGGTAGAGGATTAATTTGAGTAGTCATAAGATTAATTTGACTGGGTAGAAGATTAATTTGAGTGGTCAGAAGATTAATTTGAATAGACGAAAGATTAATTTCAGTGGTCGAATGATTCATTTGACAGGGAAAGAGTGTCGATTCCAGTCATTACTTTTTGAAATAGATCCCTGTTACTGCCTCTTCTACTCTTCAGTTTCTTTTTTCGCACTTCCTGTTCGCAGATTTCCTTACCGGTTGCTTGTTTCCCTTATAGCTACAATCTACAAAAGTTTAAAATCTACGTTGTTGGCCATCTTCTATTTGATTCCCATCCACATCTTATACTATCTTCGAAGTCCCATGCATTTGTTTTTTTTTTCTTTCACTGTAACCCCCCGCGCACCAGTGGCAGTCCTGTATTAAAATGTTTATAAAAGAAATGATACAGCTTGATAATTCAATTTCAGACATAGACATCAGACTGACAGTACAGTATAATCGTGTCACCCCAAGCAAGGCTTTTACTGCCACTGTTGAACAGGGGGTTACATGGGAGGTAAGTTATGAGAAAGAGTGACAGGTTACAGGGAGTGTCAGGAAGAGGGTAGGAAAAGGATAAGAATACTGCTAACATTGGAGTGAACAAAGAACGAAGTATGAGAGAGAAATGGAAAGAGAGAGAAGGAGGATGCAAGTTAATGAAATAGTAGATGACTATTGACTTTACATTTAAATTCTTAGAGATTGTAGCTGTCAGGAAAGCAAGTAAACGGGAGGGAATTCCACAGGCAGGAAGTGCGAGAGAAGAAGCTGATGGAGTAGAATTTGCGTTTACAATTTATTCGTTTCACAGTAAAAGGGTGTGACCTAGTTGCTAATCTTGAGCCTCGAGCAAATTCATGTATGGGTAGGTATCAGTGAGTTAAGTTTATCAGAATAGAATCCGTGAAAGTATTTGTAGAAAAGACACAGTGAAGCCACATTGCGGAGGGGATAAATTGACTGTATCCGAGCTGCCAAGTCGGGATCGATCACATTACAGATTCACCGTTGGATTTTGTCAAGGAACCCTAGCTGGAAAGCAGGAGCATCCGACCATATATGGCTGCAGTATTCAATGGTAGAACGTTGTGGAGAGTCATAATAGCTTACATCCTGAAGGGAAAATATACATTGGAGATGAAGAAGTAGCTTTTACAGGGAAAGTTGAACTACAAATTTTAGTTACAGGCGAAATCGCTACCGTTTTTGCCACCGGTCATTGCTCACGGCGATTCTGAAATAGCAAGTGGATAGCAGGAGCACCCGACCAGATATGGCAGCACTATTCAATGCACGGGCGGGTGAAAGATTTGGTAGCTTGAATTAGAGCCGAGTGTCCTTATCATTGTCAGGATGACTTTAAAATTTGTCTCCGGTCTTTTCTAGAACACTGAAAATTGGCAACATTTCATTTAGAGTAGTTCCTGATTATTTCCATTAACTTTGCTGCTATATTTACAGACAGAAAATATTGGACTCCTCATGTATTTGGCATTTATTTTCAATTCCGCTGAAGACGACTATATCTGGTTTTCGGTTTTCAATAATTCGATCTGTTTGGAATCACAATTCCAAAATATACTTGGATTTCCTTCACCTTCTATTACACTCAATGATATGTTCACCTACCATTTCTTTGATACTTTGGAATCTTGGTGTTTGGACAGGAGGCAGCCTCTATCATTTATTTTATCTACTCTGTCTTGTCTCTCCGTGCCAGCATTTCACAGTCATTGATTACCTGTGTGACGTTTTCTTGTTTCCCTTCATAAAGCCTAAACATTGGGTCATCTGAAACGTGCTATACGCTGCTGGCCCTGGTTTTCGAAAATAGGATTTCTTCTTTTGTTATTATGAAGCGCTGAATCTGCTCGTTCATTTTACGAGCGGCCTCTAAATTTCAACCTGAAGAATCAGGAAACTCCAAGGCAGCAGATCATGATGATTGATCCTGCGGGTTAGATATATGCTGCTGGCATTCCTATCGTATTTTGAAATGTTTTTGTGTGTGTGTGTGTACGTGTGTATGCGCGCCTGTGAGTATGCAATAATCATTTTTCATATTTTTGCATAATCAATCTAACAATCTATCTATCAATCTATCAATTATGGCCTATTTATTATTAATCTTAGTCTGTTAATTTTTTATCTATCTACCTGTCTATTTCAGTCGGTTCATATCTATCTATCTATCTATCTATCTATCTATCTATCTATCTATCTATCTATCTATCTATCCCTATTCCCGTCATTTCTATCTATCTATCTATCTATCTATCTATCTATCTATCTATCTATCTATTTGAATTATAACAATAACAAGATATGAATTTTGGAGAGTTTATCCAAAATTTCGAAGAAAAAATAACACTTAATTTGAAAATTGGAAAATTGTCAGTTTCTTTAATCAAATTTTTTGCACACACACACACACACACACACACATATATATATATATATATATATATATATATATATATATATATATATATATATAATTGTATATTTGAGCAGCAATCCCTCTTTTATACAAGTTTCATTAAAGATGGCGGACATGTTATTGTGATTACTGGCATAGTGTGCTGAACAACAACAAATCAATTCGAAGTCCTCACATCTACAGTAGATGAGGTTGAATGTTTGTTTGCAAAAGCTCTTACAGCTCAACACGTGACTCGTCTGGAGTATAAAGAATTGATTTCATACCTAGAAAAGAGTTAAAATTGATTAATATATGCATAATCACTGGCCTCGGACATTATTTTTAAATTAGACTCGCATAAGAGGAGATGATGGAATCCTAGGCATCGTCATAAAGATATGTGCACCTGAGCTGGTTCCAGTCCTCTCCAAAATCTGCAACTCTTGACTCTCTGCTTCCTGCTTTCCTGAATTTGGGTGCGCTCATCAGTAGTTTCTGCTTTTAAAAACTCTGGTGAACACTCTGACCCCTCTAATTATCGCTTTATTAGCCTTTAGCTGTTTTTCAGCAAAGTGTACGCTATGTGGTGCAGAGGATATCGGCTCGGAACAGAAACTCGGGGTGCTGAGTTCGAATTTTAGTTGAATTCCTTGTATTCACCTACGAGCTAATACACTTTGGAAAGGAATTAATCAGACAATTCTTCCTTCAGCTATGGGTTAAATAACAGAAGAGATTAGGTTCTTTTGCCTTAGTTGTAAACCAGTCTACCGCAGAAAATAATGGCAGCCTACTGCGGGAAATCTTCAGCCCAGTCAGTTATGTCTCTTTGAGACATGATCGCCCAAAGCGTGTATCATGTCTGGTACTTAAATGACTAACTGTTTCGAGGACCTCCTACAGAATGTAGCAAGAGAAAGCGACAAGAAAAGAGTGAGCACAAACTTAAAGAAAATTGAATATATGGTCACCAGGAAAAAGAAGACCAAAAACGTTTCCAAGTACAGGTCGGTGAAACGAAAATAAAATAAGTAGAGAAATTTAAATACTAGCGAAGCGTTCTGACACAGGATGGAAAGTGCAACTCTGAGAACTGAAGACTCATTGGCGTAACCAAGGAAGCATTTCATGGCTCGTAAATTTTAATGCTTTCAAAACGAAGCTGCTATCTATTAACCATCACAGACAATCGTTCCTCCCGCCCATTCACTTGGACCAGGCTTTTCTCCCTGAAAATAAAACACTGCTCCTCCTCGGATTAACTCTCACATCAGATCTCAAGTGGAATAAGTATATAAAATCCAGAGCTAAATCCGCTTCTAAGAAAGTCGGTTCTCTTTGTAGGCCCGGAAGTTTTTCACGTCCGAAACCATCTTGCACGCATACAAATCTACCATCCGCCCGTACATTGAATATTGCTGCCATATCTGGTCGGATGCTCCTGCTATCCACCTCGGTACCCGTGACAAAATCCAAAGGAAAATCTGTAATGTGATCGATCCCGACTTGGCAGCTAGGATACAGTCGCTTTCTCACCGACGCAGTGTGGCTTCCTTGTGTCTCTTTTGCAAATATTTTCATGACTTCTGCTCAGATGAACTTAGCTCACTGGTACCCGCTATATATGAATTTCCTCGAGCTACAAGTTTAGCAACTATGTTCCTCCCTTTTACTGTGAAATCGATAAATTGTAAACGCAAATTCTACTCCACAGCTTCTTTTCTCGCACTTCTCGCCTGTGGAATTCCCTTCCATTTACTTGCTTTCCCGACAGCTATAATCTTCAAGAATTTAAATGTAAAGTCAACAGTCCTGTCTCACTAGCTTACATCCTCTCTCTCATGCTTTTTTCTCCGTCCACCCCACTCTCATCAGTATTCTCTTCCTTCTCATTCTCTCTTCCTGCCACCCCCTGTAACCTATCACTCTTTCTCTTAACTTTCCTCCTATGTAACCCCCTGCAAAACAGTGGCAGTAAAATACCTTGTTTTTGGGCCACAAAATTAGAACAAAAAAGCTAACCAGGGCACTGAGAGACTGGACAATCTTATTGGAAACAAAGACAAGAATGCTGGATTGCTAAGTGATATTTGTCCTTTTGTATGAGAGCGAATGTTAGACGATCTTCTCAAGGACGAAGGAGAGCCTTGAAGAATCAGTAATGTGCTTCTACAGAAGGATGATGAGGATACCATGGACGGAGCACGTGAGCAGAATGAGGTTTTGGAGAGAAAACCAGAAAAAAATCTTATACTTAAGATCAAGAAGAAACAAATGAGGTTCCTGGAACACGTGATAAAGAAAGAATGTTTGGAGAATCTGATACTTACAGGACGCATAAGTGTAAAACAATGAGAGACTTATTTGATGGACTTAAGCAAATGGATGGCGCGGTGGGTTTTGGGAAATATACCAAGAAGAGAAATATTAAGAGCGACAAGGGGCAGTGGGAAATGACAGCCCATGATCGCCTACGTCCTGTAGAGACACGGTAAATGAAGGAGAAGAATTCCAGGCTCTCACCTTTCACGACCTACTATTTGACAAACAATATCACTTCCGCTTTGCCAGATCTACCGCTTATGTGAAAACCCCTATCAACGCCTAATAATGGTGAAGCTTGAGTTGTGTCTCTAGATATTTCGAAAGCATTTGACAGAGTTTACAATGCTGACTTTCATCTACCATTCATCCTTACATTAAATACTGTTGCCATATCTGGTCGGATGATCCTGCTGTTCATCTCGAAGTTCTCAAAAAAAACCCAAAGAAAGAACTGCAATGCCCGCGATCCCGATTTGGCATCTCAAATTCATTCACTTTCTCACCAACATGACGTGGCTTCCCTCTGTCTTTTTTACAAATATTTTCATGACATCTACTTCTACGAGCTTTTTTCCACGGTGACCTGATCACATAAACTTAAACTTGCTACTAGATTGGAAACTTGGGCCCACCCATATACCGTTAGAATAGGTAAATGCAACCGACACTTCTACTTCAATAGTTTCATTTCTCGCATCTCACGACAGTAGAACTCCCTTCCTTCTTTTGTCTTAACTTCAATATCCCCCGTAACGTGGTTTTTCTCTCACTTTAGAACACTGCGCACTAGTGGTAGCCCTGCCTTGTTTTCATTGGTTTATATTTTGCGTTGTGGTGCTGTGGATATAGACTCGGAAAGATAGATCGGGGAGACGATTTCGAATTCCATTTGGATTCCTTGCATTCACTTGCGCACAAATACCTTTGGGAGAGGTATTAATCCGTCACTTCCCTCCTGTTATGGATTAAATAATAGGAAAGATTAGGGTCTATAGCCTTGACTGGCAACTAGTCTACCGCAGAAAGAAATGGCAATTTAATGCGGGATAATCTTCTGCTCAATCAATCATGTTCTTTCGTGACATGATCACCCAAAAGCGTGTATCACGAATGGCACTTAACTGACTGTTGTTTTTTTTAACATGTCATTGTGTATGACCGCTTAAGGGTTTCTTCTTCTTCTTTTTTTTTTTTTGTTTAGTTCTTTGTGTTTTTGTGAATATTTGTGTTTGTGGATTTTATGAGTGTTTTTTTTTTTAGTGGTTGTTTTTAATATTTTTTTTTGTTTTTATCGGGTTTGAGTGTTTGTATATTTATGTTTTCATTATTATCTAGTGTAATTTATGCAGCAAAGCAGGTATAAGATCGCAGGTCAAATAGGTAAAAAAAGATCATCTTCAATGACAAGGAAAAATAAGCGGACATCAATTCAATACAAAACAATTAAGCGGACTCTCATTCATTCGTAAATTAAAAGCAATAAATAAAACATTAAAAATAAGTCAAACACCTGCATAATAAAAACAAAAAGAAATAAAAAGAAAATCAATCAATGGCAAGCGAGACTGCTCAAAGACAATATACTATTATACCAGGCTCCTTATGAAATAGAAAAAGAGACGGGTAAAAAGGGGCGTAAGACAAGAATGTGTCTTCTCACCAAATCTATTCAACTTGTACAGCGAGACTATTTTGGGGATCTTAGATGTTATGCCTGGATTTGCCATCGGACAACTTAGTTTGATCAAAATAATATACGCAGGCGATAGAGTGCTGATTGCAGACAAAAAAGAAACTACAAAACTTTCTACAGAAGGTAGCTGAAGAGAGTGGTAAGAAAGGACTTCAAATAAACTGCAAGAAAACTGAATGCATGGTCATCAACAAAAAGAGCAACCCAAAATGCCAAATACAGGTGGGCGATATTAAAATCAAGCAGGTACAAAAATTTAAATAGCTGGGAAGTGTTTTAACAGAAGACGGAAAATGCGACACAAAGATCCGAAGGCGATTTGGCATAGCAATAGTAGCATCCCAGATTTTGAGTAAAGTATTAAGAAACAGGAACATTTCGCTAGAAACAAAGAAATGAGTACTGGATTGCTATGTGATGTCGGTTCTTCAATATGGCAGTGAATGTTGGACAATATCATCAAGAATGAAGGAAAAACTTGAAGCAACTGAAATGTGGTTTGACAGAAGGATGCTGCTAATATCATGGATGGAGCATGTGAGCAATGATGACGTTTTGGAAAGGATAGAAACGAAAAGGAAATTAATACTGAGCACCAGGAAGAGACAGCTGAAGTTCCTGGGACATGCAATGAGGAAAGAGGGCTTGAAGAACCTGATAGTAACAAGGCAGATGGAGGGAAAAAGAGACAGGGGAAAGCAACGGATAACATATTTGAAGGGCCTGAACAGCTGGATGACAGAACGGGATTTGCGAGATATTAGAGGAGAAAGCGTTCTAAGAGCCATCAGTGATAGTGAGATGTGGAAGGACATGATCTTCTACGTCCTGAAAGAACAAGGCACATAGAAGAAGAAGAATCAACAGCCGAAAGTAAACCCAGCTCCGATAAATGAAGACATTATAACGATCTCCTCACGAAGATTCGAATTCGGTATGAACCTGCTCTGTTAAATTCTTTGCACTAAAACAATATATATATATATATATATATATATATATATATGTATGTGTGTGTGTGTGTGTGTGCGCGCGCGCGCACGCACGCGTGTGTACGTGTGTGGAATTAATATAAATAAAAGTCATTTAGCTGACTGATGTTACCTTCAATATCTCTATTCTAGAGTATCGGAGACGGATTTCTCCGTTCGCTCTTCAGTGGTATTTGATAATGAAGTGCGATTGGGAAAAATTCGCCTACGAAAATGAAGAAAATTTGCGAGAAGCCGTGAACGTTTTGTTTAAAGTGTACATTTATTGTTGCTATTATTATTAATATTGCCTGTTTTTGCATGATATATTAAGTGTACTACACGTGTTTCTAAAGTTGACTCCCTTCAGGCGAATAAACTTAAGATTTCACATATAGAGATTTGTTTGTTTTTCTGATGGCCAAGGTATCGTGTATAAATAGATAAGTCAAGCGGTGAGCAGGTCAGAGAGTTTATATGTGTGCGCGAGTGTTGGGTTTTTGTTACACTCGCACGTTTCTCCTATCATCTTCGTTGGCCATAATAATTTATTTTCACTGATTGGCGAAATTTGATTTCGCCTTAATACTTCAAAATTGTTTTCTGCGATTTGGATTCAATTCTACTCTACGCATCAACTTGTTCTTTTTGTTGTTTTGGGATACTATTTGAATTTGCTGTGTGTGTGTGTGTGTGTGTGTGTGTGTTTCGCGTTTGAATTTCGTGTGTCTATGTGTGTGTCTTACGTTTTCTATGTTGTTTTCTTCCTGTACCATGAGTATGTCTTAATCTGCATTTTGGTAGATAGGCATTACTCTGAATTTACCTCCACTGCATTCATGTAAACGTTGGGAGACGTACAATTTCCTGTTTTTGGCTAATTTAATGTTACTTCTATACAGGGCTACTCTTTTATTCAGGCTTTGTGTTGCCTCCACATATATTTTTAGAAGTGGTGGCATTTTTTCGTTTTTTTTTTTTTTTTTTTTTTTTTCAATAAAATATTTGTTACCATCATTATTAACTACCTGATGAGATATTGTTTTTTCAATATCGGAACAAAACATACAATTTTGTAGTAGTTTGAAGTTTGCACGTGTTCTAAACTATTAATTAATGATAAATATTGATTGCTCTATTTTTATATTGAGCACTGTTTCAAATTAATGTTTTGTACGTCGCGAATATTTTCTTAATTACTATTCATCTGGATATATATATATATATATATATATATATATATATATATAGAGAGAGAGAGAGAGAGAGAGAGAGAGATATGAATAGTAGTTATTGAGAAAGAGAGAGAGAGACGACGGATAGACAGACAGACAGGCTGACGACGACTGGCTGATGTACAAAGAGAGAGAAAAAAGAGACCGAGAAAGAAATAATTCTCTCTATTAAATATTTTGAAACTCGTCGCTTTTATTATTGCGGTTGATCAATTTTTGCAATGAGGAGAATCAATTCAGTGAATATGGCCTCATTAGTGGCAGACATAGAAGCATTATTTTCCATAACCGCACGTAAACAGGATCAAATTTTCGTACAAGTGTGCGCCTCGGCGCATGCGTTCATTTGCATTAACCTATTTTTTCGAGCTATTTACAGCGCGAATCTGTGTCTAACCACATTGGCACATATACAACTGAATACTACTAACGATACAGAAGACTATTAAGCATTTTGCTATCCCTTAAAATTTGGTAATGTAATGTATATGGTTGGATCTTGAAGGCTGTCACAATGCGTTTAGTAAAATAAAGGAAGGTAAAGAAGTTTTGGGGTATTACCTATTTATTATACATTAATATTTCGAGATCAGAATCTCATCTTCAGAATGGCAGAGGAGTGTGTGTCTGTCTGAGTGAATCCGTACCTTTCAAGGAATGGCCATTCCTGGCTGCTGCTGGTGCTGCTATCATTAATTTTACTGTGTGTTTGTGTGTGTAAGTGCGTTAGAGCATGTATGCGCGCGAGCGTGTGTGTGTGTTTTTCTGTGTGCTATATGTGTGATTTACAGTTGGGACCTTTTTCTGGTCTGATGATATCAGTCTGATATAATGTATGGATTATTTTGAACTAGAAATATAATAAATAGGTAATACCCAAAAACTTCTTTACATTTCCTTTATTTTACTAAACGCATTGTGACAGCCTACAAGACCTAACCTCATATACACAATGCTTGAAGCAAATTACAAACTTTACATGGTAATATAATGATCACTTTGAGGCTGGTAGTTTCCATTGTTTTCATTTTGAAAGCAAAGTTTCACTATAAATGTTCTTGTTGCATACATAGAAAGTTAATTATAAACTGCTACAGTAATTTAACTATGTAAATGGGATGTGGGTTGTGGTGCATTGGATATCGGCTTGGAACGACAAATCGGGTGCCGTGTTCGAATTCCAGTTGAATTCATTGCATTCACTTACGCGCAAATACTCTTGGGAAAGGTATTATTCCGTCTCTTTCCACCAGTTATGGTTTACATAACAGGACAGATTGGGTTCTGTAGCCTTGGTCGGCAACCAGTCAACCGCAGAAAATAATGGCAAACTACTGCGGGATAATCTGCTGCCCAGTCAGTCATGTCTAAAATGGACATGATCGACCAAGTGGGTATTACGTATGACACTTGACTGAATGACAGAATATTGTAACAGCTGTACGTTTGGCATAGTAAAATTATGTCAGTTCACTCTAGTACCCTAGTAATACCGTTAACAAGATATGATATTCTGTGACAATACTGGATTCTCCACCAGTCTTTTCTTGTGTGGAGAGTGGATAGACTCACATCAGTAATAAAAACTAATGGCAGATGATTCATCTTGTAGGATCAAAGTCTTCTAAAACAATGGAGATAAATTAAACCCTATAGCTGGTATACAGCTCTTGCAGGGATATTTCGTTATTGCTTGGCGGGGAGTCTTCTGACTGGACTCAGCTGCTATGGTGAAGGATTCTCTCAGTGGAATCAATAGCCACGTGTCTGTGACAATGTCGAGTCTTCAGGTTGAAGGACATCGGCTGTACATTGTCCTGGAGAGGGATGGGCTACGCCAGAATTATTTTACACAGACACGATACTTATAAAAACTGTAAACGCAAATTCTACTCCAGCAACTTCTTTTCTTGCACTTCTCGTCTTTGGGATTCCCTTCCATTTACTTGCTTCCTCGACAGCTACAATCTCCAAAAATTTAAATGTGGAGTCAATAGTCAACTCCTATTTCACTATCTTACATCCACTCTCTCTCTCTCTCTCTCTCTCTCTCTCTCTCTCTCTCTCTCTCTCTCTCTCTCTCTCTCTCTCCTCTCTCTCTCTCTCTCTCTCTCTCTCTCTCTCTCTCTCTCTCTCTCTCTCTCTCTCTCTCTCTCTCTCTCTCTCTCTCTCTCTCTCTCTCTCTCTCTCTCTCTCTCTCTCTCTCTCTCTCTCCTCTCTCTCTCTCTCTCTCTCCTCTCTCTCTCTCTCACTCTCTCTCTCATGCTCTCATTTGATTTCTGCAGTATTCTCATTCCTCTTTTACCCGGTTCCTGACACTCCCTTCATTTTGTCACTTCTTCTCATAACTTTTCTCCTATGTAACCCCCTGCACGACAGTGGCAGTACAATGCCTTGCTTGTGGCGATACGATTAAAAAAAGTACTTATGTATCTATGAGCACAGATATTTAGAGGGATCTGGTCAGGTAGTCATGATTTCAGTAATAAACGATCAAGAATACGACGCAGAAATTGGAAGCTCCATAGAAAATTAATGCCATCCTCTTCTTTTATGAGTTGCGTCCCGTCAGGACATAGACAATCATGTCTCTCCATAACTTTCTATCCTTATAGCATTTAGAAGCTTTTTAATCACTGCTAATCCTCCAACCAGCTCCTCGTTCTGCGATCCATTTATGCAAACCTGTCAGATAAGTGGCTTGCTACCTTCTCCTATCGCATTGTTTTAATCATTTTAGCCCAAGCATGTCGGTACCGCCACTGATATTCAGGGGGCAACATAGGAGAGTTAAAGTTTTACACAGGGGGAGAATGAAGACAAAGATGAAATAGCTACAAGGGGTGAAAGAGAAATGGCAAGGGAAGAACGTAAAGACAGAAATGTGAAGAAGAATGTAAAGACAGAAATGTGAAGAAGAATGTGAAGACAGAAATGTGAAGAAGAATGTGAAGACAGAAATGTGAAGAAGAATGTAAAGATAGAAATGTGAAGAAGAATGTAAAGACAGAAATGTGAAGAAGAATGTGAAGACAGAAATGTGAAGAAGAATGTAAAGACAGAAATGTGAAGAAGAATGTAAAGACAGAAATGTGAAGAAGAATGTAAAGACAGAAATGTGAAGAAGAATGTGAAGACAGAAATGTGAAGAAGAATGTAAAGACAGAAATGTGAAGAAGAATGTAAAGACAGAAATGTGAAGAAGAATGTAAAGACAGAAATGTGAAGAAGAATGTAAAGACAGAAATGTGAAGAAGAATGTGAAGACAGAAATGTGAAGAAGAATGTAAAGACAGAAATGTGAAGAAGAATGTAAAGACAGAAATGTGAAGAAGAATGTAAAGACAGAAATGTGAAGAAGAATGTAAAGACAGAAATGTGAAGAAGAATGTGAAGACAGAAATGTGAAGAAGAATGTAAAGACAGAAATGTGAAGAAGAATGTAAAGACAGAAATGTGAAGAAGAATGTAAAGACAGAAATGTGAAGAAGAATGTAAAGACAGAAATGTGAAGAAGAATGTGAAGACAGAAATGTGAAGAAGAATGTAAAGACAGAAATGTGAAGAAGAATGTGAAGACAGTTACGAAGGTAGATAAAAAGGAAAAGAACAAGATACATGGGTTGATGTGGAAAGAGCTGGAGTTAAGTGGATAAGAGTTGGGAATTGACTTTGCATTTAAATTCTTGGAAGTTATAGCCATCAAGAAAGGAAATATATATGGAAAGGAGAACCACAGGCTGGAAGCGAGAACAAATAAACTGGTGGAGTAGAATTGAAGCCGGCATTTGGTTGATCTAAATGTAAAAGGGTGGGACCTTGTGCCAGTCTGGTTGCCCGAGTAAATTCTTGTGGAGGGGGCACAAGTGACTTAAGTTCGTCAGAGCAGAAGCCATGAAAATATTTATAGAAGAGACAGAAGGAAGCCACATCCTGCCGATGAGAAAGTGGCTGGGGTCGATCTGCCAGGTCGAGACCAATCACATTACAGATTCTCCTTTGGAGCCTGTCGAGAACACTGAGAGGAACAGCGGGGGTGCCTGACCAGATATGACAGCAATATTACATGCACGGTCGGATGGTTGATTTGTATATGTGCATGATGGATTCAGGCGGAAAAACTTCCTTGCCCGATAGTGTGACCCAAACTTCCTAGCAGCGGATTTAGCTATTGATTCAATGTAATGACTCCACTTGAGGTCGGAAGAAATTGTAAGGCCGAGGAGGCGCAGTGTTATGCTCCTTTTCAAGTTCTTTTTCCTCGTTAAGTGTCCAATGGATTACAGCTGTCTTTTCTCGATTCTGAGTGGGAGGGTTCTTTCTGTGGTGCTTCCTTGTTGCTTACCAACTTTATCCATGGAATTTTCAGTATTCTTCTTTAAAATCCAATTGCCACTGCCTTTATTTTTCTCTTCATCCATGAGGTGATTGTTCAACATTCACTAGCATAGAAGAGGATTCATAACACTTCCAGCTCGTACAATTCCATTTCAGCTTTTTAAGTTCTTTTTCCTCGTTAAGTGTCCAATGAATTACAGCTGTCTTTTCTCGATTCTGAGTGGGAGGGTTCTTTCTGTGGTGCTTCCTTGTTGCTTACCAACTTTATCCATGGAATTTTCAGTATTCTTCTTTAAAATCCAATTGCCACTGCCTTTATTTTTCTCTTCATCCATGAGGTGATTGTTCAACATTCACTAGCATAGAAGAGGATTCATAACACTTCCAGCTCGTAGAATTCCATTTCAGCTTCTTGTTTTCCAGACAAATTTTGTTCTTCGAGAATTTAAATTAAATGCCATCCGTCATTTTCTGTCTGTTAAATTTCTAAACTTTTATTGTTCCCTCGCCTTCATAATTTTTCTCAGGTCCCTTCACGGTTGCTAACAACTTGCTTGTTTGTGGCCCTATCGCATTGCTTGGGGTGAAATGATTCAGATACACACATACATCTATCTATCTATCTATCTATCTATCTATCTATCTATCTAAGAATGTTCATAAATATATACATCCATATTTTTTACTGTTCGTATCTATCTATCTATCTATCTATCTATCTATCTATCTATCTATCTATCTATCTTAGTCCCTTCATTATCTATCTATCTATCTATCTATCTATCTATCTATCTATCTATCTATCTATCTAAGAATGTTCATAAATATATACATCCATATTTTTTACTGTTCGTATCTATCTATCTATCTATCTATCTATCTATCTATCTATCTATCTATCTATCTATCTATCTATCTTATTATCCCTTATCTATCTATCTATCTATCTATCTATCTATCTATCTATCTATCTATCTATCTAAGAATGTTCATAAATATATACATCCATATTTTTTACTGTTCGTATCTATCTATCTATCTATCTATCTATCTATCTATCTATCTATCTATCTATCTATCTATCTATCTTAGTTCCCTTCTATCTATCTATCTATCTATCTATCTATCTATCTATCTATCTATCTATCTATCTATCTATCTATCTATTTAAGAATGTTCATAAATATATACATCCATATTTTTTACTGTTCGTATCTATCTATCTATCTATCTATCTATCTATCTATCTATCTATCTATCTATCTATCTAAGAATGTTCATAAATATATACATCCATATTTTTTACTGTTCGTATCTATCTATCTATCTATCTATCTATCTATCTATCTATCTATCTATCTATCTATCTATCTATCTAAGAATGTTCATAAATATATACATCCATATTTTTTACTGTTCGTATCTATCTATCTATCTATCTATCTATCTATCTAAGAATGTTCATAAATATATACATCCATATTTTTTACTGCATCTATCTATCTATCTATCTATCTATCTATCTATCTATCTATCTATCTATCTATCTATCTATCTAAGAATGTTCATAAGTATATACAACCAAATACATAATAATTATAAACAAGATGAAAAAACTCTCAAAAACATAATACGTAGAAATGTTAAACCAGTGAACAGTAATAATCAAATTAAACTCATTATATATTATGAAAAATTCAAAACAATTGACCTCATAGTCTCTAATAACCCTACAAGCACTAAACTATATTCTCTACAAAAAACCAATGTAGTGTACCAGTTTACATGCCCATTCAGAGATTGCATCTGTGATACTAATAAAAAACCCAGTACTGGTTTTACTGCAACCACGCTCTCCCGTAGACTTACATGTCATCTTTCTGATCAGAGTACAATTAAACAACATTTCTCTGAAAAACATAAACATGTAGGTCATATCAGACAGATTTTGGTCAACAATACAGTGATACTTAATCATACACACAGTAAGACGAACCTTCAGATATTGGAGGCCATGTACATCAAATCTAAACAACCAACACTCAATAAAATCACCTTTAAATCCGGACATAACACATTACATTGCATTTGACTACATGGTTTTGTTGTCATTTCGCGCTATCATGTGGTGTGACGTCATAGAACCGCATTGCAAATCTGAGAACTGCGTTTATTATTTTTGGTAACTATTGCCGTTGCCAAGCGGAGTTTTATGTCAACACAAAATAAAATCGTCGGTGAGGGTGGATGTTATTATATTACAGTCTAAATAACCTCTCTGAAGATGGCTCATGTGAACCGAAAGCTTAGAAACAAATTAATAAAAAATTATCCAAATGTTGGAGGGTTTTTGTCTTTATTTTCAACTGAAATTAAAGCAAAAATACGACGTTTAGAACGGCTCATGATTAAACATAATAGACATTCATTGTCTCTTATATTTAATAGTATATGTTTAGAAAGTTATTTGCTGCCTCGATACACTAAATTTATGTACATATATATATATATATATATATATATATTAATGTTCGTATCTATCTATCTATCTATCTATCTATCTATCTATCTATCTAAGAATGTTCACAAGTATATAAGTTTTTAATTCAGTGTAGAAAATTTATTTTGTGGGAGAGTTAACTTTTGCACGGTTTATTTGATTTGGTATAATCACTGTTTTGTGGTAGTTAGGACGTTCAATCTGGGAGTGCACACGTTTTTGTTAGTTGTTTTTATATGGCGAGACAGTAAATGTATTATTATATGTTTCAATATGTCGCGAAAATTATTTTTTATTACGAACTTGATATTTAAGCTTAAGGACTTAGTTTTTTAAAAGTGTTTTCTTGTAATTCAGTTATTTCATCCACCTTTTTGACTAAGAAGGTTCTAATCTACATATCATAGATAGATGCAGGGTTTTGTTATGGATATAATATTTTATCTTCAAGGTTAACCATGTAAAAGTTATTAAATGTTGAACCCAGAATTAAAACCATGGGAGGAGACTTCAGTGGTGCAGGTCAAGAGAGGTTTTTGTAGTATCTTAGGTCTATCTTAGGACACCTGAATTCTAGCATACTCTTCCCCCCCTTTTTTCACTTCTCCTCCTACTTTTCTTTCATATTTCTTTCTTTTTCTTCTCTTAAATGAACTTCCGGTGTATGAAAAACTTTTGGATTTTTTTATAATAGAATATGTTGCTGATGAAGCGAATTTGTTTCGGCGAAATGATCATCCTACATATGTTATTTTCGAATTTTATATATATATATATATATACATATATATATATATGTGTGTGTGTGTGTGCGTGTGTGTGTGTGTGTGTGTGTGTGTGTGTGTGTGTGTGACTTGTTTGAACCTTATTTTTGATCGATACTCGTATTTAAATAGATATTTAGTTTATAATCAAACAGTATTATATATTTATTTCTACAGGCCTGATTATTTACAATACATTTTTATTACGAAAATGTGTGTCATTTGGGAGGATTTTCGTAATAAAAGTTATCGTAAATAATCAGTCTGGTAGAAATAAATATATAATACTGTTTGATTATTTCAAATTGTCGGTTGTTTATAACCAAGTTTCGTTAATCTTCATATATATATATATATATATATATATATATATGAATGTGTGAGATATAGAGAAATAGAAAATAATATATATATATATAAAAACATATTTATAAATGAAACTTTGTGTGTGTGTGTCTTGTGTGTGTCCGTTACCTATAGACTCCGAAACGGCTGAACCTATTTCCTTGAAAATTAACAGAATTGTACTATAAGCGTCTGCGAGTGTTCTTAGCTAGTTTTTGTGTCGAGGTACCCACGATAAATATCGAAAATCGATAATCGAAAAAATCGGCTTATAGAAGGAGTGATCCGATTTTAATCAAATTTGATACACTCATAGACAAAGACATGAGAAACGCTATTCAGAAGTTTCAAAGTTGCTGTTCTTACAATAGTGCAGAAAATTTGATATCGATACCAGGAAATCAAAATTTGACTTACATCCATGCATTCTTCTTTCAGTCTACGGTTTCGCTTTAACTGGAAAGAACTATTTCTTTTTAGTCTTTCGTGCCAACGTTCAAAGATTCTGAGCTCCTGGACCATGGATTAGTTTTAAAGCTTTCATTACACCCGAGCAACGCCGGGCTATACTGCTAGTCTATTATATTTATACTAGTGTCGCAAACCTTCCTCGAAATCTTTCGACGGAAGGAAAAAATGGTTTTCAAAAAAGAAAGAGCTTAATAGATGAACGTCAGTCAAAAGTGTTCGGACCGAGATCAGCACGAAGCTCAAAGAGAAAACCCCGATACGAGTAATCATCTAACAGAAAGCGCTCAATACAGAGGTAGAGCGAAATAAATAGATAACACCTAATGAGCCAGACGAACCTACCTAGGTTTCACCTAAACGGATTGTCAAGGATAACAGAGAGAGAGAGAGAGGGGGAGGAGGAGAGAGAGGGACTGCAAAATAATCGTCATTAACAAATATTCAAACTCTGTATCGTATACAGGAAACCAACTTCAGGCAGGTGTGCGTTTGAAGCCTAATATTTAAAATTGAACATTAATTATTGAACAACCTAATAAATAAAAGTGTATCGTATTAATGTGGACAATATTGTGTTTGAAAATAAAACCTACATATAAAATATATATAATTATAAGTAAGTGACACTTTAGAAAATGAGTTTATTAATATACAAGTAAGTAAATAGACATACAGTATTTATGCACAACATGTTGGACCACTTCAATGAAAATAAAATTGGTAACTGGACATCAAACAATAATTTTGCTTTATTTCAATAGCAACAAATAACAAATATTTACATTCGCAGAAATTATTTGTACACACACATTTACATAAAATAAGAAAAGCAACATTTAGTTAAAAATAAAGATATATATAAATATTTGGTCTGCATGATTGGAATGGTAGTAGGAATGACTTACTGGTTGCTGAATTTGACTTGTTTTGGGTTTACTAACATGTATGCTATGTTCGAATCATGACTGATTTTAGATTGAGAAAAAGGAATCTACTGACAAAGCACTGTTTTAGAATTTGAAACAATTTAACAGAAATATGGTGTATAGATTATTTTTATTGGCCATGTGACCCGTTTTCTACAATGTCAAAATTTAACAACTGTTTAAAGAATATGTTGTGGCGTTAAATTTAAAGTTTCTATTCATGTGCCAAAAACATACGGGAAATGAATTTTATAATGCAAAGTAAAAGATTGAATTAAATCTGTTTAAATAAACAACATCGAATGTGTTTGAACATTGTTTAATGTTCTGAGTTAAAGCTCAGATTAAGAAAAGGTGAAATGTCAATGGCACACACCGGAATTCTTAACGTAAAATAATAATAATAATAATAATAATAATAATAATAATAATAATAATAAGAAGAAGAAGAAGAAGAAGAAGAAGAAGAGGAAATTTAATAAATTAAAAACTAAAAATTCAAAAATCAATTTCAAGTGAATGGAGAACAAAAGTAAGACGTAAAACACCTATTATGTCGGCAAAAACCCTAAAAATATAAAAATAAAAACAAATGCTATGGAGTCGATGAAGATAGGGTTTTAAGGTAAACCTCTTCTAAACTATTCTAAAGAAACTGATAGATGTTTTACCCATCGGTGGTTATATTTTGCATGATATATATATATATATATATATATATATATATATATATATTGCATGATTTAAAAAAAAAACTGAAACTGAAGGTTTTATTCCTGCCATACAGAACCAAATCTTGCTATTAATATTACCAAGCAAACAAGCTTTAAAATTAAGTTAACCCGTTGTACAAATCCTGTAGTGAATATACGAAAATATTTGAAAATCTTGCATCAGCTAGCACGGAATTGGCATCCACCTAATATAAACAAAATCTACATAACAGGCTGAAGTAATATCTGCATAAGAAAATTTCAAAATTGTTACGTAAATGAAGGTGCAGCAAGCAGGGATGAACGTCATCCAGATCTGTTTACCGAGATAAGAGGTATCAAATTTCATGGGATTTTACAATACACACAAGCAGAACAAAGAAGATAACCAAGCCATCTGGTTCTTTATTGATATGGTAGTTCCTGCAGACTGGGATATATCTTGGAAGATCCCCCAAAATACTATCAAAATACAATAATTTTGATTTGGAAATATAAAAAAAAACTAGCAGTATAGACCCGGCGTTGCTCGGGTGTAATGAAAGCTTTAAAACTAATCCATGGTCCTGGAGCTCAGACTCTTTGGAGGTTGGCACGAAAGACTAAAATGTAAATAGTTATTTCCAGTTAAAGCGAAACGTAGACTGAAAGGAAAATGAATGGATGAAAGTCAAATTTTGATTTCCTGGTATCGATATCAAATAAGTTTTTTCGTTGTAAACTGAATTTTGAAGGCTAAATAAGTCCTCTGATTAAATGGTATAATGGCTGAGACTAAGAAAAAAATTATAACTACTTCGAGTCAAACCCGAAGCAAAAACTAAAATATAAGGGCTGAAAAATATTACAGACACACAGAGAGATAAACAGACACACACACAAACATCTTGCCTTTTTTATCTATATATTATCGATTTTCTGCAGTATTGTAAGAACTCAAACCTTGAAACATCTGAATATCGTTACTTATGTCTTTGTCTATGAGTGTATCATATTTGATTAAAATCAACCAACTCCTTCTATAACCCGATTTTTTCTATTATCGATTTTCGATATTTATCGGGGGTACCTCGACACAAAACCTAGCTAAGAACAGTCACAGACGCTTATAGTCCAACTGTGTAAATTTTCAAGAAAATCGGTTCAGCCGTTTTGGAGTCTATAGGTAACGGACACACACACACACACATACATACACACACAGACAATGTTCCATTTATAAATAAGTTTCGATGTGGCAACTGAAAACATCAATAAATCCATTTCTAGTAGAAGCCCTCTGATTGATCAAAAATGTTTTCGATTGTCTCACTGACATTATTTCTGGTAATTCATGCCTTAATGAAAAACAATATATATATATATATATATATATATATATATATATATATATATATATATTCTCAAGTCCAGCTCACAAATAACGTAGGGTTTTATTGGTCAAATGTGTGTTATGTTTCTTTGTTTTAGATTTTTTTAAATGTTCAGTAAAAATGTCGCGGTGCAATTCCTAATAGGGACTACGTAAAAAGTATAAACTACCAGCCCTAATTATTCGGCCAACACAGTGTTTTAAAAAATGATGTCTTTCATACTGTTTTTTACTATTTACTGCAAAGTGAAGAATTGCAAATGAAAATAGAATGGTTCTTTTGTTAATAATCTACAATAACATGTGAATCAAATGAATTTATAAATATTTAATAATTACTTATCATCAATCGGTTTCATCAATGAAAGAATGAAAAAACTTTAATGTGATTCAGACAAGCTCATCTTTGCTACATTGCCTTGTGGAATTTTGTAAAGTAACAATAAGAAAAGAAACATTCTGTTTTCATTTAGCAACAAATACTAACAATAATATGAAATACATCATTTATTTTTTAAAAATGGGGTAACCTATAAATCATATCCGATAGTGTACATGCAATAGAAATCAAAGATAATAATAATAATAATAATAATAACAATAATAATAATCAAAAGAGGTATATTTCAAGGTGATTCTTTGTCTCCCTTACTATTCTGCATATCATTAATAGCACTAACCAGTCAACTTAATAAGAGAGAATGTGGTTATAAAATAGGACAAAAAAAAATAAGCCATCTATTTCACAAGGATGACTTGAAGTTGTATGCTAAGAATGATAATGAGCTAGAAGGTCTTCTGCAAACTTAAAATGCTTCAGCGTAGAGATTGGAATGAAATACAGTTTAAATAAATGTGCTGAAGTTACAGTTTACGTGGATTGCTACAAGAAACATCCTCAATTAGCTTAGACCCTGCTGTAACAATAAAAGAATTAAAGCCAGAAGAAGCTTATAAATACCTAGGTTTAAATGAGAGTGAAAAAACTCTCCATAAAACATGAAAGAAATAGTGCGTAAAGAGTACTATAGAAGGCTACGACTGATATTAAAAAGTGAATTGAATTCTCGGAACAGAATTATGGCCATTAATAGTTTTGCAATCGCAGTTGTCCAATATAGTTTCAACATCTTAAACTGGACTCTAAACGACATCAAGCGAATGGATTCTAAAACAAGAAAGTTTCTTTCTAAGCATAAGATGTATCATCCAAAGGCTGATGTAGACCGTCTAGCCATACCCCGTAAAGAAGGTGGAAGAGGTCTTATTCAGCTAGAATTGTCATACAAGACAACAACTGTTGGCTTACTAACATACATGGAAACAACAAAGGACTGGATGATACAGTTAGAAAGGCAACATGAAGAAAGAAAAAATATTCAATAATGCAAGAAGGCAGTAAATACAAACAAGATTTACAGTTAGTAGATTCTGTAGAAGAGCAAAACAGAAGCCAAGAACCAACGATTGCGGTAAAAAAAATGAAATGAAAGTCAAAGATAAAGCTCTTGAACAGATGAAACAACCCTGGCAAGACAAACCTCTGCATGGACAATATCCAGAACGTGCTAATAAATCCAATGTTGATAAAGTTAATACTCATCGACGATTACGTGCATCTGGATTAAAGCCTGAGACTGAATGTTTTATTCTTGCAGCACAAGACCAATGTCTTTTCACGAGGAACTTTCAGGCAAATATTATACATAATAATATGGATCCCAAATGCAGGTTTTGTGATAAAGACCAAGAAATAATAGACCATCTAATCTCAGGCTGTGTTGTACTTGCCCCAAATGAATATAAAAATCGCCACGATAGAGTTGAGCAATATTTACATTGGACAATGTGCAAACTCTATGCAATATCTGTAAACAAACACTGGTATGAACATTACCCACCAACGGTTACAGAAATAGATGTCACTATTCTATGGGATTATACCATCTACACAGACAAAAAAATTGAAGCAAATAGGCCGGATATTATTGCTAAAAACCTGAAAGAAAAAACTTGTCTATTAATTGATATGGCTTGTCCAGCGGATTGTAACATAGCAAGCAAGGAATTCGAAAAACTGTCAAAATATAAAGACCTGGAAATTGAAAGAGAAAATGTGGAAATTGAAAACAAGAGTTGTGCCAGTGATAGTAGGTGCACTTGGAATGATAAAAAAATGGAACAAAAAACACATTGAAATAATCCCTGGAAACCCCAGCTTAAGAGATATACAAAAAAGTATCTTATTAAGTACAGCCCACACACTAACGGGAACTTTGTCTATGTAACGCTAGGTATGATGGGGATGATAGAAAAAACATGAAATGGAACCATAACAACATGCCACGGCCTGCTTTAGGTCTTCCCGTAGACTTGGTTGGTAGTGCGACCATAGCAGGAATCGAAATATGATGAAAAATGACATTATAGTAAATGCTTGAATAAGGCTTATCCCTGAGCTAAAAATATCGGGGTGATATGCAGTAAGGAACAGTCAGTCTCATGGGTAGGACGAGCTCTTTAGTTTTGGTCAACAATCATAATAAAGGAGGATATCTTGAATAAAATTATCCGCTGTCGGTTGAAGATAAAACGCTAATTTATAAATAATAAATGAAATAAAATACAAATCACAATAGTTACAAACAAAATCTCATAACTGGGTGAAATATGGCCGCGTCTCTCAGAATGGAACCAGCCTTGGGTCGAAAATTTTGTCGCTGGAACAAACACTTTCAGCCACCAATGAGTCACACAGTCACCAAAATCAGGTTAACACGAACATTAGACATGGTGATTTAATGCTAACTTAATTAGGAAAGAAAAAAACAAAACAAAGTAGAATCGTGAAGATTGTAAAACATTAATTGTATGATTTTTTCAATTCATCCGAAAGCCTAGAAAAGATCACGACGGATCAGATATACCAAATATAATGAGATATGTCATGAACTAAAATAAGACCCTACCTTGACCCAAATAGGCTTGCCAATGTCCACACAGACATCATACGACATAAGAAACTCTCAAACACATCAACAAATGAGATAAAACAAAATATATGACAAAGTAGAATCAGTCGTAATCCAAATAAAAAAGAGGCGAGGGGGGAAAAATATTATATCAGAAGATGAGATACAAAGTAAAATAAATCTATTACGAAATTATGATTCTTCGCGGAAGAAATCCGAAAAATCTAGTTGCGACATAAACATTTGCACTGATTATGATTCTGTCACTGATGAAGATGATTTTGGTTGGTTGTTTTGTTTTTATGGCTTGTCAACCTCGGCGGGTCATTTATTGCCAACTAAATGTTATTTATTTATTGCTGGTAATACCTGTTTCTTTCAACAATTTATGTAAACACTTTCATTCTTTCTTCTTTTACTTCTTCGTCTTTTTGATATAATAATTCCTATTTTCTTTTACTTAAACATTTATTTGTGTTTTTGTTTCTTTCTTTTTCTCTATTGTAAACTTTGCCTTCTTTATTTTTGGCTTTTTTCGTTCTTTATGTCTTTCTTTCTCTTTATGGTATTATCGTTCTCCATTTCTTTTTTATTTTACATACACATTTTTTTCATTTTTTCTTTTCATCTATGTGGCCTAATGATTCCGCTGCACTGGGTACTCCACACTTTCGGCCGTGTGCAACAAGTACGCTTTGCTTATAAACAAACAAGGAAACCTCAACGTTGTGTAATGGAGCAATTATGATTGAATAGATATGTTTTGGTTGGTTGTTTTGTTTTCATGGCATATCAACCTCGGCGGGTCATTTATTGCCAACTATATTTTTATTTATTTATTGCTGGTATAACCTTTTTCCTTCAACAAATTATTGTTGTTTTTATATAAGTTTTGTGTCTAGTAATACATTTTCCTTTTCTAGTATCAAGATTCATTGGAATTTGTTTTTACGGGCAGGGTCCCCAAGACCTACTCTTGTTATTTAACCCATAAGTGGAGGGAAGGGACGGATTAATACCTTTTCCAAGGGTACCAGTGAATGCAGGGTATTCAACTGGAATTCGAACTCGGCTCATCGATTTCTCTTTCCAAGCAGATATCCACTGCACCAAAACGCACATCCGTCACTAAACGCTTACAGCACCTGGTATTTCCAAGCGGTCACCCATCTAAGTACTGACCAGACTCAATGTTGCTTAACTTTGGTGATCGAGCGAAAACCGGTGTATTCAACGTGATATGGACGTAAACCCTGATGAAGATGAATCACACAATATTAAAGCGTCATTCCTTGAAGACAAAAGAGTTGAAATCACTGAAGTGTAAAAAAACATCATTCATAGAGTCAACAAACTTGCGTTCAAATGTCAGTAAGCGACCGGCTTTCAACATGGTTGACGGACAGACCACATTAAATCATCACCGAAATAAATAATGTAAATGGCAGCTACTGAAAAACTCAGTATCAAGACAAATAAGAAATTAAACGAGAGGCAGAAAAGATCTAACTTGAAAGGCCAAATCAAAGAAAGCAATTGAAGACATCAGATGTGAATTATCGATATTAGATGGGATTACAAAAATTCAAATTATTAAACACAGAAAAGAAAGAGGATCACGCAGAGATATAAAATTCTAGCTGTTAATGAAATTCCACCAATCAAATCTTTAAATAAGAAACCTCAATCGACAAAATAAAATATTCCAAATGGAACTCAATAAGATTTTCAAGTGATTTAAAGTGATTTTAGGTATGGAAATCCAAAACCCAACATTCATTGAATAAGTGTAAAAATTTTGGAAGAATATAATCCCAAGGGAGCATGAATCAAACTAGAAAAAAATGAATGAAAGAGAGACCAGTGCAAGAATAAAAATTATAACCAGTAATAATGTTAGGCAAGCTTTAAAAGATCCCCAAAATAAAAATCATCAAGAAATGACAAGGTACCAATTTTTGGCTCCATCGTTTGTCATCTAAACTTATTTATAAATGGAACTTTGTCTCTGTGT
The DNA here is from genome assembly GCA_037127315.1 of Ascarosepion bandense. Lineage (NCBI taxonomy): Eukaryota > Metazoa > Mollusca > Cephalopoda > Sepiida > Sepiidae > Ascarosepion > Ascarosepion bandense. Next base: position 1,945,859 of record JBBBDQ010001428.1, read on the forward strand.
GTGTGTATGTTTGTGTATGTGTCTGCGTGTGTGTGTCCGTTACCTAGACTCCGAAACAGCTGAACCGATTTTCTTAAAAATTTATGCAGTTGTACTATAAACGTCTGCGAGTGTTCTTATCTAGGTTTTGTGTCGAGGTACCCCCGATAAATATCGAAAATCGATAATCGAAAAAATCGGGTTATAGAAGGATTGGTCCGATTTTAATCAAATTTGATACACTCATAAACAAACACAAGAAATGATATTCAGAAATTTCAAGGTTTCAGTTCTTACAATAGTGCAGAAAATCGATAATATATATATATATATATATATATATATATATAAAGCAAGGTGTTTGTGTGTGTGTCTGTTTATCTGTCTGTATGTCCTATATATAAATCCACAATTTTTATCCGATTTTCACCAAACTTCACGCAAATATTCTTTAGGCTGAGTCTGAGCTCCAAGACCATGGATTAGTTTGAAAGTTTTCATTACACCCGAGCAACGCCGGGCTATACTGCTTGTATATATATATATAATTGTAGTTCTTCGTCTCAGCCATGATACCATTTACTCAGAGGTCTTATTTAGCCTTCAAAATTCAGTTTACGACGAAAAAAATTATTTGATATCGATACCAGGAAATCAAAATTTGACACACATCCATTCATTTTTCTTTCAGTCTACGGTTTCGCTTTAACTGGAAACAACTATTGCTTTTTAGTCTTTCGTGCGAACCTCCAAAGAGTCTGAGCTCCAGGACCATGGATTAGTTTTAAAGCTTTCATTACACCCGAGTAACGCCGGGCTATGCTGTTAGTCAATCCATAAAACACTTAACACAAAATGTTTCCATCCTAATTAATAACCATCATGAATTCCCAGAATAGATAACTGAAGGTATTACATATCTCATACCATAAAACCAATGAAACATATGAGCAAACAATTATAGGTCCAAATCATGTCATCCCACCACATATAAATTGATTAAATATGTCCGAACGAACTTTACTTCTTCATTTCTCGATAAAAACAACAATCTTCCCTTGGAACAGAAGTGATGTCGAAAAGGTTCATCTAGTTGCAAAGATTAACAGTTAAACATGAAATTATCTTAAAAACAGCTTAGGTAGATTACCGTAAAGCGTGCGATAGAGTACAACGCGCTTGGATCTTGAATAAAATATGTTGACAACACAATGTTCATGTCAGATACTCATTTAAATTATTCAAGCTTCTCTGTGCCTTGTCCTTTCAGGACGTAGGCGATCATTGCCTTCCACGTCTCCCTATCCTTGGTTCCGCTAGTTATTATTGTTTTAATTTTTATGGTACCCTATCTATATCATATAGGCAACAAACTTACGTACAAATGTCAGAAAGCGACCGGCTTGCAAGATTCCATATGACAATGTTCAATAAACACATGTCGCATTTCTTACATTGTTGACGGAAAAACCACAATGAATCATCACCGTAAAGCGTGCGATAGAGTACAACGCGCTTGGATCTTGAATAAAATATGTTGACAACACAGTGTTCATGTCAGATACAAATGGAAAAATACAATACTACAAGAAGTAGTAAAGAAACGCAAGAACCTACGAACCACCATTTATAAGAAGACATGTATTGTTGTAAGCAAGAGAAAAAGCCGGACGAGGAATTGGAGGTGCAAACGAAAATCAGATAAACAATGTTAAATACCTGGAAAATATTTTAACAGAGGATAATAAATATGCTATAGAACAGGGGTCGGTACCCTATTGCCAACTATGTTCAAAATGAGGGCTTTAATGTCATTCACTGTGCCAACAGCCTACATATTTTCGTACAACTCAAAGTCAATATACATATTCTACAATAGTTTTTATATAGTAATATATACAATAATATGTAAAGCACATTAACCCTCTAAGGCCATTCGTATCATATTTGATACATTATGAAAACAAGCCTTGAAAGAAATATTTTCCTGAAAAAATTTTTAAGAGAAATATTTTATAAATTTCAAATGAAAGCAGTACTGACTGCTCAGTCAGTGAATACCAAATGTTTCCTTATAGGGAAATACCAAATGTTTCCTTACAGGGAAATACTGTATCAAATATGATACGAATGGCCCTAGAGGATTAATAGAAATAAACTGTTTTTAAAGTTTTGTTTTTTAGTTTTAATTATTAATAGTGTTGTGACAAATCGTCCTAGCCAAGTTGTTGTCACCAGTTGGTTCAAGAAGTAAAACGCGGAAACCAAAAGGTTGGTTCAAACAGTGTATTAGAATAACAAAAATGTATATACAAAGCAAAGTATAAGTATTCAGCAAATAGAAGTGTAAGTCCAAACTGTATAGTTACGCTGCGTTTCGACTGTTTCTAGACTGCCTCACAACTGTCTCACAGCTGCGTCTACGGCAGTCACGAAGGTTAGTATTTATTGACGTAGGAAGAGAACATTCCTACAGATAGGGCACCATGACAAATAGGAATTTTGCTCCTGCATGATCTGAACCAGTTGCTCAATATCGGTTACAAAATTTGTTACTTTGATTTTTACACAATTTTCTTAATGTTCAGGTGTTAGGAAACTTCGTTGTTGACCTAACAATGCTTTCATGTGAGAGAAAATTTGCTAACAAGATTAATTTGAACTAAAAGCCGAAAAAGGAGCAAAAATAATTTTCTTATTATAATGAGAAAATAATTTTCTTTCTCAAAGATCTCGGAAGATGAACAGTAAAGATTTTTTTTAAATTCTCGTCTTCCAGAACATTCCTTAGTGTAGCATGCGTTCCGTAGATTTCCGACTACTACTATAGAAAACCGAATGCACATTTGAATAGAAAATATACCTTCCAAAGCCTTAACAAATTCCTAAACAACAGTGGAATTTGTAAGGAAACAAAAAAAAAAAGAGTGCTAAATCACTATATATTATCAATGCTATTATATGACATCGAAAGTTGGACAATTCCTTGAAGTGAAAAACAAAACTAGAGGCAATCCAGTCATTCCTTTTAAATCACACAATGAAGATAGTTTTGAACGGACATGCCTCCCAATACTATCACACGAACGCGGGTGTCTCTCGGGCTTTATTCTAGGTCCTACGCTTTTCCTTATCTAAATTAACGATCTCGCTGATTTAATAAGATCCAAAGCAGGCATAAACGCTGACTGTTTACTCTCGCCTCGATAAAAAATTTGCCCAGGCTGACAAAGCAAACCTCGCTGCCGAGCTTGAAAAGGACCTCCAATATGTGATAGACTGGGGTAAGAATTGGCTCGTGAATTTTAATGGTTCCAAAACTAATCTGCTATCTATTAAGAATCACAGCCAATCGCTCCTACCTCCCATTAGCATGGATCAGGCTAGTTTTCCTGAAAGTAAAACACTGCGCCTCCTCCGGCTAACTCACACAACAGACAAGTGGAATGACTATATAGAATCCATAGTCAAATCTGCTGCTAAAAAGGTCGGTTCTCTGTGCAGGGCCAGGAATTTTTTTCCGTTTGAAACAATCCTGCACATATATGTCTACCACCCGCCTGTGCATTGATTGCTGCTGCGATATTTGGTCGAGTGCTCCTGCTATCCACGTGGGGGTCCTTGAAAATACCCAACAAAGATTCTGTAATGGGATCGATCCCGACTTGGTAGCTCGGTTACAGTCAATTTCTCACCAGCGCAATGTGGCTTCTCTATGGCTCTTCTACAAATGATTTCTTCTCCCATGAACTTAGCTCACTTGGTACCACCTATATATGGATTTAATCACGCCACAAGATTAGCAATTAGGTCCCACCATTTTATTGTGGAACCAATAAAATGTAAACGCAAATTCTACTCCAGCATCTTCTTTTCTCGCACTTCCCGCCTGTGGAATTTCCTTCCGTTTACTTGCTTCCCGACAGCTACAATCTCCAAGAATTTAAATGTAAAGTCAATAGTCATTTTCTATCTCACTAACCTGCATCCTCTCTCTCATACTCTTTTCTCCGTCCACCCCAATCTCATAAGTATTCTCGTTCTTCTCTTACCCACTTCCTGAAACCCCCTGTAACCTCTCACTCTTTCTCATGACTTTCCTTCTATGTAACTCCTTGCACAACAGCTTGCTTGGATCGATCAGTCAGTTAAATGCCATACGTGATACACGCTTGGGCGTTCATGTCTCGAAAGAGACATGACTGAGTGGGTATAAGATTACCCTGCAGTAGGTTGCCATTACTTTCTGCGGTAGACTGGTTCGCAGCCAAGTCTATAGAACCAAAATCTGTTCTGTTATTTAACCCATAACTGGAAGGAAATAGACGGATTAATGCCTTTCCCAAAGGTATTTGCGCGTAAGGGAATGAATTCAACTGGAATTCGAACTCGGTTCCCTGAGTTGCCGTTCCGAACGGATATCCACTGCACCACAACGCACATCCGTTGGATCGATACGATAATAAAAAAAAAACAACAAAAAAAGGAGAAATAGCCCTCTGCAGAAGGATGTTGGGAATATGATGGAAGTAGTGTGTCTTAAGGAAAATTGAACGAAGAAAAAAACTCAAAATCAGAAATTGACAAGTCTTCTAGGAGACATAATGAAGGAAGAAGGCTTGAAAATGTTTACACTCAAAGAATATATCGAATGCATAGGGGAGACATTAATCTGAGAAGCTTTTGTGAATAGATGATAGCCGGGTGCTATGAAAGATACTAAATATTATCATTATAAGGTTCACCAGAAAAGAGGTTTTCAAGAGATTAAATGTGGAATCAAGAGAATATATTCCATTGATTAAATGTAGAATAAAACAAATATGTTCCACAAATTAAACGTAGAATCAAGTCAAAATATTCCATTGATTAAATGTGGAATTAAAAAAATATTCCATAGATTAAATGCGGAATAAAACAAAATATTCTATGGACAAAATGTAGAATAAAAGCAATATATTCCATAGATTAAATGTTAAATTCAAACAATACATTCCATAGATTAACTGTAGATCAAGACAATATAATCCATAAATTAAATGTAGAATAAACGGTATCCCTTAGATTAATGGAAAAATATATAATCCATAGAATACAAACAATATATTCCATTTATATGTGGTGATACCAAGCAAACGAGGGGCCGTATGTTTGCCCTCAGTGGTCCAGATAGCAAATGACCAAAACTGGGTTTACGCATCTGGGCTCCACGCAGATGTTCCGGTGGAAAACCAAAAATAAATATCAAATTCTTTTTACAGACCCTTTTTGCGAGCCGACGTGAATTTTGTTTATCGTCCAATGGGAAGCTCAGAACTAAATCCGGGTGTGAATTCCCAAACAACTTGTTTGGAGCCCCGAAGACGAAAAAAAACGACGACACAAGGAAAGAAACATTTTTGAGAAAATACGAGCATAATTAACACGTCCCTTGACCACGACAAGCAATCGTATTATGTTGCCTCTCTTTTGGTATAGACTGAATTAATGATTTTAAACAGTTAGATCTAATAGAAATCTAACATCTTTGTAGGAGAGCTTCAAGTTCAATTCTTGTTGTTGGAGTAGCTTCACGCACCTTTGGTTCCAAGGTGGACCATAAATTTTATTTTCTTCTTCATCTTTTTCTTCTTCCTTGATTCCTTCTTCTTCTTCTCCTCTGCTTCTTCTTCTGTGTACCATTTCCTTTTAGAACGTGGGTATTTACGGCTCTCAACAACTTCGTATCCTTCGAAGTTCTTCGCAATATTTATTTTCTCTATCACTCATATTCCATGTTTTGTTATTATTTTACAGAAACTGGGTAGGTTGATGATATACAGCTCTGGCCAAATGTTTTGCAACACCATAAAAAACCATAGTTATCGACAACAAAACACAACTATTTTTGCTTCAGCACTTTAAAATAATAATCTAAACTATTTCAAATTAAAAAAGAAATTATTTATTAGGATGAATGTTTAATTTTGATGTTAAATTCAATACTTCATGTGCCTTCCTCTATTTTTAAGAACAAGTTTTTTTCGCTTTGGTATAGACTCAATTAGTAATTTTAAACAAATAGATCTAATAGAAGTCTAACATCTTTGTAGGACAGCTTCAAGTTCAATTCTTGTTGTTGGAGTAGCTTCACGCATCTTTGGTTCCAAGATGGACCATAAATTTTTGATGGGATTGAGATCAGGTGAATTACCCGGCCAGTTTTGTAGAACTCTGAAGTTATTGTCCTTGAACCATTTCGTTACAACTTTTCCTTTATGACAAAGTGCACCATCATGTTGAAACACCGCATCTCGATCAGGGTAATGTTCTATCAAAAATTGTGATAGTCTATTTTTGAGAGTGTCCATATACCATTCCTATTTCATTGACATACCTTTGGGTACAATAACTAATTCTCCGACGCCATGAAAGGAGAAACACCCCTAAATATGAACGAGGTCCGGATGCTTGACTGTGGATACCACACAATCAGGGTGGAATCTTTCACCGACTCGTTTTTTGACACTATTGATCTCTTGTCAGCGAAACAGCTAAAAGGTGATTCATCAGAGAAAATCACCTTTTTCCAGTGTTCTACAGTCCAACTTTTATGCATTCGACATAAATTTAGTCGATCTTTAATATTTTTCTGTGTCAAAAGTGACTTTCTTGCAGGCCTTTTTGACATCAATCCTTTCGTCATCAAACGCCACCATAATGTGCAATCTGAAGCTTCCACACCACCGCTGGACCATTCCTTCAGTAACTGCTGACGACTGGCCTGTTGATCAGATAAATTAAGTCGAACCAGTCGTCAGTCATCGCGCTCTATAGACACTTTTAGACGAGCACTTCGAACAGCGACCTCGATTTTTCCAATTTTCTTCCACTTCTAGACTATTCATTTGACCGTTGATGCAAGGACCTGCTTCTGTTTGACGACAGCTAAAACCAGTTTCGTGTAAAGCAACGATTGCAGATCGTTTAGATTCGGAATAATGACTTTTTCTCATTTGGATCACTATTAGATGTACAGAATGAATAATGTAGTTTTAAAAAAGTATTACTGTCCAATCTCTTCTCTCCGCTTTGCTTTTCATTTTATTCTGTCTACCGAATATGCGGTTCAAAAATAAAATTCGGTCCAACCACTATGATCTTCTTTTTCCTTCTCTCCATAAAAAATATTCCTTCTCATTTCATTGAGTCGAGAGGTCTCCCTTGCAAATCACTTAAAATTTGCATAAGCGAATTAAACACATGTCATTTATTGATTATTCATGGTTTCACTCACGTTCGGTATTCAAAAATATCTGAAACTATACTTTTGCATACTGCTGCAAAACTTTTGGCCAGAGCTGTAGGCCAGCAGCTTAAATTTCCAGTGGAAATAATGCAAACTAAGTTTCGTCCAGACATGGTTATTTATTTTGAAAACACCAAGCAAGTCATCATGTTAGAATAAACATTCCAATGGGAAGAAAATATGGACGAAGCCCACGAAAGGAAGCATGCGAAATATTTACTGATGATGGAGGAATGTAGAAGATGCGTTTGGCGAGCCTAGTGCGAACCGATTGAAATCGTTTGAAGAGGCTTTGCTGGGCGTTCTTTATGTAAGACTTTGCCAAAATTAGATATAAAAGGTTTGACATAAAACAAAGCTATTCTGTCAGTTACATTGGCAGCGGAAGAGGCTTTGAGATGGCTTTGGTTGAAGAGATCAAGTGAGTGGCAGTAAGTAAGGAAATGAAAGGAGAACGAGGTGTACATATTCACGTTATTTTTTATTTTTCCCTATATATATATATATAGTATTTACGCTCCCACACCCTGATTGAGCAATCTGGAAGAGTGGTAGACTTTGTTAACAGTAGCTACCCCGGCATTTACGCACCGCTCATTCGATAATGAATTTGAGCACTGTAGCTATTGGGCGTGTTTATACGCGCTAAAAAGGCTGCCTTCTTCTACTGGACGCTTGTGGCCTAGGGGTAAAAACGCCGACTGGCGCCAATTCGGTCGGGTTTCGATCCTGGGTTAGGAAGCGACCGGAGTCTAAACCGTACTGATGACCTGTGATACAGCGAAACAGATCTGTCTGCGGATGACTATAATATATATTAAGATTGTTTTTTGGTGGGGGTCCTGAGTATGACCTAACCCTGCATCCGAAAATGGAAGCATGACTAAGGGACAGAATGAGGGTACCTTGAACCATTGTTACCGACGGGTGATCCTTGGCTAAGATCTATCACCTTGCTTGCCCCATGCAAGGGTTACAATATATTTTTTTAACATTGCCTGAATATTAACATGAATGAAAGTGTGGATAAGTGCAAACAGAATGTGATGTTTGAGTGCATGTGTGCGAGTGTGTGTATGCGTCTTGTGGGAGGGGAATCAAATCTGCACTTACCACTTCAAGCCAAGCACGCTGCCACATTCACGATCATAGATAGATGGAAAATTGAAGCACGGTTTCCTTCCTTTTTTATGGAAGAGCGTACGCTACTGGTGAACCGGATGTCATCTGCGATTGGACAAATTACAATGTTTTCTCAAAATAATGCATGTTTAATCCAATGCTCGTTTTCAAAATCTAGTATAGCAAGAACGAGTTTTCGCTTAAGAAGTGTTTTTTTTTTCGGTCACTTCGTCGATATGATGTCTTTTCGAAGACTCCAATCCTCGAAAAGACATATTGACGAGGAAGAATTTTTTTTGTTCAATTCGTCGATATGGTGTCTTTTCGGGGACTCTAATCCTCGGAAAGACATATCGACGAGGAAGAATTGTTTTTGTTCACTTCTTCAATATGTTGTCTTTTCGAGGACACTAATCCTCGAAAAGAAATATCGACGAGGAAGAAATGTTTTTTTCATTCACTTCGTCGATATGATGTCCTTTCGAAGACTCCAATCCTCAAAAAGACATATCGACGAGAAAGAGTGTTTTTTTGTTCACTTAGTCGATATGTTGTCTTTTCGGGGACTCTAATCCTTGAAAAGACATATCAACGAAGAAGAAGTGTTTTTTTCATTCACTTCGTCGATATGATATCTTTTCCAAGACTCCAATCCTCGAAAAGACATATCGACGAGGAAGAATGTTTTTTTTCATTCACTTCGTTGATATGATGTCTTTTCGAGGTCAACAATCATCGAAAAAACATATCGACAAGGAAGAAGTGTTTTTATTTGCTCAATTGGTTGGTATGATGTCTTTTCGAAGACACCAATCCTCGAAAAGACATATCTACGAAGAAGAGGTGTTTTTTGTTAACATCGTCGGTATTGTGTCTTTTGAGGACACCAATCCTCGAAAAGATATTTCGACAAGGAAGAAGTGCTATTTTTGTTCTCGTCGTCAATATGTTGTCTTTTCGAGGACACTAATCCTCGAAAAGTTATATCGACGAGGAAGAAATGTTTTTTTTATTCAGTTCGTCGATATGATGTCCTTTCGAAGACTCCAATCCTCGAAAAGACATATCGACGAGGAAGAATGTTTTTTTTCCATTCACTTCGTTGATATGATGTCTTTTCGAGGTCAACAATCATCGAAAAAACATATCGACAAGGAAGAAGTGTTTTTATTTGCTCATTTGGTTGATATGATGTCTTTTCGAAGACATCAATCCTCGAAAAGACATATCTACGAAGAAGAGGTGTTTTCGAGGTCAACAATCATCGAAAAAACATATCGACAAGGAAGAAGTGTTTTTATTTGCTCAATTGGTTGATATGATGTCTTTTCGAAGACACCAATCCTCGAAAAGACATATCTACGAAGAAGAGGTGTTTTTTGTTAACATCGTCGGTATTGTGTCTTTTGAGGACACCAATCCTCGAAAAGATATTTCGACGAGGAAGAAGTTCTATTTTTGTTCACGTCGTCGATATGATGTCTTTCTGAGGACATTAATCCTCGAAAAGACATATCTACGAAGAAGAGGTGTTTTTTGTTAACATCGTCGGTATTGTGTCTTTTGAGAACACCAATCCTCGAAAAGATATTTCGACGAGGAAGAAGTGCTATTTTTGTTCACGTCGTCGATATGATGTCTTTCTGAGGACACCAATCCTCGAAAAGACATATCGACGAGGATGAAGTCTTTTTTTTTTTCGTTCACTTCCTCGATATGCTGTCTTTTCAACGACAACAATCCTCGAAAAGACATATCAACGAGGAAGTAGGTTTTCTTTTGTTCACTTCGTTGATATGATGTCTTTTCCATGACTCCAATCCTCGAAAAGACTTATCGACAAGGAAGAAAAGAAGTGTTTTTTTTGTTTACTTCGTTGATATGAAGTCTTTTCGAGGACAGCAATTCTCGAAAAGACATGTCGCCGATAATAAAAAGAAGTGGTTTTTGTTCACGTCGTCGATATGATGTGTTTTCGAGGACACCAATGCTCGAAATGACATATCGACGTGTTGAACGACTAATTGTATCTGTACTCAATTTTACGTTCCTTCTATTTCAGCCTGAAGATCATTTAGCGTAATTAGGTTGCTAATAATCGTACTGTGAGTTATGTTATGATTTTAGAACGACTAGAGCTTTCTTGGGACGAATGAAATATCACTTCTTTTAGTGATGAATTATCGTACCACCTGAACTCAGTGGCTGATTAGATATCTTCTTATAACCAAGTCTATACGTATGAAGGTCAACAACAAGTTTCAGGAAGTCTTGATCAGTTATTTTGCTTTTCCCCATTTTGTGAATCTTTAAAGGAAATTTGACATAAAAATAATGGCGCAATATTTTAATCATTTCTCAAATTAATCATAATATTATTCTGAAACGTTCTAAAAAAGTCCTGATATTATATGGTGAAATTGCGTCATTTCTTCCAAAAAGAAAGAGAGCGATTTACTTAATCTTTTACAAAAAGCAATATTACACTGTTAGATTGCATCCTCTTTTTTTAAAGCGATATTATATGTTTAAACTGCGTCCTTTTTTATATAAAAAAATATATGGTTAAATTACGTCATCTTTTGTAAGAATGCGATATTATAAGGTTAAATTAAATCCTCTTTTATAAAAAGAGATTATATGGCTAAATTACGTCCTCTGCTAGAAAAAAATAGAGTTTGACAGAAAAATAATGGCGCAATATTTTAATCATTTCTAAAATTAATCATAATATTATTCTGAAACGTTCTAAAAAAAACCTGATCCTAATTTAGATTTATAATATTCTAGCTAAATTTTAACACTTTTATCAAAAAAGTGTTTTAAATTTATTAAATATCGGCTTTTCTTGGTGGGATATTGTTTTGAAGTTATTTTTAAAAAATCTGGTTGCTTGACTGTATACCTAAATATATGTTCCACAAGCAGTAAAAGTTTAATTAATGCAATTGTATTAGAAATACCGAACTAAATCTCACCCAGGAGAGCGGGTCACCCTAAATGTCTAAAATGTGAAAGAAAGCCAATAAAAAAATGCTTTGTAATCCTTCATGGCTTGCTCTTCCACCGTGCCGCTTTTTGACCGCATTGGCATTGAGCACTTTTTTCTGTACTTGGATAACAATTCCTGCCGGGTTTGTTTTTTTTTCCCCGATTGGCTTACTTCAGTCAGTTAAGTGCCATACGTGAAACACGCTTGGGCCATCATGTCTCGAAAGAGACATGACTGACTGGGCAGAAGATTATCCCGCAGTAGGTTGCCATTGCTTTCTGCAGTAGATTGGTTGCCGACCAAGGCTATAGAACCCAATCTGTCCTGCTATTTAACCCATAACTGGAAGGAAGAAACGGATTAATACCTTTCCCAAGGGTATTTGCGCGTAAGTGAATACAATGGATTCAACTGGAATTCGAACTCGGCTCCCCGGCTTCTCATTCCCAGCCAATATCCACTGGACCACAACGCACATCCGTTGGCTTACTTACACATCCTTAAAATAAGTTTTCTTCCATAAAAATTGTTACGTTACAATTAATAAATATAAAAAGAATAAAAAAATATTAGGCTGATGTTTTTTTTAAAGCTGTTTAAATTATAAATGAAAGGGAAAGAAATCGACGATACTGAAACAATAGAGAAATATAAACAAAACTTACAAGCATTCCGAGAGCTCTAGATGCCCTGCCAGGATTTATCATTGGTGGCAGCAATGTGAACAATATAAGATATGCATTTGATACAGTGCTGACAGCAGATACAGGAATAAAAACTACAAGATTTTCTACATGAAATAGTTAAAGAAAACGAAAAGAAAGGACTACATATCAACTACAAGAAAACTGAATGCGCAGTAATCAATTTTAAAGTGGAGCCCAAAAAGTTGGTGATAACAGAATTAGGTTGCTGAAATTTATCTACTTGAAAAGTGTACTAAAAGTGGAAGGAAATGCGACACGGAGATTCGAAGGCGTATTGACATAGCCGTGGATGCATTCCAGTAACTGAGACAGACAAACTTCGCGGGAAACAAAGAAGACAGTACTGGATTTTTATGTGATGTCTGTCCTGCAATATGGCAGTGAATGTTGGACAATCTCATCAAAGATGAGGGAAAGGCTTGAAGGAACCAAAATGTGTTTCTACAGTAGGAAGCTGAGGATACCTATGGATGTGGCATGCAAGTAACGACAAGCTTTTGGAGAGAATGGGCACAAAAAAGAAAACTGATACTTAACATCAGGAAAAGACAGTTGAAGTTTTTTGGACAAGTAATGAGAAAGAAGTTTTGGAGAACCTGATGCTCACAGACGCGCAAATACCCTTAGGAAAGGTATTAATCCGTCTCTTCCTTCCAGTTATGGGTTAAATATCAGGACAGATTGGGTTCTATAGCCTTGGTCGGCAACCAGTCTACCGCAGAAAGCAATGGCAACCTACTGCGGGATAATCTTCCGCCCAGTCAGTCATGTCTTTTTCGAGACATGATCGTTTAAGCGTGTATCACGTATGGCACTTAACTGACTGACTGATGCTCACAGAACGGATAGAGAGGAAGATAGACAAGAGAAAATAACCTGATGGACGTGAGCAGATGGATGGTGAAGCGTGGATTCAGTGGAATAATAAGAGAAGGGTTATTAGGAGCAACAAGGGATAGGGAGATTTGGAAAGTAATGATTGCCTGCGTCCTGAAGGGACACGGCACATAAAATAAGATAAAAAAAGAGGAAGAAAAAGAAGAAGAAAATGAATAATAAGAAGAAAAAGAAGACATCTTTCATAAAAAAGAGATTATATGTTTAAATTAGAGTCCTCTTCTATAAAAACGCATCATTGCACTGTTAGATTACATACTCTTTTGTAAAAACGCGATATTATCTGGTTAAATTGTATCCTATTTTATGAAAGAGAGAGATTATATGGTTAAATTATGTCCTCTATTACAAAAAAAAATTACATTGTTAGATTACATACTCTTTTGTAAAAAAAAAAAGCGATATTTTCTGGTTAAATTGCTTCCTATTTTATAAAAAAGAGATTATATGGTTAAATTACGTCCTCTTTCTTAAAAAAGTAATATTAAATGGTTAGATTACATCCACTTTTGTAAAAAAAGCGATATTATATGGTTGAATTGCATCCTATTTTATAAAAAGAGAGAGATTATATGGTTAAATTACGTCCTCTTTCTTAAAAAAAGCTATATTAAATGGTTAGATTATATCCACTTTTGTAAAAAAAAGCGATATTATATGGTTAAATTGCATCCTATTTTATAAAAAGAGAGAGATTATATGGTTAAATTACGTTTTCTTTTATAAAAACGCATTATTTCATTGTTAGATTACATACTCTTTTGTTAAAAAGCGATATTATATGGTTAAATTGCGTCATTTCTTCTAAAAAAAAAAGAGAGAGATTTACTTAATCTTTTGTAAAAAGCAATATTAGACTGTTAGATTTACATCCTCTTTTTTAAAGCGATATTATATGGTTAAACTGCGTCCTTTTTTATATTAAAAAAAATATACGGTTAAATTACGTCATCTTTTGTAAAAATGCGACATTATAAGGTTAAATTAAATCCTCTTTTATAAAAAGCGATTATATGGTTAAATTACGTCCTCTGTTAGAAAAAAAAGAGAGATTTATATATGGTTAAAAATACGTCTTCTTTTATAAAAATTTGATTATATGCTTAAATATAAAATATTATTATTATTATTATTATTATTATTATTATTATTATGTCATTTTTCATCATATTTCGATTTCTGCTTTGGTCTCACTACCAACCAAGTCTGCGGGGAGACCTAAGGCAGGTCGTGGCGTGTTGTTATGACTCCATTTCATGTTTTTCTATCTTCCCTATCATCCCCAGCGTTACATGGATAAAGTTCTCCTTAGTGTGTGGGCTGTACTTAATAAGACAATTTTTTGTATATCTCTTAAGCTGGGGTTTCCAGGGATTCTTTCAAGTGTGTTGTTTTGTTCCATTTTTTATCATTCCAAGTGCACCTACTATCACTGGCACAACTCTTGTTTTCAATTTATTATTATTATTATTATTATTATTATTATTATTATTATTATTTACGTGTTTCAATCTTTAATCAATATACCGGATGTCTGTCCTTGCAAACTGTTGTGTACGGTAACACACTTCCTATTTCGTACAATTCCTTTTTGCCAGCATTTTTGCAGACCCCCGCCCATCAAAGCCATGTTCTGTAAAACAACATCGCGACGTCAGAATTTGACTTCATCCAATCTCGACTCAAAAGATATTGCTCAGTTACGAGTGCCCAATACTATTCATGGGCACGGATATTTAAATCATTATCATTATCATCATTACGAGTATTGTTATTATTATTATTATTATTATTATTATTATTATTATTATTATTATTATTATTAACGGTGACAAATGTTGTCTTCATTTAACTTTTTTCGTATTTCATTTATTCGCTACCCAATTCTAAATAATTCTTCTCTTCAATTACACTTATATATATATATATATATATATATATATATATATATATATATATATATAATTCTTTTCTTTTCTTTGATTTTTACATTGAAATCATTCGATCATGCGCGTACACGCAGACATCCGGGCACCGGCCATATGCATTTATACTAGGCTTATTAGCGACATCAGATTAGTGTTCAATTAACGTCCTATTCAAAGGTTTCCTTTTGTAATATTCATATAATGTAACTGATGTCGCTGTTCGGTAGAACGATGAACTTGCTGACGACGGTTGCAACGGATTCAATGTTTGTCATAAATATGTTAATGGGAATTACAGGTTTAAGAATTACATAGATAGATAGATAGATAGATAGATAGATAGATAGATAGATAGATAGATAGATAGAGAGAGAGAAAGAGAGAGGGAGAAAGCGAGAGAGAAGGGAAAAACAAAATAGATAGATATATATAGAGAGAGATTGAGAGAAAGAGAGAAGTGCAAAAACAAAATAGATAGATAGAGAGAGAGAGAGAAAGAGAGAGAAGAGTAAAAATAATATATATATAGAGAGAGAGAAAGAGAGAGAGAAGAGTAAAAACAAAATAGATAGATAGATAGATAGATAGATAGATAGGTACTTTGAGGAAGTGAGAGAGAGAAAAGTGTAAAAGACAAAATTGATAGATAAATAAATAGCGAGAGAGAGAAAGCGAGAGAGAAGTGTAAAAACAAAATAGATAGAGAGAGAGAGAGAGAGAGAAAGAGAGAGAAAAGTAAAAACAAAATACATATATATATAGAGAGAGATATAGAGAGATTGAGAAAGAGAGAAGAGTAAAAATGAATTATATATATATATATAGAGAGAGAGAGAGAAGGAGAGAAGAGTAAAAGCAAAATATATATCGAGAGACAGAAAGAGAGAAAGCGAGAGAAGAGTAAAAAATAGATAGATAGATAGATAGATAGATAGATAGATAGATAGATAGATAGATAGAGTGAGGAAGTGAGAGAGAGAAAAGGGTAAAAGACCAAATTGCTAGATAACTATATATATATATATATATATATATATATAGAATGTGAGCGAAAAGAGAGAAAGACAAAATAAAAGCGAAAAAGAGGCAGGGTAACAATAAAGTAAAAAAAGAGGAAGTAAAACACCAGAGACAAAGGTGGAGGCCGGTTGTGTTTTATCTATCTATCTATCTATCTATCTATCTATCTATCTATCTATCTATCTATCTATCTATCTATCTATCCCAATGTGTTTCTATCTATCTATCTATCTATCTATCTATCTATCTATCTATCTATCTATCAAAGAAAATTCATGTGTGCGTGCGTGTGTAAATATTCTCAGAATGTGTATTTGTAAAAGACATAAAATAAATAAAAAGAGACAAGATAAAAGAAAGTGTACTTAGCCGACGCGTTTTGCCGTCTATTGGACTTTATTAAGGCAATGTACGATTTAGTAATTTAATTAATTTATAAAGGTTTGTAAAATTGAGAACGATCAAGAATGTTCGTCGTGTGGTTGAAAGATCATTCAAAGAATGAAGTGGGTGCAATGTGTCCCAATTTAAACCTCTGGCGAAAAGTGATGTGAGCGAGTAATATTCAAATATATTTTGTTTTTGTTTCTTAAATGCAAACCTTTTGGACTGTGATTTGATTGTTCTGTTATTTTTTTTAATCGTTTCACCCCAAGCAAAGTGGTACCACCACTGATGCGCAGGGGGTTACATAAGAAAGTAGAGGTTTAGGCAGGAGGAGAGTGAAAAAAAAGACCAACCAGTTACAGTGGGAAGGTCTGAAAAAGGGCAATATATATATATATATATATATATATGTATTAAACTTGACATATTTTTAAGTTATTTGATTAAACGTTATTTTTAATTAGGTACCTCAAATAAATCGCTGAAAAGACTGCATAATATGAATAAAAAAGTTCCCAAACTTAATAAAAACGAACCCGTGCCATCAAAAATGTTTACGTTATCATTAAGAGAAAAGATCAAAGTATTTTTTTATTATTTGTGAAAATTTTTGACTCCCTTCTAACACGTTCTAAATTTTGGTAAAATTTTGTTTTGATTTTAGATTGCGGGTAACCAAATCGTAACGAAAGTTTGAAACTTTGGGGGATGTTTAATGTTTCTTTGATTCAGGCTTGTGTCATACTTAATCGAACTCCCTAGAGAGCCTCCAAGTTTTACGCATAATAATCATCAGAAGGTTTTCATCATTATCAGAAGATTGGTTTGCATGTTGGAATGTGTGCAATAGTTTGGAACAGTTCAAGAATAAAATATACATTTTGAATGTTAAAATGAAAATTTATTAAAACGAAATTAATAATACAAGTAGAAGTTAATGTGCAATTAGAAACCTTATTAAGAAGTTAAGGGTAGAGTTTGTGTTCAATGATAAAGTTATGAATTTGTAGAAAATTTTTTTAATCGTATCACCCCGAGCAAGGCGGTAATGCCACTGATGTGCAGGGGGCTACATAAGTGTAAGATTAATTAGAAGAGAGTGAAGAGGAAGACGAACCAGTTAGAAAGGAGTAATAGAAGGATGAGAATGCATGTGTGATGACAGTTTCAAAGGTGGAGAGAAAGGAAAAGATATACGGGATCGGGAAAGAACTAAAGTCAAGTGGTTAATAGATGAGTATTGACATTGCAAAATGCTCGTAGCAGTAACTGTTGAAAGAGTATATGCGTACGTACATATGTATGTATATATGTATGTATGTATTCAATAGAAACAACTTTGGATAGAGAAGAAGAATTAGAGGAAATCAGCACGCGGGAGGACGAATGTCCGAGTTGATCTGATGCGTCTCTCGTTACATTTTAGCGGTGTCCCTCGCAGTTCCAAACTGAGTCTGTGATTGACGCTACCCGGGGCCTTTTATAGTATTTATATTTTCGCACTTGCTCGCGAAGTCCTCAAGTCTTGTAAGTCGCACCCATTGGTAAAAAAATCAATTTAACATCTACTTGCGAAATCTGGTTTCGACTTTTTTCTTTAAGCACATGGACAATCCTTTTTCTGTTTGGGTAAAACCTGGATTTAACACGTCATTGTGAATTTTTGTAAAAGTGAAGAAGATAGTTAATTTTAGTTTACAATGGAAAACGTATTATTACATAACACAGTTCATTCTTCCGGTGACAAAAACAATATTTAGAAATTCATGCAAAAATCAAATTATTGTCAGATTTTAATTAAACTTTCAGGGATTATTTACAAAGGTTAGAAAGTTGAACTTTGTGTTTAAGAAATACTTTTATTCTAAATTTAATGCTACAAATAAGTAATACATGTGTAGATCCGATTAATTTAACATTAATTTTAATTAATTTAATTAATTCTCCAAAAAATAATATGTCACACTTGTATATTTTATTTTTGAAAGATTTTTAAAACCAAAAATTAACTTTTGTTTACAAATATGTCGTTCAATCAAAAATAGTAAGAAGGAAGTGTATGTCTAGCCGCACTTATGAGCTGTGATACCGCGAAACAGGCTTGTATGTGGAGGACTAATATATATATATATATATATATATATATATATATATTGTAATTGTTGTTATAATGGATACGTTGTATCGAGCACTCTTTATAAAAGTAAATGCATGAACAGCAGGTAAAAAAAACTACGAGTTCTACAACTTTGTTACAACATATATATATATATATTTTTTTTTTCTAAACATATTCTATTAAATATAAGAGACAATGAATGTCTATTATGTTTAATCATGAGCCGTTCTAAATGTCGTATTTTTGCTTTAATTTCAGTTGAAAATAAAGACAAAAATTCTCCAACATTTGGATAATTATTTATTGGTTTTCTTCTAAGCTTTCGGCTCATATGAGCCATCTTCAGAGAGGTAGTTTAAACTGAAATATTATAAAATCCACCATCACTGATGATTTTATTTTGTGTTGACATAAAACTCCGCTTGGCAACGGCAATAGTTACCAAAAATAATAAACGCAGTTCTTAAGTTTGCGATGCGGTTTTATGACGTCAAACCGCGGGATAGCGCGAAATGACAACAAAACCATGTAGTCAAATGCAATGTAATATGTTATTTCCTCTTTTCAAGTTGATTTTATTGAGTGTTGGTTGTTTTGATTTGATGTACATAGCCTCCAATATCTATATATATATTGATGGATTGATTGATTAATTATTTAGTTTCTGGTCATAATAAGATTAGACCAGTGCACATTTGTATCAAAAGGTGGTCAATAATCGATTAAATTAAAAATTACCAAATCTCGTGTTTCTTATGTGTCTCTTCTATAAATACTTTCACGGCTTTTGCTCCGATGTAAACTTTACGATTTGTAAACGACTTATTATGCGACCTAGCTTTCTAATATAAGTGGTTTCTTCAGGCGATTTAAATTTACTGTAAATTCATCCCACTACGGAAACTAAAAATAATATGTACGCACCCACGATGTGGTTTTTAATTTGTTACGCTTTTGTTTTGGCTTTAGTAGGGGGATCTATATACAATAAATTTAAATAAGAAAACTTACCCCTTATAAAATTCTATAAAACCTAATATTTTTGTTGCTATATTCATTATAGCATCTATTGTATCTAGTTTGTTATGTAAACTTTAAAATATTTTCCATTTGTAAACTACTTATTATGCGACCTATGTTGCTACTATGAGTGGTTTCTTCAGGCAATTTGCAATAACTGATTTTAAAGCAGTTATTGCAAATCGCCTGAAGACATCTCTCATGGTTGAATTTTAGGTCGAGTAAAAACTCATTTACAAATGAAATATATATATATATATATATATATATATATATATATATATATATATATATATATATGCGTCCCTTCACTATCTATCTATTAGATGAGTTGAATTGTCTCTTACTTTGCCGTATATAAATTATTAAATTGACGTCAACCAGTTGCCTGAATATTCAAATGAAGTTTTATGACCGCAGTTTAGTTAATCTCAGTAAAAATTACTAAATCTCGTGTTTCATATTAACCTCGAGATATGTTATTTAGATAATGATTATCGGCATTAATGAACACGCGATATATGATCAAATTTCAACAGATGCTGTTTGTTTAACCCCTAAAATATTTCCCGCCCTTCTGTCTCGTCAACCACATTGGCTAAATACCATGATCATGCCGTTCGAACAGTTTTCTTTCATAGTTCATTTGATTATACGAATCAGATCCAAGTCACGAATATTATCATTTTCTTTATTAAATTGTATCGAATATTATCATTTTCTTTATTAAATTGTATCGACCGCCTGCAGTCTCTCTCTCACCGGCTCGACGTGGCTTCCCTGTGTCTCTTCTATAAATACTTTCACGGCTTCTGCTCCGATGAACTTAGATCACTGGTGCCGCCTACGTTCGAATTTGCACGAGATACTAGATTAGCAACTAGATCCCACCCTTTTACAGTGAAACCGATAAACTGCAACCCAACTTCTACTCCAACAGTTACTTTTCTCGCACTTCCCGACTGTGGAATTCCCTTCCACAAGACTGCTTCCTCGACGGCTACAATCTCCAGGAGTTTAAATGTAAGGTCAATAGACACCTCCTAACAAACTAACCCGCTTCAAGTCTTTCAAACACTCTTCCCACCTACCCAACTATCTATCACCCCCCCCTTCTGACATTTCCTATATCTAACCACTCTTTCTATTTACCTTCCCCCATGTAGCCCCAAGTGCAATAGTGGCAGTAGAATGCCTTGCTTGGGTGAAATGATTAAAAAAAATGCAATAATGTATCTAGTTTGTTATGTAAATTTACTGTAAATTCATCCCACTACGGAAACCAAAAATACTATGTACGTACCCACGACGTGGTTTTTAATTTGTTACACTTTTGTTTTGGCTTTAGTAGGGGGATCTATTTACAATAAATTTAAATAAGAAAACTTACCCCTTATAAAATTCTATAAAACCTAATATTTTTGTTGCTATATTCATTATCTGTAGTGCATAATCTTTTGTGATATGGAAATGTATTATTATTTCTCGTCACAGCCCCCTATTTTTGTGTTTAATAGAATTGGAGAGGTTGTAATATCTGGTTTCACGCCGCGAGGAAAAATTTATATTAAGGTTTGACTTGGAAATTTCTCTCACGAAATTAAAAAAAAATCACCCGTCAAGAAGTTGTAAATTGGGCATTTCGACCCAGACGTATACTTATATAGACCTAGAGAGATAGCGCATTCGTGCAGCCATCCAGGTGAAATGGAAGCGGACGCAGAAAGGAACATTTTTAGCCCAAGGTGGGAAGCGGAAGACCTACGAATTTGGTTTCGGAATTTTCATTTCATTTTCGATTTTTTTTTCTTTCGAATTACGCGTAAATCCCCACATCATTAAAATGCACTGGATTTAATCAAAATCTTCCTGAGAATATTAATTTTATTTTTTAAATCATTTCACCTCAAGCAAGGAAATAAAGCCACTAAGACACGAGAAATTACAGTGTTAGAGAGTAGGTAAAAAAAAAAACTATTAAGGAGAGTGAATAATAAAGGAACAAGACAGAAGATAACGATTGACATTACGTTTTAACTTTCAAATATAAGATAAAATAAATAAATAGAGCGTCTACTCAAACATGTGCATCCACTAAAAAATAACACTTGATGTTATAAAATATATCTGGTCAATAGATAGAAAATCGATTACTTATATATATATATATATATATATATATATATATATAAATAATGGATTTTCTATTGATAGATCTATATATGTATGTTGAGTGCAGTAGATATCGACTCGGAACGAGAAATTTGGGAGGCGAGTTAGAATTCTAGTTGAATTCGTTGCATTCACTTACACATAAATACCCTTGGGAAAGGTATTAATCCGTATCTTCCCTGCAGTTATGGGTTAAATAACAGGACAGATTGGGTTCTATAGCCTTGGCTGGTAACCAGTCTACCGTAGAAAGCAATGGCAACCTACTGCTGGATAATCTTCTGCCAAGTCAAGCATGTCTCTTTCGAGATATGATAGCCCAAAGCGTGTATCACGTGTAGCACTTAATTGACTGATGTATATATAAATAATAGATTTATTTATATATATATATATATATATATATATATATATATAGATAGATAGATAGATAGATAGATAGATATACATATATATATATATATATATTTATAGTCATCCGCAGACAGATCTGTTTCGCTGTATCACAGGTCATCAGTTCCGTTAGACAGCCGATTGCCTTTTACCCAGGATTGAAACCCGACCGAATTGACGTCAGTCAGCGATTCTACCTCTG
Source organism: Ascarosepion bandense (assembly GCA_037127315.1). Taxonomy (NCBI): domain Eukaryota; kingdom Metazoa; phylum Mollusca; class Cephalopoda; order Sepiida; family Sepiidae; genus Ascarosepion; species Ascarosepion bandense. The sequence continues at coordinate 1,968,085 of JBBBDQ010001428.1, forward strand.
AACTACGGTAGAAGGAGGCAGACTTTTTAGCGTATATATTATTATACACGCCCAATAGTTGAGAGTGTTCTAATTCATTGCTGAATGAATGATGCGTAGATGTCAGAGTAGCTATTGTTTTTCAAAGTCTACCATTTTTCCAGAGTGCTCAGTCAAGGTGTGAGAGCGTAAATATATAAGTATTCGATTTCCTATTTATTGACCAGATATTGTGTGTGTGTGTCACAGGGAGAGAGAAAGAAAGAGAGAGAGTGTGGGGGGGAGTAAGAAACTTGAAGAGAGTTTCAGAAAAAATATCTTCTAGCATAGACCTTACGGCTATATCTAACCATTTCTTTTCTAATTTGATGATCCCTTGCCAGAAATCTAGTACTGTGGTTAAATTAATAAGGTCTATGTAATTCCGAGCAACGTTCGTGAGGACAATTATCGTGAAAGTAGTTATTGAAAACGCTGAGGGACGCTATATTACGGAGGCAGGAAAGTGGGTGAAGGCAAGAGACGTGGTCAGGACCAATACCATTGCATATTCTTCTTTGAATTTTCGCAAGAATCTTTAAATGTATAGCGAAAGCATCAAACCATATGTGGCAGCATTATTAAAATCCCCACGTACATGAGATCTATAGAGCTGGATATAGTTAAAATGGAGTTCTAGTTGTTATATACTTTGCATGATTGCAAGAGTAGCAGACAAAAACTCCAAAGTACAGTACTGTGCAAAAGTATTAGCACAAGAGCTATTTTATCTTTTATGAGGCATATTGACAGAAAATAAACAATTTAATTAAAGTAATTTTATTTGATTTCGTCAACAAATGCTTAAACAAGAAAAAATACTTGTTACAAATTAAATTTAATATTTAGCTTTGATCATAGCCTTCATTTTGTCAGTTATTGACATCACAAGCTTCTCCAATGCAACTAATGAAGGACTGATATATATATATATATATATATATATATATATATATATATATATATATATATATTGCTTGCATTTCTTCTTAAAGTGTGTCTTGCGAAGTAACATTAGATTTATCAATTTTTTTATCCAAAATATCCCAATATATGTTCAATAGAGTAGTTTCAAAATAACTTGTTTAATAGAAAAAAGGAAAAATTAAATATAACTTCTTTTTAATACATTTCTTTTTCACCTAGTTCTTAAATAATCAATATTTATTTGCAATTTACTTGGCTTTTCACCCTGTATTTGAATGTCAGTGAGGTTGTTTAGGAAAATCACCTCTGTTCTAATAATTTTGCACACTACCGGTAGTATGCAAAAGTGTTAGGAGAGGGGTGATTTATTTTGATGCCTCATAAAGGATAAATTCGTTCTTGTCCTAATACTTTTGCACAGTACTGTACTTCCGTAGAGAGGGAAAGAGAAGGCGAAAGATATTTTAAAATATTAAGACCATGAAGAAATTCACGCTGACTTTTCATGAAAAGTTTTGTTTTATTTCCAAAAACTGTTAAGAAACCTATCACTGAAAGTAATATCACTCGCAAGCCACTAATTTTTCCCATCTTTCTGGCAGCATTTGAATTCCACATCGGAAAAACGACACGTCTTTTGAAGTTAACCACGTGTCGTCTCATTTTTTGGCCTCTTTATGAGAATGAAGGTGCTGCTCAAGCAGGCCAGGCGTCAGCAATCGGAACAAGTGATCATCGGACGGGGAATCGTCCAGTGAATACGTCAAGTGGTGTAAGACCTCCCATTTAAGCGTTTCCAAGTAGGTCTCGTCACATGTGGCCTAGCGTTGTCATGTTGCAAAATCACCTTGTCGTGTTTCTTCGCGTACAGTGGCTGTTTTTTCTTTAATGCTCGGTTCAAACTCATGAAGTGCAATCGATAGCAATCTCCCGTGAAGATTTTTGAGCATCTCATAATAAACTACACCCAGTTGCTCCTACCAAATGCAGAGCAGAAGCTTCGAACCATGGATATTCGGCTTTGTCCTCAATGTTGATGCATGGCCGGATGATCTTCTACGATTAGAGTTATTGTAGTGAATCCGCTTTTGACTGCCGGTTATAATTCGATGCAAAAAAATATTTCTTTCTGCCATTGAAGCAGCTATTCACACGTGACAAGACGCCGTTCAACGTCTCCCGGTTTGTGCTGCCCTGGACAAAGTGCCGAAAAGCATCTTGCTTCAGACAGCCAGTTTAAACTCAAATTGGTAAGAACACACAGACGAATTTCATTGAAAAACGAAAGATTTATTCCTCGAATTAGGTAAAAAATCTGAAAGAAAAATGAATAAAACAAAGATGAGTCCACTGTGACGAAGACGACAAAAATAAAAGAGAGAAAAGGAAAGGCTAGAAACAGGGAAGGGAGCAAGCGAGAACAAAGGAGCAAAGGAAAGGCTAACCACTCCTAGCAGTCATGAGGAGGCTTGATATAGCAGTAAAACCTTTTTTAAAATTTAACAAGGCAACAAATTTGGAAAAGCAGCTCAGCGTTTATATCAAGAAATAGGCAATTACAACATTGGACATGTTAAAGGCATGACTATGCAGCTGAGCAAATTCTGGATAAAAGGGTCCTTATTTCTTTTCTAAAATATCTATTTTTTGGCTAGAAGAACGGGCAACACAGAGATAAAGAGGCAACAACTATTCGTTGTGCCCGATAATGCGTTTACAATACAAGGGAGATGGAAGGTGATAAGAAGCGACACGTGCGTATGGATACGAGGACCAACAGGAAGAATCTGAAGATCCCGCCAAAAAAGCAATCTCGCTCACGTGGCCTTATCACGTTGCCGAGAGTGGATAAAAAAATGATCGGGCGTGATAAAGGACAGAAAATTAAAACAAAAGGAAGCATAGTCTATGTTTGAAAGCAAAAGAATGAAAGAGAAGGAAAATAAAAAAAAAAATTAGAATAAAAAGCAAAAATAAGAAAGACGTCGCAGCGAAACGAGAGGCAAATGTAAAAAAAAAAAAAAAAAAAACGGTGTCCGAATGAATTTGTACTTGAAGCCGGAAGGTCCGAGTTACAAACGTGACACGGCTTTACCTCGTACGGCGGTCTATGTCCTTGCATTTGAATCGTTCCTAATGTTTTCAAACTTTTCAAAACTGTTGTGTGATCAATTCTAAATGATTCTGCAAGTTCAGCTTGCGCCTGACATGAGTTTTCATGAAGTAATCTCTCCAGTTTTTCGTATTTCAAAGTTTTTTTTAAAACTTCATCATCAGTGATTTTTTATTGTTTATGTGTGAAGACAGACTTTCTAACGATGATGGTTGGTTGGTTGTTTTCTTTTTATGGCAAATCAACCTCGGTGGGTCATTTATCGCCAACTAAAGTTTATTTATTTATTGCTGGTAATACCATTTTCTTTCAACAATTTATTGTTGTTTATATAAGTTTTTGTGTCTAGTAATATATTTTTCTTTTCGAGTATCAAGTTTCATTGGGATTTGTTTTTAAGAGCAGGGTCCCCAAGTCCTACCATTGTTATTTAACCCATAACTGTAGGGATGGGACGCATTAATACCTTTTCCAAGGGTACAAGTGCTTAAATAAATGCAGGGTATTCAACTGGAATTCGAACTCGGCTCATCTAAGTACTGACCAGGCTCAACGTTGCTTAACTTCGGTGATCGATTATTATTAGATTATGACTTTCCATTTAAGCGTTTCCAAGTAGGTTTTCACTCGTTTTGCAATATGTAGCCTTGCGTTATCATGTTGCAAAATTATTTTGTCGTGTGTCTGCTTGTATGGCGGTCGTTTTTCTTCAACGATTGGCTCAAACACATCAATTGTGATTTTTTTTTCGGTCTGTTTAAGCAGCTCATAATAAACTACAACCAGCTGACCTCACCAAATGCAAAGCAGAAGTTTTCGAATCATATATATTCAGCTTTGCTGTCTATGTTGATACATGGCCGCGCTTAGCTCACCATCTTCTAAGCTTAAAATTATCGTAGTGATTCCAATTTTCATTGCCAGTTACGATACAAAGCAAAATGCCTCTCCTTTTCTGCCGTTGAAGCAGCTGTTCCCACGTGACAAGTTGTCCTTGCTTTTTAATCATTCTTAATGTTTTCAAACTTTTCGAAACTGTTGTGTGATCAATTCTTAATGATTCTGCAAGATCAGCTTGCGCCTGACATGAGTTTTTTTTAAATATTAATGCCTCTAATTCTTTGTCCTAAATTTTTTCGGCGTTATTTATCTTTAATTATCAAAACCATTATTTTAAAGCGTCTAAACCCATCTCTGTCCCCTAAAATTTAAGTAGGTGAGGAAACGCAAATACACCATAATACACATATTGTAATATAACAATCTGGCCCCACCCGAGGAAGGCTGATGCAAGCGAGGGTGTTTCCGGTCGTTGAAAGGAGCGGATGTCATTTTGACCTTATTTCCGGCAGCAGCGGAAATAACTACAGAGGCAAACAGAACAGGTGTCTCTGAGAATTACGTGGGCGTGCGTGGGCGAGGCAAAACCGGAAGAAAAAGTCCCGGTTCTGGAAGATTATATAAAGACCTCGGCACACGGATTCGCCAGTAGTAGTAGAGGAGCAACAGAGATCGGCCGGTGAAGAGAGACACAACAGATAAGACTACACTCCCGTCAACCCATTTGAAGCGCGCTCTCTCAATTCTCTGTTCCCTATTCTACACGGTCCATCGTCATTAATAAAAATATAACTTCATATTTTTATATATATGCGTGTTTGTTGTTTGTCGATATACAACAATATTTCAGCGGCAAAGAACCTAAAACATTAAAGCAAAAGCCAATGCAATTTACCAAATTCAGAAACAATGGCATGATACGTTTATGGTCACTACCCTGCCCGTGCCAATCAAAGTAATGAAGACAATTCCGTACTCACCAGTTGCAAAGTAGTGCAGGGTTAAAAACTTTATTCGAAGTTTTTATTCTTGTAGCACAGGACCAAGGTTTGCTAACTATAAATAACCAAGCATACCTACGGAAAAATGTTTTTTGACCACAAATGCAAATCCTGTGATAAATATCCGGAAACAACTGACCATCTTGTATAAGGTTTCACTGTGTTAGCATCCACTGAATATAAAACTCGGTATGATAGAATGGACCAATTCTACAATGGAAAATATGCCAGTTTTAAGGTTAGGAAACAGTAAAAAAAATTAGATATAAACCAGATATAAACCATACGAGGTTACGAAATATTTAGTAGGGGACAGAGGAAAGCAGCACATAATATGAATAACGTGTTTTGTAATAACAAAAAATACAAAATTTAATAAAGGAGAAGAAATTGTGGAGATCCTTGATCGCCCACGTTTTAAAGAGACACGGCTCGTAGAAGAAGTTTAAATTTTTCAATCAACTGATTTTATCTGCTAAAATTCAAGTGGGGGAAGATGTAAAAATCATGCATAATACACCTGTGACAAAGAACCTATAAAAGAAAGTTTTTTTTTATAATCCTTTCTCCCCAAGCAAGGCAGTTTACTGCCACTATTTTGCAGGGGGCTACATAACAAAAAAGTTATGAGAAAGAGTTACAGGTTATAGGGGGTGTTAGGAAGAGGGTAAGAGAAGGATGAGAATACTGATGAGAGTAAAGTAGACGGAGAAAGGAGCATGAGAGAGAGGTATGAGAAAGAGGGACAGGATTTAGGGGATGTCAGGAAGTGGGTAAGAGAAGGATGAGAATACTGATGAGAGTAAAGTAGACGGAGAAAGGAGCATGAGAGAGAGGTATGAGAAAGAGGGACAGGATTTAGGGGATGTCAGGAAGTGGGTAAGAGAAGGGTGAGAATACTGATGAGAGTAAAGTAGACAGAGAAAGGAGAATGAGAGAGAGGTATGAGAAAGAGGGACAGGATTTAGGGGATGTCAGGAAGTGGGTAAGAGAAGGATGAGAATACTGATGAGAGTAAAGTAGACGGAGAAAGGAGCATGAGAGAGAGGTATGAGAAAGAGGGACAGGATTTAGGGGATGTCAGGAAGTGGGTAAGAGAAGGATGAGAATACTGATGAGAGTAAAGTAGACGGAGAAAGGAGCATGAGAGAGAGGTATGAGAAAGAGGGACAGGATTTAGGGGATGTCAGGAAGTGGGTAAGAGAAGGGTGAGAATACTGATGAGAGTAAAGTAGACGGAGAAAGGAGCATGAGAGAGAGGTATGAGAAAGAGGGACAGGATTTAGGTGATGTCAGGAAGTGGGTAAGAGAAGGATGAGAATACTGATGAGAGTAAAGTAGACGGAGAAAGGAGCATGAGAGAGAGGTATGAGAAAGAGGGACAGGATTTAGGGGATGTCAGGAAGTGGGTAAGAGAAGGATGAGAATACTGATGAGAGTAAAGTAGACGGAGAAAGGAGCATGAGAGAGATGTATGAGAAAGAGGGACAGGTTATAGGGGGTGTTAGGAAGAGGGTAAGAGAAGGATGAGAATGCTGATGAGAGTGGTGTGGACGGAGAAAGGAGCATGGAAGTGAGGGTGTAAGTCAGTGAGATAGGAGATGATTATTGACTTTACATTTAAATTATTGGATATTGTAGCTGTCGGGGAAACAAGTAAACGAAAGGGAATTCTACAGACAGGAAGTGAGACAAAAGAAGCTGATAGAGTAGAGTTTACATTTACATTTTATTGGTTTCCCATTAAAAGGGTGGGACCTAATTGCTAATCTTGTTGCTCGAATAAATTCATAAAGCAAATGCAATGCACCAAATGCAGAAACGACGACAAGTCAGCCGCTTTATTGTCAATTTGCTGCAGGTACCAAACAAGCAAATGTATATAAAGTCCGCACCCATCAGTGGTGACGTAGAACAGGGTAAAAAGCTGAAACCGAATATTTTATTTGTTATTCAGTCAGTTGAGTGCCATACGTGATACACGCTTTGGGCGATCATGTCTAGAAAGAGACATGACTGACAGGGCAGAAGATTATCTTGCAGTAGGTTGCCATTGATTTCTGCAGTCGATTGGTTGCCGACCAAGGCTATAGAACCCAATCTGTCCTGCTATTTAACCCATAACTGGAAGGAAGAAACGGATTAATACCTTTCCCAAGGGTATTTGCGCGTAAGTGAATACAATGGATTCAACTGGAATTCGAACTCGGCGTCCCGGTTTCTCGTTCCGAGCCGATATCCACTGGACCACAACGCACATCCTTTATACTATTACGTTGTTTTGAAGTATTTTAACATAATTCTATTTTAACATAATTTAACATTATCTTGCAGTAGGTTGCCATTGATTTCAGCAGTAGACTGGCTGCCAGTCAAGGCTATAGAACCCAGTCTATCCTGTTATTTAACCCATAACTGGAGGGAAAAGACGGATTAATTCCTTTCCCAAGGGTAATTGTGCGTAAGTGAATGCAAGGAATTCAACTGGAATTCGAACTCGGCTCCCCGATTTGTCGTTCCGAGTTGATATCCACTGTACCACAACGCACATCCTGTACCACTACGCACATCCTACTTGTTATTACACAAGAAAAATGATTGCTAACTAAAGATTATTAAGCACCCATACTGAGAAATTGTGTTAACCTGAAATGCAGATTCTGTGATAAATATCAATTGACCATTTTTATCAGGCTGCACTGTTTTAGCATTCACTGAATATTAAACTCAGTGTCATAGATTGGGCTAATATCTGTACTGGAAAATATGTAAATTTTACGGAAAGGAAACTGCAAGAAACTGGCATGAACATCACCCAGATTCCGTTACAGAGGTAGGACATACACTACCGGCGATAATTATTAGGCAACCACAGTTTTTATTTTTAAGAAATGACTAGCGGTATAGCCCGGGTTTGCTCGGGTGTAATGAAAGCTTTAAAACTAATTCTTTGGTCCTGGAGCTCAGACTATTTGGACGTTGGCACGAAAGACTAAAAAGCAATAGTTGTTTCCAGCGAAACCGTAGACTGGAAGAAAAATGAATGGATGTAAATTACATTTTGATTTCCTGGTATCGATAACAAATTTTCTGCACTATTGTAAGAACTGCAACCTTGAAACTTCTGAATATCGTCTCTTATGTCTTTGTCGGACCACTCCTTCTATAACCCGATTTTTCGATTATCGATTTTCGATATTTATCGGGGGTACCTCGACACAAACCTAACTAAGAACACTCGCAGACGCTTATAGTACAACTGTGTAAATTTTCAAGAAAATCGGTTCAGCCGTTTCGGAGTCTATAGGTAACGGATACACACACACACACACACACACACACACACACACACACACACACACACACACACAGACAAAGATCCATTTATAAATAAGTTTAGATGTACATTATAATGTTTTTGATATTTAATGCCAAGTGGATAAATCTAAATGAGAATAGAAATAATTTTGTTATCATTATTTGCAAAATTTTACAAGACAATGAAGCAAAGATGAACACGTCCGAATCACTCTAAATTTTCTTCATTTTTTCATTGATGAAACTGCAGTATAGGTAATTATTAAATACGTATAAATTCATTAGATGCACGTGTCATTGTGCCGTATTAACAAAATAACCATTCTATTTTCTTTTACAATTATTCAGCTGGCAATAAATACTATAAAATAGTATGAAATCCATCATTTTTTAAAACACTGAGGTGGCCTAAATATTATGGCCGCTAGTGTACATAAATAAAACAAATCGCCCATGCATCGGGATCAGTCAGTCAGTTAAGTTCCATACGTGATACACGCTTGGGTTATCATGTCTTGAAAGGGACATGACTGACTGGGCAGAAGATTATCCCGCAGTAGGTTGTCATTACTTTATGCGGTAGACTGGTTGCCAGCCATGTCTATTGAACCTAATCTGTCCTGTTATTTAACTTAAAACTAAAGGGAAGAGACGGATTAATACTTTTCCCAAGGGTATTTGCACGTAAGTGAATGCAAGGAATTCAACTGGAATTCGAACTCAGCTCCCCGATTTTTCGTTCCGTGCCGATATTCACTGCACCACAACGCACATTCGCGATCAAAGACCTCAGAATCAGAATAAACTTTCCTGTTGACATATCAGTCGCTACAGATTGTAATGTATGTTTGAAGATTTTCATTAAAACTATCAACATATGAGGCTCTTGAAAGGAAATTTTAAAAATGGGGCACATGACGACCGCAGTTATTCCAGTTGTAATTAGAGACCTCGGATTGATGATAAAATTTTCCGATAGAATAAATGAAGGGAATTCGTAGCAGTCAATACCTTAAAGAAATACAGAATATTGCACTCACAAATACTGCTTACGTCTTTCAAAGCGGTTTATCTTTCTAAAATATGTGCTCTTAGTTTTTCGGGGTTTTTTGTTGGTTTGTTCCTTTCAAAAAAATGCTAAGTGAAAATGTCATGCTGCTATTTCTGATCTTAGGTCTGTGCGGGACCCGGAAAGATAAAGTATAGACCAGGAAAAAAAAAAGATAATAAAACAGATGAAAAAATGCTGGCAAGACAAACCTTTGCATGGCCAATATCCAGAACGCGCTAATAAATCCCATGTTGATAAATCAAAGGTTACGAGCATCTGGATTAAAGTCTGAAACAGAAGGCCTTATTCTTGAAGCACAGGACCAGAGTCCTTTCACTAGTAACTTTCAGGCAAATATCATACAAAATAATGTGGACCCAAAATGAAGCTTCTGTGACAAATACCAAGAAACAGTAGATCATCTAATCTCAGGATGTTCTGTACTTGCCCCAAATGAATATATATATTTTTTTTTTTTTAATCATTTCACCCCGAGCAAGGCGGAAACGCCACAGATGTGCAGGGGGTTACATAAAAGTAACAAGATTAATTAGAAAAGAGTGAGGAGTACAAACTAGTTAGAAAGGAACAATAGAAAGCTGAGAAAGCAGGTGCGATGACAGATACATAGGTGGAGAAAGGGAAGGTTATACAGGGCAGGGGAGAGAGCTAGAGGCCAGTGGTTAATAGATGAGTATTGACTTTACATTTAAATTTCTGGAGGTTGTAGCCGTCAGGAAAGCAAGAATACGGGAGTGAGTTCCACAGGCGGGAAGTGCGAGAGAGGAAGCTGCAGGAGTAGAATTGTCGTCTGCATTTGGCTAACTTGACTATGAATGGGTGGGACCCAGTTGCCAGTCTGGTTGCACGAGTAAACACCTGTTGAGGAGGCATCAGTGACTTAAGCTCATCCGAGCAGAAGCCATGAAAGTATTTGTAGAAGAGACAAAGGGAGGCCACATTTCGAAGTGAAGTGGCTGCAGTCGAGTCGCCAGATCAGTACCTATCACATTACAGACTCTCCTTTGGAGCTTGTCAAGAACACTGAGGAGAACGGCAGGGGAACCTGACCATATATGGCAGCAGTACTCCATGCACGGACGGATTGTTGACTTGTATATATGCAGGATGGATTCAGGTGGAAAAGACATCCTGGATCGACATAGTGACCCAATCTTCTTAGCAGTAGATTTTGCTATGGATTCAATATCGTCACGATATAATGAGCAATATTTACAGTGGACAATGTGCAAACGTAAATAATACATAATACGTAAACAATGTATGAACATCACCCAGTACCAGTTACAGAAATAGATGTCACTATTCAATAGGATTACACCATCGACACACACAGGACAACTGAAGCAAATAGGCTGGACATTATTGTCAAAAACCAAAAAGAAAAAGAAACTTGCTTACTAATTGATATGGCTTGTCTAGCAGATTGTTACATAGCGACCAAGGAATTTGAAAAACTATCAAAATATTAAAACCTGGAATTTAAAATAGAAAAAAAATGTGGAATTTAAAAACAAAAGTAGTACCAGTGATAGAAGTGGCACTTAAAATGATAAAAAATGGAACGAAACAACACATTGAAAGAATCCCTGAAAACTCCAGCTTCGGAGAAATACAAAATATTGTACAGCCTTAAGTGTTTCCTCAGACTTGGTTTGTAGTGTAATCCTAGTAGACATCTAATTACGATGAAAATGACAGAATAATGATAATATACAACCTGTAGCAAAAGTAATACACTTTTTATTTATTAATTCTATATAATTATTATATATTTATTAACCACCATAGACAATCGCACCTACTTCCCATTAGCATGGAACAGTAAAACACTACGCCTCCTTGGCCTTACACACTCGGCGGGCCTCAAATGGAATAACTATATCGAATCCATTGCTAAGTCCGCTGCTATGAAGATCAGTTCTCTATGCAGGACCCGGAAATATTTCCCATCTGAATCTATCCTGCACATATATAAATCTACCATCCGCCCGTGCATTGAATACTGCTGCCACATCTGGTCGGGTGCCCCTGCAACTCTTCCTTACAAAATACAACGGAGAATCTGTAACGTGATCAATACTGAGCTGGCAGACCGGCTGCAACCACTCTCTCACCGGCGTGACATGGCTTCCCTGTGCCTCTTCTACAAGTACTTTCACGGTCTCTGCCCCAATGAACTTAGATCATTGGTGCCACCTAGGTATGAATTTACACGAGATACTAGATTAGCAACTAGGTCCCACCATTTTACAGTGAAACAGGTAAGATGTAACCGTAATTTCTACTCCAACAGCTTCTTTTCTCGCGCTTCCCGCCTGTGGAATTCCCTTCCACATGCCTGCTTCCCCGACAGCTACAATCTCCAGGAGTTTAAGTGTAAGGTCAATAGACACCTCCTAACACACTAACTTGCATCTATTCTCTCAAACCCTCTCACCATCTAACCAACCCTCATTCTCGGTACCCTTACCCGTCTATCACCCTCCTTCTGACATTTCCTATATCTAACCATCCTTTCCCATCGCTTCCCCGACCCTATGTAACCCCCCTGCGCTATAGTGGCAGTGGAATGCCTTGCTCGGAGTGAAACGATTAAAAAAAAAATTCATATGAAAAAAAATTACTGACTTTAGATTGACTAAAGCTTACGTGTTTGGGAATGGTTAAATTTTAATTTTGAATTGAGATGAGTAAGAAAACATGAAACAAGTGGGTGCCTCTAAGGGCCATCTGATGTAACATTACCAGAATATTGTGGAATACACCAAAATATTTTGTTTATAGGTCCAAGGCGAAAAAAATTCCTTAATTAAAATAAGCTATTACTGATGTTTTTTCTGAGATTAATGTAGGATTAAGACAAATAGTTTGTACAAATCTTCCTGGTAAGGTCCAGTATTGCATTGAACATAAATAAAAAAAATTCTGAACTAATTAAATGTGTTATTCATCACAAATCATGATATTTGACGTGAAAATATTTATAAATTTAAACTACTATAATTATTTTCTATTCAATAAATTTAGTAAATAAAATATACGCGTCTTTTGCCACAGGATGCATATAATATAATTACATACATATAATGTTATAACAATAATATGATATATCTATATACACGATTTTGAATATAATTGGATTTAAGATATTTCTACGGAATTCTTTTAAATTTTCTATTACGTTTAAAAGTTAACAACACAAATTTGTTGCTCGGACATAACAAAATAAACTTTCAGAAGAACTGCCAATAATCGAACGAAATATATGCAAATTGGATAACTATTATGGGATATATATAGGACCTTTCCGAGATTAAAAAGCCTGTTCTCGTTTTAAGAAAATTAATCGATTATTCTAATGTATCAAATTTTACAACAAATGATTAGAATTTTTATTCGTAATTTTTATTGATTCACAGACGCTTTCGGATAGATAAAAACTAAAAAAATATAAGTTTCAGAGTTAATTATGCTTACAATTTCTGATTAATTCAGATATAACGATTTTTATTTCGCTTCCATTACGATTTTTTTTTCTGATAGTCTTTTTTTTTCTTTAATTTGTTTTTTTTTAAATTAGTGTGTTTTGAAAGAAGCCGACAATAAATGTAAAACAGAATATATTGTACTATTTTTGGTCAACCTTCAAAAATAAAATCTGTTGCCTCACGCGATAAAAAAAAATCAATTCGGCGGACCTGAAGGAGACACCCACCACCTTTAAATTTGTTGTTTCTCTTTTTTTTTCAGCCTAGTCTTATCGATTATTACACAAAGTTTCCGATTATCAAAAAAAGTTTGGAAAAATTTCAATATTTAACCAATTTTTATATGGGGCTCAGTTTCTTATACAACGTTATAGTAAATCGATCCTTCATTTTTGAATCACTCACGTTGGGGTCGCTTTGTGTTGTTTTTGTTTGGGGGATGAGTTGTTGCTCTTGTTTTTGTCTTTTTCAGGTTTTCTTCAGTTATACGATGGCATCTTCCTCGGAAACTTCAAGATTGGCTTTATTCAATAATTTCGCAAAGGATTCAGTTGTTGAATATGCGCAAGCTAAAAAGTTAATTGCACAGGATCGATTTACTATAACGTTGTATGAAAAACTGAGCCCCCACTAAAATTGTTTAAATGTTGAAATTTTTACGAATTTTTTTTTTTTTTTTTTGTCAATCGAAAAGTTTAGGGTTTAATCAATAAGATTGCACTGAAAAAAGTAAAAAAAAAATGATTATCAACAAATTTACAGGTGGTGGTAATGTCGTACCTGCGAGTGGTTCCAAAATGGAGGATCGATTTAATATAACGTTATATGAAAAACTGAGTATCACACCTAAAATTGTTTAAATATTGAAATTTTCCAAATGTTTTTTTGTCAATCGGAAAATTTAGGGTGTAATTATTAAGACTGCATTGAAAAAAGTAAAGAAAAAAATGAAAGAGAACAAATTTAAAGGTGATGGTAGTCTCCTTCAGGTCCGCCATCCATTCTAATATTCTTACTAAGACGAAAAATTTAACTTAAAATGTGAATGAGTTTTGTTTAATGGCATATCAACACCTCTGTGAGTCATTTAATGCCAAAAAGGTGGGGTTTCAAGGTATTTTTTAAAAGTTCGGTTATAGTGAGAAGGTTAATTTAGTCAGATTTTAACGAAAATTTTGTTTTTATTATTTAATATTTTAGAAAACTAAAAATGTATTCTAGTTTCGTATTCCAAAAATGTTTTGCTGAGAGGTTTTATTTTCAAAATTATGTTGAGGTTTTAGTTTTTTCTTCAAAAATTTGCATTTTTCTATAAAAGTCTATATATATATATATATATATATATATAAGCGTTTTTATACTTTCACAGTGTTTTGACCCCAGTTTGGGGGTTAACTATTTGTCCATAGCTGGGAACCTAACAAGTGCTACAACTCCGCGTCTGGAAACAACAGCAATTAAAGGTGGTTTTATACTCCTCACAATATCCCAATCAGAGACCTTGCTGCCGGATGCATTTTACCGTCATGCCCAGGACCCTTAAAATATGATGGTTTAGACTTTATAAGAAGTTATTTTTGTTTTTATTCGTCTTCGTTTTTATTTAACTCGTTTTTAGTAATTTCATCTCAAGCAAGGCAATAAAACCAATAAAATAGAAGTGGTTAATGAATGTGAGAGAATATATGAAAGAAAAAATTAAACACTAGTAAGGCAAGAAGAAAATAAAAAAATGAAAAGATGTGAGATAACTATTGATATTGCATTTAAATTTTCGAAGATCAAAGTTGTCCGAAATGCAGTAAAACAGAAGAGAATTCCACAAGCTAAAAATACGATAGAAGAAACAGTTCACATAGAGCTTTGGTTATATCCAGCTATTTCAACTGCAAATGATAAAACATTGCCAGCAAGAACTAAATTATATTTTAATGTGCAACACAGAGAAACGAAAGTGAATTTGCATGGCGAAGGACGCGTTCCAGAAGCTGTGTAAAGCATAAAGACACAGTAAAAATTACACTAGAAACAAAGAAGAGAGTAATAGATTGCTATGTGATGTCAGTTCTTCAATATGGCAGAGAAGAAAAAACTTGAAGCAGCTGAAATGTAGTTCTATAGAAGGATGCTGCGGATATCATGGACCGAGCATGTGAGCAACGATGAGGTGTTGGAAAGAATGGAAACGAAAATAATAATAATACTGAGCATCAGGAAGATGTTCCTGGGACATGCAATGAGGGAGGAGGGCTTGGAGAACCTGATAATAACAGGCCAGATAGAGGGGAAAAGAGATAGAGGAAATCAGCGGATAACATACCTGAAGGGCCTGAGCAGATGGATGAGAGACCGGGGTCTGTGAGATGTTACAGGAGAAAGTCTACTAAGAGCAACCATGGATAGAAAGACGTGGAAGGCCATGATCGCGTACGTCCTGAAAAGACAAGGCACATAGAAGAAGAAGAAGAAGAAGAAGAAGAAGAAGAAGAAGAAGAAGAAGAAGAAGAAGAAGACACTAGGAATTTATAATGCTACTCAATATTTCACAATCAAATTTATTATTAAAAAAGTGAAGTTTGAATTTTCAAGCATATATGTATATTACAAATATCAGTTAGTTAAGTGCCATGCATGATACATTGATGGGCAGTCATGTCTCGAAAGAAACATTAGTGACTGGACAGAAGATTTTCCCGCAGTGGGTTGCCATTGCTTTCTGTGGTAGACTGATTGCCGTACGGGGCTACAGAACACAATCTGTGCTGCTGTTTACCCACTAGAGATGGATTAATACTCTTCCAGTCGTGTTTGCGCGTAAGTGAATGCAACGAATTGAACTGGAATTCGAACTCGGCTCTTTGATTTCTCGTTCTTAGCCGATATCCGCTGTGGCGCAACGCACATATGACAAGCCAATTTCAGATTCTAATATCTGTGGTGTAATTTTTTTTTCCCCAAAAAATTTCAACAACATCTTTTTTAAATCATTTCACCTCAAGCAAGGGGGTAATACAACTATTATGGAGGGGCTGAAAGGGGGTGAAAAGAAAATAGAATAAAAAGGATTGAGAAGAAAACAAACAAGAACAGGGTTCAAGAAGACAGAATATGGCGATTGGTATTGAATTTAAATTTTTGAAGATTTTAGTTGGCTGGGAAGCAAGTACTTGCAAGGGCGTTCCACAAGTTAGAAGTATGAGGAAAAAAATGTTAGAGTAGAAGTGAAAATGATATTTTGTTATTTAAACAGTGGGACCGACTTGCCAATATAGTCATCATCATCATCATTTATCCATTACACCCAGATGATGCTTTTGGGCAGCAACATTTTGTTGCTGTTTCTGTAACAAATTGTTTTTTACGGGGTAGGGTTGTTAGCGCTGCACCTAACACCCCGAACTGGAGGACCGGTAGACTATTCTCGGTCCATACGTTTACAGCACCTGGTATTCCCAAAAGGTCACCCCTTTAAGTACTGACCAGGTTCGATGTTGCTTAACTTCCGTGATCGGGCGGGAATCGGTGTATTCAACACGATATAGCCGTAGACGCCAATATAGTAGCACGCTTAAATTCTTATCAGGGCACCAGAAAAAAATCTCATCAGAAGAGTCGCCATGAACATATTTGAAGAAAAGACAGCGGGGAGCCACTTCACGTCAGTGGGAAAGTGACTGAAATCAAGATAGAGAACTGATTAGCTTAGAGATTATTAAAAAAGCGAAGTTTCAATTTTCAAGGATGTATATATATTGCAAATATCAGTTAGTTAAGTGCCATTCTTTAGATTTTGTCAATAGTCCCGGGATGTACAATAGAAGCAACTGACTAGAGATGACATCATCCCTAAATGAACAAAAGAAATATTTGATTTATAAGTCTGTAAGATGGATTCTGGATGTGCGTTGTGGTGCAGTGGATATCGACTAGGAACGAGAAATCTAGGAGCTGAGTTCGAATTCCAATTGAAATCAATGCATTCACTTACGCGCAGATACTCTTGGGAAAGGTATTAATCCATCTCTTCTCTCCAGTTATGTGTTAAATAAAACGACAGATTTGGTTCTATAGCCTTGGCTGGCAACCAGTCTACCGCAGAAAGCTGCGGGATAATCTTCTGCCCAGTCAGTCATGTCTCGAAAGCGACATGATCGCCAAAGCGTGTATCAGGTACAGCACTTAACTGGCTGAAGATGGATTCTAACGAGAAAAGTTTTCTGGTACGGCACAGTGACCCGGCTTTCCTTGCAGCAGACGAAGCAATTGATTCGATATCGCCGCTCTACTTCGTGTCGGTGATAAGCGAGAGACCAAGTAGACGTATTGCTTCGTTCTCCTAGAGATTAGCATAATCCATAAAATAGGAATCTATAAATTAATACTGAGCATCAGAAAGAGACAACTCAAGTTTCTAGGACACGCAATAAGGAAGGAGGGCTTGGAGAACCTGATACTAACAGGCCAGATAGAGGGAAAGAGAGACAGGGAAAAGCAGCGGAAAACATATTTGAAGAACCTAATCAGGTGGATGACAGAACGAGGATTGCACGGTGGAACGGGAGAAGGCGTGCTCAGAGCCACCAAGGAGAGGGAAACGTGGAAAGCCATGAACGCCTACGTCCTGAAGGGACATAGCACATAGAATAAGAAGAATGGCAAACAGAAAAGGTTCTTATTTAGTATCTTGAGATTTTCCCGTCTATTAAAAAGCTGAGATTTATCTCATTTTTACTTTTTTTTTTTTGTTGCCTATTTAGGACTGGGCGTTCGATTTCTTCTAAAGTCTACTTCAACATTCTACTCCTAACGTCTCCGCCAAAACTCTAATACTCATACAATGATTAGATTTCTGTTAACTTCAAAAGTCTTTTAATCCTCTTTCAGTTGCAACAGCTTCATTGCATCTTAGTGGCCTTGTCGCCTTGGTTGGAGTGAATTGATTAAAACAATACCTAAATTTCATATGAAACTAGTAGATGTGGCCGGTCAATGTAAACCGACAAAAAATGATTAAATTAAATATGAATGTTTTCTCATATGAATTACTTACTCTGTGCATGTGATGATGATGATGATGATGATGATGATGATGATGATGATGATAAAAAAGAAAAAATGTCCTTTAAGAAGAGATAGGCTTACCTATCGTCTGGTTAACACTTATCCCCGCTATTTGAACGAGAATAGAGGTTTATCGCTTGTTTCCTGTTTACGATACAGTTTCCGGTTCCGTAGAGAAGAAATACACTTATTTTCATAAAGGCTGAGGGCGTGCACTTACCGATGACACTGGCTCCATGTTGGATGGCAGAATCATTGCATCGTTCATAACAGAACATAGTTGATGGAACAGCCCAGAAGTGCCACATACGGAATCACCTAAAAGTGCTGGCTACTGATGAGTGTATCGGTTTTCCACAACATATAAAATGAGTGGCAATGGCGGAGACGGCGAGAGGAAGCCGACATATTTGAAGGAGTGGATTTGGACTTACGGCTCTGTGAATATATGTGTATTCTACAGGCCACAAAAAACATTTTTTTTTTTTCACTCCCTTTTTTTCACGCCCTTTTCCCTTGCGTCTTACTGTCACTAACACCTTGCTTGGGTGAAATGATTAAAAAATGTTATTATGCAAATCGAAGACTGTTCATTCTACTGCAAACGAGTGTGCTCGGGCCGTCTAAAATGACGGCAACATATATATAGATAGAACCAATATTGGGGATCTTACATTAAGATGTAAGAAAAACAAATCAAACCCCTGAGGGTAACAAAAAGGG
Organism: Ascarosepion bandense; assembly: GCA_037127315.1. Lineage (NCBI taxonomy): Eukaryota > Metazoa > Mollusca > Cephalopoda > Sepiida > Sepiidae > Ascarosepion > Ascarosepion bandense. Next base: position 1,986,649 of record JBBBDQ010001428.1, read on the forward strand.
AAATGTACATATACAACGATCTATATTATGATAGCGAGTATATATATATACATATATACATACATATATATATATATATATATATATACATATATATATATATATATATATATATATATACATACATACATACATACATACATATATATATATATATATATATATACATATATATATATATATATATATATTCTTCGATATAATTATTTTAAATAATAATAATAATAAGGAACTGTTAAAGTGCAAACACGCGGCAAGAGCCTTTATAATTGGTAGTAAAGCTCAAGAACTGACAGTAAAGTTAATGAACTAAACCGACGCTTCATCGCTATCTCTCTCTCTCTCTCTCTCTCTCTCTCTCTCTCTCTCTCTCTCCATAAGCTTGACATATATATATATATATAATATTTGGGTAGCAATCTCTCTCTTATGCAGATTTTATTAAAAATAACAGACAAGGAGTCATGATTTAGTATTTTTGTAACTTTTTATTCATCTTCGATAATAGCTAAAATTATAGCCGAAATTGCTTGTATAAACAAAACGTTTGGACATTTTTTATATAGTTTATGTCATTAAAAGAAAAAAAATCATAAGATCGCATAAAAAATTACATAAAATCTTAACCATTACACCTTGTTTGTCATTTGTAATGAAACCGGTATATATATATATATATATATATATAAAAGAAAATAAATTTCGATGTTCAAATCAGTTGAATGGCCATTTCTACATGAAATCCCTTGGAGAAATTTCACGTATCATCGGCAACTCTATTTCAAAATAAATCAAGATATATTACCGGCGGAATTTAAAAAAAAATACATCACAGAAAAAAATGAAGGGGTGAGATTGAAAGAAAGTAGACAGATAGCAATGTCTATTTTTAGATTTTTGGAAAAACCTTACTTTTAAACTGAGTTGTAAGTTAAAATTTATTCTTGTCTGGCTCTAAGAAAAGGAAGGATAATGAAAGAAAGAAGTGATGGTTGACAGGGAAGTAAGCTAAGAAAAAAAGAAAAGAAGAGAAAGACAAGGGAAAAACGAAAAAGAGAAAAAAATTAATCTCCATAGAAACGTTAACAGACGTGTTGACAAATAAATCATATATATATATATATATATATATATATATATATATATATTCAGAAATGATAACATGAATATGTTATATTATCACTACAAAAGAAGCTATTATTTCGAGACAAAATAGCTACTTTTGTAGTGATATTATAATATATTCATGTTATAATTTTTGTATATATTTTATTAGCTCTACTTAGTATTGAGCACTTTTTTAAGAAAAAAGCAGATGGGTGAACCGTGAGAATAAAGAGTTGAGGGAGAAATATAGAGATGAAAATATTAACGATCGCTTGACGTTTGTCGAGGGACGTGTTAATTACTCTCGTCTTCTTCTCTCTCTGACGATAGTCGATTTCGCTCCGTCTTTTATTTCGTTTGTGGGGTTCGAAAAGGTCATCTGGGCATTCACTTCCGGATGTGATTATGGCCTTTTCGTTAGACGACAAACAAACTTCACTTCGGCTCGCGAAAAGTGTCCATAAAATTAATTTTGTTTCTGATAATTGAAGATTATTTGAATTTGCTTTTTAGATGTTTCCTAGTTTTCTATTGACCGAAAAACATTTTGCATCGAGGTGTAAAATTTCACATTTTTTGTTTTTGGATTTGTTTTTGCGTGTGTGCTAAGCAAAGTTTGTAAATTCGAGTAAATTCGTTTTTCTAACAGAATTAAAGTTATGGCTTTGCATTTGAATTTTTAAATCTAGAACTTGTTTTGTTCACTACACATATACCGTCTCAAATGGATTCCTAGCTTAATCAAGAGTTGTCTGCACTTCGTTTTACGTAGAAAGGATAAACTTGAAAATTTACTTCCGGCTTTGATATTTGCGTATTATTGCGAAATGGAAAAAATTAAGATGAGTAATAGCGTGAAATTGTAATTATGTTTAATGCCAAAATTCGCCCCCACTTTTTTAGTAGTTTCCTTATAGAAAGATTTTTTAGGCAAGCAGGGTTTTTTTGTCATAAAGTACACGATATGAAGATAAAGACAGAGCTTTAGTGAAATAGCGGGAAAAATAAGTGACCCTGAAGAGTGAACATATTACAATAATCTCTTCTCGAAACTTCAAAGTCAGTATGACTGAAATAACAGCTCAGCTAAGAGACAAATTTCTCCACATTAATTCTAAGATCTGTAATACGTAGTTATCGGAGTCTTACTTTCAGTTTCAAGCTTAAAGTATTTGCAAATATTTGTAGATAAAAAAAAAACGTAGCGATAAGTCTTTCGACTTAATACTTTATTGGTATTATGAAAATGGACCCCGATTGAAACCCGATAACGAAATTAATGTCTTTCGATTGTAAAAAATGTCTTAGGTTAACTGCAAGTCGAATGAATAATAATCTAAAAAAAACATATTACATATAAAAATGATTGACTATTTCGAAAATCAATTTTAATAAGTTTTTGGTTTCGTTTGGTTTGTTTTACGGCATATCAACCCCTTGGGGGTCATTTAATACCAAAGCATTAGTTCCTTCAAAAACGTATTTTTGTTGGTAACATTTTTCCTTCAAAAACGTATTTTTGTTGGTAACATTTTTCCTTCAAAAACGTATTTTTGTTGGTAACATTTTTCCTTCAAAAACGTATTTTTGTTGGTAACATTTTTCCTTCAAAACCGTATGTTTGTTGGTAACATTTTTCCATCAAAAACGTATTTTTGTTGGCAATATTTTTCGTTCAAAAATTTTTATGTATATATTTCATAAAACTCCGTTTTTATACTTTCATAGTGTTTTGACCTCCATTTGCCCATAGTTGGGACCATAGCAGGTGCTACCACTCCGGGTCAGGGTGGGCCTGGGAATAATGGCAATTAATAGGTGGTTACATGCTCTTCGTAACCGCTCAGTCAGAGGCCGTGCTGCCGGATGCAGTTTACAGTCAAACCTAGGACCATTTCATAATTTCAACCCAAGCAGAGTGATAACATCACTAAGATACAAAGGGTTATTGATATTATATTCTGCCGCTGCTGCTACTGGAAGAACAATCGTTTTGACTGAGAAACGGTGAACACAGATCACGTATACCTTCTATTTTCTTCTTCTTCGGTGACGGTTGTCTGGGGAGTGATATTTAGACGGAATCTCGCACATACGAAGGAGTTGTTACAAATTGTCTTTTCTTCTTCCCTGAGCGCTCTCTCTCTCTCTCTCTCTCTCTGTGTGTGTGTGTGTGTGTGTTTTGCGGTGTTTTGCTTTTGCCTGAAAAAACAAACAAATAAAACGCTCTTATACAAGCTGAAATTTCCTCAAATTCCGATCAAATAGGTCATCTATAGCTAGGCATATTTATTAATCATTTTCACCAGTTATAACATTTGGAACCGGCGGTTTTTGGTGGCATCACATTTCTGTTTATTTATATTTCATGATCCTGAAGACGGCTGCGCCTGACGTAAACACATTTTTGTTGGTCATTGTTTCTGACGCCAATCATATTTCTTTCTGTATGGTCACTGAAATACATTACATTACTTTGATTCCGGCTGCCTTTGACATAAACACATTTTTGTTTGTCATTATTTACATTCCTGCCGTTGACAGAAACCATATTTTTGTTTGTCATTATTTACATTCCTGCCGTTGACATAAACACATTTTTGTTTGTCATTATTTACATTCCTGCCGTTGACAGAAACCATATTTCTGTGAGTCAGAAGAAATAAATTGAGAGTAAAAGAAATCCAGAGGCATATAAAAGAATAGGTTTCAAGGAAGAAGATAATGATTAATTATCATTGCATTTAAATTTATAAAGATCACTGTTGACTGGAAAGCAAAACATATAATCTATTTTTATGAGAAGAGAGATTAATATAAGTAGTGTATGAAATAGTATAGTTATTTATACTTGTTTATTAATTTCTGGTTATTATTGCTTGTATAAAAGGTATTATTTTTTATTGTTTCATTTTAATCATTTTATTCCAAGCAAGGCATAAAGCCAATACGATATAAGTGGTTACTGAGTGTTAGAGAATATGAAAAAAAAAAAAAAAAAAAAAAAAAAAAAAAAAAGAAACATTGTTTAGGTGATAGAACAGTCACAGAATAAGAATTAAGAAGATAGAATATAACGATTGACACTGTATTTAAATTTTTGAAGAATAAAGTTGACTCGAAATCGAGCAGTTGGAAGAAAGTTCCATAAGCGAGAAGTGCGAAAGAAAAATTTACTCGGAGAGAAGTTACTGTTACATCTAGCCATTTCGATTGTAAAAGGATGAGACCCTACCGCTGTGCATAATTTGATAAGATCTAAGTACAATAGAGCAGCATTTCTCAGAACAATTTAAACGAAAAAAATATCAATAGTTTAGTAAAAAATAGATTTGATCTGGGTAGGGGCAAAATAATGAAAAAGAGAATTCAAACACTGCGTAAAAAAATAGTCTGCAAAAAAATTTTTTTTTAAATAATAGATGAATTTAACGTAGAATTAATTTCTTTAAACACAAAAATACAAAGTTCCAAGCGGTAGAACGACAGAATCTCGTCTGGCGCGAGACGAGTTAAAATGGTCTGAAAATAGAAATAATCCAACTACGAAAGTTCCGTAGAGGAAAATGATTATACTTTTAGAAAAGGCATAGGGAACGTACGTAACGTCGTTTGGTATGTGACCGAAGCCGTGATGCTAGGTTAAAACTAATAATATTGCAGATTATTCATTGGATTTTATTCAGAATCTATAAATATATAGCACTATTTGTGGAAGCAATATTCAAAGCAAAATTTTAAAAGTATACCGGGTGCAAATTGCCTGTAAACGGGTAGAAACTGAACTGAGTCGTTAGACAAAAATAGAAAGGGGCGTAAAATAAGAACGTGTCATCTTATCAAATTTATTCTACACTAGCAGTATAGCCCGGCGTTGCTCATGTGTAATGAAAGCTTTAAAACTAATCCATAGTCCTGGAGATCAGACTCTTTGGACGTTGGCACGAAAGACTAAAAAGCAATAGTTGTTTCCAGTTAAAGCGAAACCGTAGACTGAAAGAAAAATAAATGGATGCTAATCAAATGTTGATTTCCTGGTATCGATATCAAAAAAGTGTTTTTCGTCGTAAACTGAATTTTAAAAGTTAATAAGTCCTCTGAGTAAATAGCATCATGGCTAAGACTAAGAACTACAATTATACCTACTTAGAGTCAAACCTGAGCAAAAACTAAAATAAAAGGGCTAAAAAAATACAGACATACAGGCAGATAAACAGACACACACAAACATCTTGCCTTTTATATATATATATATATATATATATATATATATATATATAATCGATTTTCTGCACTATTGTAAGAACTGTAACCTTGAAACTTCTGAATATCGTTTCTTATGTCTTTGTCTATGAGTGTATCAAATTTGATTAAAATCGGACCACTCCTTCTATAACCCGAATTTTTTCGATTATCGACTTTCGATATTTATTGGGGGTACCTCGACACAAAACCTAGCTAAGTACACTCGCAGACACTTATAGTACAACTGTGCAAATTTTCAAGAAAATCGATTCAGCTGTTTCGGAGTCTATAGGTAACGGACACACACATACAGACACACACACATATACACACACACACTGACAAAGTTCCCTTTATAAATAAGTTTAGATTTACAACGATGATGTTCCTAAGAGAGCTGAAGACCCAAACAAAATGCATCATAAGAATCAAAGATTACACCTTCTTGATGGCTCTCATGGAATGAAAACGAAAAGCCCTCCTGGACAAAGTAGTAGACGAAAGCGATAAAAAAGGACTAATAGTAGTAGTACAAAAGACATAAATTATGAGAGAAAAAAAAAACATGTCAGTTACTATATTGGAGATGTCAACTTTATGCAATAACAGAAGTTTAAATATCTGGGAAGTGTGTAAACAGATCATAGGAAATGCTTTGTGGTGCAGTAGATATCGGCTCGGAACGAAAAATCGGGGAGCCGATTTCGAATCCAAGTTGAATTCCTTGCATTCACTTACGCGCAAAAAACCATTGGGGAAAGTATTAATCCGTCTTTTCTCTCCAGTTATAGGTTAAATAATAGAACTGATTGGGTTCTATAGTCTTTGCTGGCAACCAGTGTACCACAGAATGTAATGGCAACCAACTGCGGAATAATCTGTCCAGTCAGTCATATCTCTTTCGAGACATGATCGCCCAAGCGTGTATCACGTATGGCATAACTGACTGACTGATATTTCTGAGAAGATATATTGCAACAATTTACGTCGTTCAGACTGTTGTCCTAATCTGTATTGCCATATTCACAACGTTTCGGCTCTTGTGTGAAGGGAAATGTGAGAGCACTTCCGTTAGTGTTATGAAGTTGAAATAGTATACAAAAAAAATCATTGGAAAATATGAACACTTAAGGAATTACAGCATATGCTAGGCCACAAAAATCTCTTAAACTTGACAAGCATAAACATGAATACAATAAAAGAAAGAGTAATACAGAACGCTGGAGAAAAACAGCAATAACAAATTGTAATATGAGCTTTGGGAAAAATGGCTACTGGAGGATTTTGCTCATAATTTCCAAGATTTCCCCTCCCAAATATCCAAAGGAATAAAAGCATTGCTTGCGTAATCCAAAAAAGTGATTGACCGAAATATCTGTGAGTTCAATACGTGGCCACAGCAGAGGGAAGAAAAAATTAGAGACTTGTTACTAAAGTGAATGAACTGAAATTGAAAGACACCCTCCATAAAAAAGGCATGGAATGTTGAATTAGAACAATCTTTATCTTTTCCAGTGGATGAAATAAAGTGTTCGGTTTGAAATTTCAATTTCACATGAAAAAAGTCGGATCGTATAACGGTCGAAACGTAAATACGACAATAAATATGTGGAAAACAATACGAACAATTCAAATAGAAAATAATTTGTTAGTAACAAACAAAAGAGTGCTGGATTAGTCTGTGATATCTATCCTCTAATATGGCAGATTATGATGAAGAGGAATCTGTTTTTTTTTTAATCATTTCACCCCAAGCAAGGCATTTCATTGCCACTGTTGCGCAGGAGCTTACATAGGGGAAAGTGATGAAAAAGTGTGGTTAGGGGGTTACATAGGGGAACGTGATGAGAAAGAGTGGTTAGGGGTTACATAGGGGAACGTGATGAGAAAGAGTGGTTAGGGGTTACATAGGGGAACGTGATGAGAAAGAGTGGTTAGGGGTTACATAGGGGAAAGTGATGAAAAAGAGTGGTTAGGGGGTTACATAGGGGAAAGTGATGAGAAAGAGTGGTTAGGGGGTTACATAGGGGAAAGTGATGAGAAAGAGTGGTTAGGGGGTTACATAGGGGAAAGTGATGAGAAAGAGTGGTTCGGGAGTTACATAGGGGAAAGTGATGAGAAAGAGTGGTTAGGGGGTTACATAGAGAAAGAGTCGTTAGGGGGTTATATAGGGGAAGTGATGAGAAAGAGTAGTTAGATATAGGTAATGTCAGAAAGAGGGTGATAGAGGGGTAAGGATAGTGAGGATGGGGTTGGGTAAATGTAAAAAGTGTTTGAGAGAATGGGTGCGAGTTTGTGTGTTAGGAGGTGTCTATTGACCTTACATTTAAACTCCTAGGTGCAGCAGAAATGGAGTCCTGCAGAAGGATGTTGAGAATGGAGTTAAACGGCAATAAAAATAATACTGAGATCAGTTGACAGCTGACATTTCTAGAAAACCTAATCAGGAAGTAAATACAAAGACCTGACGAGCTTATGTAAATGGGTGGGGGAACGGAAATCAGGAAAATTAGCAAAGTGAGAACCAAATGCAAAATAGGTATAAATATAGGATGAGATCCATAATCGCCCCTGTCGTGAATAATCCTGACAAAAGGAAGAAGAAGAAGAAGAAGAAGAAGAAGAAGAAGAAGAAACAATGCGAGCATAACACTGGGTGTACTGAAATGTTTAGGATGTGTGTTGTGGTGCAGTGGATATCGACTCGGAACGAGAAATCGGGGAGCCGAGTTCGAATTCCAGTTGAATTCATCGCATTCACTTACGCGCAAATACCATTGGGAAAGGTTTTAATCCGTCTCTTCCCTCTAGTTATGTGTTAAATAATAGGACAGATTAGGTTCTATAGCCTTGGCTGGCAACCAGTCTACCACAGAAAGCAATGGCAAGCTACTGTGGGGTATTCTTCTGCCCAGTCAGTCATCTCTCTTTCGAGACATGATAGCCCAAGCGTGTATCACGTATAACACTTAAATAACTAAAATATTTAAAGAGAGATAAAATAAGAATTAAGTAAGCAAATGAAAATATTGGAAAGATATAGCCAAGTAGAAAGAACAGGCGTTCAAAATATCAGAAAAATAAGTATGAGAAAATTGTTATAAGCACAAACAAACAGGAAGTACCCGCCGCCAAGAAAAAACAAAACCGGAAAAATGCAGAAGTTTAAGAATATTGGTTATAGATTAAAAAAAAAAAGCCCTGGAAAAATCAACTTTAATTAAAAAACAATAACATCGTTTCATGCACTTTGGTCAATATTCGACGTAATTAAGTGTTTGTCTGATAAACAGTAATCAATCCAGTTGTTAAATTTATTTCGTTGATTTGCTCAGTATAAGGGACAGAATAATGGCTAATGTTCGGTGAAGTATAAAACTTTTACTAATTTATGTGCCCATCCTCTGATTTCTTTTTTTTAAACGTAATCTTCAGGTCATGTCTATTTAGCAAAATACAATGCATTTAGTATAAAAATGAAAGGGGAAGTGGAGAGGTTGGTCCTCTAAGCGTCACGCTCCCAGCAATTTCGGATTCACGACCCATCCATTCTAATAATTAACACGATCACCATAAGTAATCATCCTTCACCATTCGGTTGGAACTTTCACCAAAATACCGCGTTTTTACAGGGGACCCAGTATTGACTATTCATATGAATGCACTAAAACTATTCTTCTTCTTCTTCTTCTATGTGCCCTGTCCCTTCAGGACGTAGGCGATCATGGCTCTCCACGTCTCCCTATCCCTTGTGGCTCTTAGTATGTTTGCTCCTGTTGCTCCTGGCAACCCCGTTCCGTCATCCACCTAATCAGACCCCGAAAATATGTTATCCGCTGCCTTCCTCTGTCTCTCCTTCCTTCTATCTGTCCAGTCAGTATCAGGTTCTCCAGGCTCTCCTTCCTCATTGCATGTCCCAGGAACTTCAGTTGTCTCTTCCTGATGCTCAGCATCAATTTCCTTTTTGTTGCCATTCTTTCTAACACCTCGTCGTTGCTTGTATGCTCAGTCCACGATATCCGTAGCATCCTTCTGTAGAACCACATTTCGGCCGCTTCCAGTTTTGTCCTCATTTTCGATGATATTGTCCAGCATTCACAGCCGTATTGAAGAACTGACATCACGTAGCACTCTTTTATTCGTTTCTATTGAGATTTTCCTGTGTGTTAGTATTTTGCTCATCTTCTGGAACGCGTCCTTTGCCATGCCAATTCGCCTTCGGATCTCCGTGTCGCACTTTCCATCTCCTGTTAGAACACTTCCTAGGTACTTAACTATTAGATTTAAGTAAAAATCACAAAATTGTTTCAAACACATATGTCAGATTAAGAAACGAGTTTTTAGTTGTCTGAAGAAGTAAATGAAAATCTATTTTTCAACTGTAAATTGTAATCGTGAATGTATGCCTACTTTAGATAGGCCTGATGGGTGAGCGAGAGACTAGCACCTTCAAAAATATAATCAATCAATCAAAGCCACCGGGGGAATGGAGAAATGCTTGTGACTATTTTCGCAAAAGTTATTTTAGGTTTTACTGAACATCATTTGTAAGAAAACAGTGTATATTTGGGAACAAAAAAAAAACAAAAAACAGTTCAACGTGCAAATCATAAATTGAAGACACCAGAACCACACAAGTAAAACAAATAAAACATATAGGAAGGATTTTAAGAGTGGAAGAAGCATGTAACACTTAAATCCGAAGGCAATTGGGCTAGAGAAAATTGCCCTTAAAAAGTTAAGCAAAATATTAATAGTTTGCTGATTTTTTTTTAAGGGCAACTTTCATTAGTCCAACTGTCTTCGGATGTCGGTGTCACATGTTTCTTCCACTCTTAAAACCTCGAAACAGGAAAAAGTGGTTAAGATCAAAGAAAAGGGTAAAAGCAAATTACGTAATAACGGTCATTGTCTTTAAATGCTGATAAATATGCTTACAGGAAAAGGAAGATAGTTGTGGCAAGGGAAATGCGGTTCTACAGAAGGTTACTGAAGATATGATAAACTGAACATGTGAACAAATAAGTTTTAAGAGAAATATAAACAAAAATGACAGTTATATTTAACATTAGATATAAAGAATTGCAATTTTTAGAGCACAAAATAAGGAAGGACGGCTTAGGAAATTTGACACTCACAGGAGATATTAGTGGCGACATGGGCAGAGGGAAAAAGTTCATTACTTATTTAACAAGCTTGGGTAAATGCTCGGCAGAAAAGAGTTTAGGAGAGATAGCAAAAAACAGGCTTTACTAGAAGTTCAAAAGGAAATTGTGGGTAGCTACTATCAGCCACGTTTTAAATGAATACGGAATATATAATAATAATAATAATAATAATAATAATAATAAGAAGAAGAAGAAGAAGAAGAAGAAGAAGAAAGGCTTTAGTCTTGCTGTGCAAGACCAAAATCTTTTCACTAAGAAATTTCAGGCAAATATTATACATAAAAATGTGGATCCAAAATGTAGGTTCTGTGATAAATACCAGGAAACAATAGACCACCTAAGCTCAGGATGTTCTCTACTTGCCCCAAATGAATATAAAAATCGTCACGATAGATTAGGGCAAAATTTACACCGGACAATGTGCAAACACTATGGAAAATATGTAAACAAACACTGGTATGAACATCGCTCAGCACCGGTTACAGAAATAGAAGATGTCAACATTCTATGGGATTACTCCATCTATACATGCAAAAAAATTGAAGCAAATAGGCTGGACATTATTGTTAAAAACCAAAAAGAAAAAAAATCCTTATTAATTGATATGGCTGGTCCAGCGGAATTTAACACAGCAACCAAGGAATTCGAAAAACTTTCAAAATATAAAGACCTGGAAATTGAAATAGAAAAAATATGGAAATTGAAAACAAGTATCGTACCAGTGATATTAGGAGCACTTGGAATGATAAAAATTGAACAACAAACACATTGAAAGAATCCCTGGAAACGCCAGCTTAAGAGATATACAAAAATTGTCTTGTTAACTACAGCCCAGACACTAAGGAAAACTTTGTCTATGTAACGCTAGGGATGTTAGGGAGATATGAAAAAAACATGAAATGGAGCCATAACAACAAACCACGACCTGCATTAGGTCTTCCCGCAGACTTGGTAGGTAGTTCGACTATCGTAGAAATCGATTTATAATGAAAAATTATAATAATAATAATAATAATAATATTATATTAATATTATTAATGTTAAGCAAAATATTAATAGTTTGCTGATTTTTTTAAGGGCAACTTTCATTAGTCCAATTGTCTTCGGATTTCGGTGTCACATGTTTCTTCCACTCTTAAAACCTCGAAACAGGAAAAAGTGGTTAAGATCAAAGAAAAGGGTAAAAGCAAATTACGTAATAACGGTCATTGTCTTTAAATGCTGATAAATATGCTTACAGGAAAAGGGAGATAGTTGTGGCAAGGGAAATGCGGTTCTACAGAAGGTTACTGAAGATATGATTAATTATCTTTCAATAATAATAATAATATCAAAATGTTGAAAATTATAGTTTTCTGTGACAGAATACAAACCTATGACCAGGTATGTGGTTATGCTTTATACTGAGCGGATTTATTTAAAAGTTTCAGAGCGAGAACGCACAATATATCGCGTTAAGTAGTTGAACAAATGCTATGTGTTCAGACCTTTGTTCCTGATGTCGAATGACGGAAATGAGAGTACAGCTGTTGTCTTGCTCAAGCTGTGCTAAACTTTCAGTCACTTTTCAACGATATTAAGCCGATATTATTAAAAAGAAAACAAAAAAAGAAGCACCACTCTGCCAAATCGCCTATGTTAAAATCAGAAATATACATTCCTTTGTCAAACACTTTTAAAATTAAACCACGCTTTCATATAACGTAGTTTTACAGTTGAATACACCGGTTCTCGCTAGATCACCGAAGTTAAGCAACGTTGAGCCTGGTCAGTACTTAGATGGGTGACAGCTTGGCAATACCAGGTGCTGTAAGCGTTTAGTAACGGATGTGCGTTGTGTTGCAGTAGATATCGGCTTGGAAAGAGAAATCGGTGAGCCGAGTTCGAATTCCAGTTGAATATCCTGCATTCACTTAAGCAATGGTACCCTTGGGAAAGGTATTAATCCGTCCCTTCCCTTCCAGTTATGGGTTAAGTAACAGGGTAGGACTCGGGGACCCTGCCTTTAAAAACAAATCCCAATGAATCGTGTTACTCGAAAAGAAAAAAGGATTACTAAACACAAAACTTATATAAAAACAACAATAAATTGTTGAAAGAAAAAGGTATTACCAGCAATAAATAAATAAATAAAATTTAGTTGGCAATAACTGACCCGCTGAAGTTGATATGGCATAAAATAAAACAACCATCCAACCAATCATATAACCTAAATGAAAGCAATATCCCAAATCTAAGACGTTATCTAGGAAACGAGAAAAAATCTTGTTGTTAAAGAACACTTTATCGTAAATGATCTGGCAATTTGAAATTTTGAAATTTAATTTTTATTTCCAGGCCATAATTCGCCGTAAATATATCTCAGTTTTCTAGAAAACACGAGCTGAGCTAGTAAAATTCTCCATTTGACGTCGTTTTATATGCTTTCAGAAATTCTTGTAAAACTGTATCTTCCGCTTCCGAACTTTTCCGAATGCTTAACGGTGTCAATAAACCTCTCAGCCTGACAATTTCATCCCGGATGATAAATCGGTGTAGTCAAATATTCAAGTGCATAGTTTTTACAAAAACTTTTAAACTAACTAGAAGTAAGCTGACTCTCATTATTGCATGACACACTGTCAGATCTTCCAAACCTTGCAAACGTTTGTAGGTATTTAATCGTTTCTAGGATCGTTACTTGAATATACTGAGTTATTTTGTGAAACTGTCGACCACAATTAAATACTATGAAACATTTAGTTGTCCATCAAATCCATATGTAGTCATGTTCATAGTTTATCAGAGATCGACCATACCTGATAATTTATAGTCACTGGTTTTGCAGCTGAATTACAAGCATTATCATTTCTAAATGTATTTTCTTATCAAGTTCAGCGTCAATAGACTCTAATACAGCAAATGCTATATTTCTTTAAACCTTAAAACTAAATTCTTTAGACTTTATACATTTTTCAACTCCTCTGAGAAAATATTCGGGAATAAAATTTTGGTATATTCACTGTTTCATTAGATGTAAGCTTTTCCGCTGACGAACATTAAACTTCACCACAGAATAAATTCATAGGCCAGTTCCACCGTTCAAATAATTCAGTAAATTGGAGTTGGATTTGTTTTAATACGTACACTACCGGTCATAATTATTACGATACCCCAGTTTTTTTTTTTAAAGAAATGATGTATTTCATACTATTTTAAGTGGATAATACTAAATGAAAATGGAATGGTTCTTTTGTTATTAATACTTTGCAAGGTTTTACAAGGCAAGGATGCAAAGATGAACTCGTCCGAATCACTCTAAATTTTCTTTATTCTTTCATTGATGAAACTGCAATATAGGTAATTATTAAATATTTAGAAATTCAATTGATGCACATGTTATTGTGCAATTTTAACAAAAGAACCATTCGATTTTCATTTACAATTAATCACTTGGCAATAATAACTAAAAATAGTATGAAATACATCAGTTTTTGAGAGACTGGGGTGGCCTAATAATTAGCGGGTAGTTTATGTATCTACGCTTTTAATTTTACCCGCAACAGCGACGTTCCAAGAAAGTGTTTTAAGAAAAATTAATATCTTGTTTCATATTTCGCTTGGAACCTTGTCTTTTTATTTTGCTTAGGAGTACCGATTCTGTTTGATGCTTGTTCATTTTTAATTGTAATATCGCTACTCGTGTTCATTTGAAATCTCAGCGCTACGTTGTTCATTTTTATTGTAACGACTGTTCTGTTATTGGTACTTTCAATTTTTTTAGCTAGTATGCATGGTCATCAGCAAAAAAGGCAGCCCAAAATGTCAAATACAGGTGAGGGACTCTAAAATCAAGTCGGTACAAAAATTTAAATACCTGGGAAGTGTTATAACAGAAGACGGAAAGTGCGAGACAGAGATCCGAAGGCGAATTGGCATGTCGAAAGTCGCGTTCCAGAAACTAAGTAAAGTATTATGACACAGGACAATTTCGCTACAAACAAAGAGAAGAGTACTAGATTGCTATGCGATATCACTTCTTCAATATGGCAGTGAATGCTGGACAATATTTTCGAAGATGAAGGAAAAACTTCAAGCAACTGAAATGTGGTTCTACAGAAGGATGCTGCGGATATCGAGCATGTGAGCAATGATGAGGTTTTGGAAAAAATGGAAACGAAAAATAAATTAATACTGAGCATCAGGAAGAGACAACTGAAGTTCCTGGGACATGCAATGAGGAAGGACGGCTTGGAGAACCTGACACTAACAGGCCAGATAAAGGGGAAAAGAGACAGGGGAAAGCAACGGATAACATATTTGAAGGACCTAATCAGGAGGATGATGGAACGAGGATTGCATGGTGTAACAGGAAAAGGCGTGCTAAGCGCCACCAGGGATAGGAAGACGTTAAAAGCCTTGATCGCCTACGTCCTGAAGGGACAGGGCACATAGAATAAGTATTTTTGGTTTAAAATGGACATTTCTTTTTGAAAGCATACCACTGTCGTTGACTTTTTCAGTATTTGTATTTCGACATTTTTTTGCTACTGCTGTCTTTTTCTTTTCTTTTTTTCAGATTACCTGTATTTCTGACTTGCCATTATGCACTACTAGCAGGATAGCCCGGCGTTGCTCGGGTGGAATGAAAGCTTTAAGACTAATCCCCATTCCTGGAGCTCTTTGGACGTTGGCACGAAAGACTAAAAAGCAATAGTTGTTTCCAGTTAAAGCGAAACCGGAGACTGAAAGAAAAATGAATGGATATAAGTCAAATTTTGAAGTTTGGTGAGAATCGGATTTGTATAAAGAAATACAGACAGATAAACAGACACACACATAAACATCTTCCCTTATATATATATATATATATATATATATATATATATATATATATATATATATATTATCGATTTTCTGCACTATTGAAATTTTCTGCAACCTTGAAACTTCTGAATATCGTTTCTCATGTCTTTGTCTATGAGTGTATCAAATTTGATTAAAATCGGACCACTCCTTCTATAACTCGATTTTTTTCGATTATCGATTTTCGATATTTATCGGGGGTACCTCGACACAAAACCTAGCTAAGAACACTCGCAGACGCTTATAATTCAACTGTGTAAATTTTCAAGAAAATCGGTTCAGTCGTTTCTATAGATTACAGACACACACACACACACACACACACACAAACACACAGAGACAAAGTTCCATTTATAAAGTAATTTTAGATTTTGCTGTAACTTGCCTTAAGTTAACATTTTTGGTGCATTTCCGCAACATTCTGTATCGTTACGTTTGAATTTCTGTTCAAGTTTACTAATAATTCGAGAGTGTATTTCTGCATATTTACTTGACGTTAGACATTTAATGAAGATTAGGCATTTTCATCTCTCTGGGGTTAGTTCATTCAGTTTGAATTTCTTACACTCACAGTTGAATTTATTGGCATATGTGACAATTTTTTTAAATTTTTGTCCTTAGTATGGTTCATGTAGTGCCAACGAGTATATAAAGTGATTCTTTTCATCAAAATATTTTGATGACGACATGGTTTCGTAAATAACACTTTTTATGAAGTATTCGGCAAAATGAAATTCAGATATTTTTTATGTTCATTCAGACAATTTTCCGAATAGAATACGTACCATCTTTTCTAACAATCATTCTTGATATTCCTCTCTAAAAATGGCCTCGTACCTTCTGAAGTACGATATAAACGTAATATTTTCTTCAGCGGCCGACTTAAAATCAACAATTGAATTAATGAATGAGTCATGCCAATATGAATTTGACGTATTGCCTTTTCCTTTCATTTCTGGATTGTCTTGAACTTTTTTTGCTTTGTTTGTAAAAATGTCTTCTGGAATTCTGACAGTTGCTAAATAATTCAGTAATAGTTCAGTTTTTCTTTTATGAATATCATATTGTGCTGGGTAGTCCTCACTGAGCGCTCTGTATGGATATATCCCTTTAATAATTTTTTATGATGCGCAGTGGCTATATAAGAGAAAAATATCAGATAGGAGGATTGTAAAGAGAAAGACGAATCGGTTACAGGAGTTGTCAGAGAAGGGAGCAAGAAAAGGATGGGAATGCCGGTGTGATGACAGTTGCAAAAGTAGAGAGAAAGCAAAAGATATACAGTGTGATGTAGAAAGAACTAAATGCCAAGTAGTTAAGAAATTGGTGACGTTGCATTTAAATTACTAGTGGTTGCAGCCGTCAGGAAAGCAAGAATATGGAAGTGAGATCCACAGGCGGGAAGTGCGAGAAAAGAAACTATTGGAGTGTAATTTTCGGCTTCATTTGGGTGATCTAACTGCGTATTGCCAGTCTGGTTTCACGAGTTAACTCCAGTGGCAGAGGCACCAGTGACTTAAGTTCGTCGGAGCAGAAGCCATGAAAATAATTATAGATCCGACAGAAGAAAATCAATTTATATTAAAAAGATCTTTTTAGATTCTCCTCTTCGTTTACAGATTTGACATCATTATATATATATATATATATATATATATATATATATATATACATATATTTGAGTATTTATACAGCAATCTCTATTTTATGCAAGTCTCCTTAAAATTAACACACAAGGTACTATGATTAAATATTTTTATAGATATTTATTTCTATAAAATTATGCAAAATGTGGCACATGGCCAAAAAAAGGGGGTGGGAAGAGGGTGGTCTTCCGTAACTATCCTATAATTAGCCAAACCCTTTTACGACCCTATCACTCATTAACAATTTGTGCATTCAACACAAAAACCCATCTATCAGCTAGCAATCTTTCACGCACCACAATACCACATATTTACAAGAGGCACCTAAAAAAGAGGAAGCAAACCCATGACGTAAAAATTTGCTAATATATACAACATTTACAAAAGTATATATAAAAGATTTAATGATAATGGAATGAAAAAATGCGAGGTGGGGGTGAAATAACCAAAACGAACTAAAATATAACAAAATATTCAAACTAAAATAAACAAATGTTAGTAAGACCCGTCCACCCAACAAAACCAGTGTGGCTGCTGTATTCCGCCAAAAGGCTCAATCAAGTATTTTTTTATATAATGACAATTACAATGACATTTTTTTTTTTAATCATTTCACCCCGAGCAAGGCAGAAACGCCACTGATGTGCAGGGGGTTACATAAATGTAGAAGGATTAATTAGAAAAGAGTGAGGAGTACAAGCTAGTTAGAAAGGAACAATAGAAAGCTGAGAAAGCAGGTGCAATGACAGATACATGGGCGGAGAGAACGTGAAGATTATACAGGGGAGGGGAGAGAGCTAGAGTCCAGTGGTTAGTAGGTGAGTATTAACTTTGCTTTTAAATTTCTGGAGGTCGTAGCCGTCAGGAAAGCAAGAATACGGGAGTGAGTTCCACAGGCGGGAAGTGCGAGAGAGGAAGCTGAAGGAGTAGAATTGTCGTCTGCATTTGGCTAACCTGACTGTGAATGGGTGGGACCCAGTTGCCAGTCTGGTTGCACGGGTAAACACCTGTTGAGGAGGCATCAGTGACTTAAGCTCATCCGAGCAGAAGCCATGAAAGTATTTATAGAAGAGACAGATGGGAAAGTGGCTGCAGACGAGTCGCCAGATCAGTACCTATCACATTACAGACTCTCCTTTGGAGCTTGTCAAGAACACTGAGGAGAACGGCAGGGGCACCTGACCATAAATGGCAGCAGTACTCCATAATTGACAATGACGTTAGCGGTTTTGTTGTAAAAAATAACGATGCACAAGCAAAGTATAAATTACAGAGCGCCAACATTATCTACGAATCCGCATGTCTTTTAGAGAACTGTGTTCGTGATCAATCCGAATTCTTAAATAATTATATTACATTTGTCACAACCGGTTTAACAAGAAGGCTAACTTACGTTACATCTCTCTAAACATAGCTGTACTACATATTATTTAAATATAAATGGAAACCTACCAAACACTATTCATAAATTAGTCGTGGATATTACAAATGTAACTGCATCAACCACATATAAAAGTGGCTTAAAATAATGTCAGTCAGTCAGTCAGTAAAATGCCATACGTGATACACACTTGGGCGATCATATCTCGAAAGAGACCTGACTGACTGGGCAGAAGATTATCCCGCAGTAGGCTGCCATTGCTTTCTGCGATAGATTGTTTGCCAGCAAAGGCTATAGAACCCAATTTGCCCCATTATTTGACTCATAGGTAGAAGGGGGAGATATGTATTATATTATTAAGTAATTACTAGTCGGGGATTAGTTTATTACTTCAAAACAACATAAAACTGATCCCCCACTTTATGTCCAGTAGAAGCCTTACTCATGTTTCCAACTATTATATTCATTCAGTCAGTGAAGTGCCATACGTGATACACGCTTGGGCGATCACATCTCGAAAGAGACCTGACTGACTGGGCAGAAAATTATCCCGCAGTAGGTTGCCATTACTTTCTGCGATAGATTATTTGCTAGCCCAGGCTATATAACCCAATTTGCCCCATTATTTGACTCATAGGTAGAAGGGGGAGATATGTATTATATTATTAAGTAATTATTAGTCGGGGATCAGTTTATTACTTCAAAACAACATAAAACTGATCCCCCACTTTATGTCCAGTAGAAGCCTTAATCATGTTTCCAACTATTATATTCATTCAGTCAGTTAAGTGCCATATGTGATACACGCTTGAGCGATCATATCTCGAAAGAGACCTGACTGACTGGGCAGACGATTATCCCGCAGTAGGTTGCCATTGCTATCAGCGGTAGACTAGTTGCTAACAAAACTATAGAACCCTAACTGTCCTGTTATTTAACCTATAACCGGAAGAAATAGACGGGTATTTGAGCGTAAGCAAATGCAACGAATCCAACTGAAATTCGAACTCGATTCCCCGATTTGTCGTTCCAAGCCGATATCCACTGCACTACGATGCACATCCCTGTAAATAATGTAAACATTATTAGTAAAAAAAAAAAAAAAATACAACACAATAATTTCAATTATGAACACGGTCACAATGTCCTGAGTGTATGGAAAATAAAATTCATCTTTGATAATGGCTAAAAATATAGTCGAAAGCGCTTGGATAAATTAAACATTCTCAAAAATTTTATCAAAATTATCTACTAAAACGAAAGAAAGTATACGCCCAAATGAAAAAATCTATAAATAACTTAACCACAACACATTGTCACTTTTAACGAAACTTCCAAAACATATATATATCGCTCATTCAGTGAAATGCATTAGAACGCGCTAGCTATTGGGCGCGTATAATGATATGCGCTAAAAAGTCTGCCTACTTCCACCGAACGCCCATAGCCCAGGGGTAGAGTCGCCGACTGACGCCATTTCAGTCGGGTTTCAATCCTGGGTAAAAAAGCAATCGGAGTCTAACCGTACTGATGAGCTGTGCTACGGCGAAACAGATCTGTCTGCGGATGACACCACTATAGATGTTTTTAGTTTTCCTTCCACATACAACTAAAACAACTTTATCAGATATTACTTACGAAATATCAGGCAAAATGGCGAACATAACCTAGAGTTATAACAGAAAATAACATGTATCCAATACTTATGAGTGTTATGTGTGTGTGTCGGATAAGATTCATTCCGACGCATGTTGAATAAATAAAATGTTTGGAAACATTCGTACTTAGATATGTTTCACCAATGGTTCGGTGTCATCAGAAAAAACATATTATTACTCAATGACCAAATCAACATTAGAGTGTCGAAATACAGCTTCACAGAGAGCTGACTTGAAACGGTAGGGCTAGGGTTCAACCAAACGGAATACAAACGACAACAGCCAGTATAAATCGACACAAAGAAGAGCATACGAATTGGATTCAGTTCTAGAGGATCGATAATGCTTTGGGTTGGAAATTTCAGGGCCACAGGTTCAGCACTTAAAAGAAAGTCATCGAGAAGACCATGAAGCGTTCAAACGTCCGGGCGATAGAAAGCTTTAGAAATCGTTTTCAACAGGGTAGGCGATTAGAGCCTACCATTTAGAGGCTGGCATTTGGAGGCTGTCATTGAGAGGCTGCCATTTGAAGGCTGCCATTTGGAGGCTGCCATTTGAAGGCTGCCATTTGGAGGCTGTCATTTGAATGCTGCCATTTGGAGGCTGCCACTTGGAGGCTGCCATTTCGAGGTTGCCATTTCGAGGCTGCCATTTGAAGGCTACGATTTGGAGGTTGCCATTTGGAGGCTGCCATTTGAATGCTGCCATTTGTAGGCTGCCATTTGAATGCTGCCATTTGAAGGCTGCCATTTGGAGGCTGTCATTTAAAGGCTGTCATTTGGAGGCTGCCATTTTACAAACCAAATGAATAATAACAGTAACCGTTTGTGTAAACTACGCAAATATTTTTTTAATAGCAGTTGTCATGGTCTTTTTGATAACCTTTAATATATGGGAGGTATTTCTGCTACACCCTGGTTAACCTGATATCTTAAAAACATATTATTATCATATTATAAATATGGATAATATATTTACCCAGTTAACCCCCCCCACACACACACCCACTGAGGTGACTTGTAAACACAGGGTCGGTTTTTAATGTTGGGTACCCGAACGAGTA
Organism: Ascarosepion bandense; assembly: GCA_037127315.1. Lineage (NCBI taxonomy): Eukaryota > Metazoa > Mollusca > Cephalopoda > Sepiida > Sepiidae > Ascarosepion > Ascarosepion bandense. The sequence goes on from JBBBDQ010001428.1 coordinate 2,007,762, forward strand.
CCCTCAGCAACTGGTCAAAGATTACCTAATCCCTGTATAAGCGGTAACTGAATACAAAGCTTGTCTTAGCTGTTCTTAACTGACATTACTTCCCCACCAGAAATTTCAAGGAAAACCAGAGATGGATATATTATATACGTTGGAAATTATTCGTATAAATGTATCCTTCTTTAAGAATCTTTTGATAAAATATCAAATTTATGTTGAATAAAAAAGTGACTTCTATAATGAAATCTGACATCGTATAATGGCAAGTCGAAGACTGTGACGTCATCCTTTAGCGCAGCAAAAGACCGAAAAACGTGATTCTCACAATGATGTAAATCATTCAGATGTCTACTTTCGAATGCCTTCCTTTTAGGTAAGCCGGACTTTTGATTTGTTTAAATAAATTGATTATCGGATTACAATTATTATGAATACTCAAAATTAATGCAACTTTATACTCAATTCAAAATCTTAATTACAGCAACTTATTTATGATCAGAAATATGGAACTTTTAGTAAAGTTTTGTCGTGGATACTCATGGAATAGTTAGCAACAATATATAGTAAAAGGAAATTTTAGGAACACACATTTTTCAAAATCAAATTTCAGCAAGAAATAATTACACACACTAAGAAAAACACATAATTTAATGAAAAAAGAAACAACGTTTAAGACATGTTAAAAAATTGTCAGTCTGAGAAAGCGTTCCTTTTACTCTGGGCCTAAGGATAAATACTGTCCTTAAAGCGCTTTGGCTTTGAAAAAATCTTAATCTTGAGGTTAACATTTCAAACCGGTATATGGTCGATTTTTCAAGTCCTTATCTTCCGCTAATAATATTTGGCTGGTAAATGTCTGATAAATCAGTATTAATGTAGTTACTATGCTTATTTGGTAGCTTTATTCAGGGTAAAGTGTGGAGCAATGGGTTCGGTTCGCTGAAGTCGTCATGTTGTTATAGTGATTTCTGTGTCCACATTGTTCTTTTAACCTTTATGCTCATGCGCAATTTTAGGCCACGTTTATTTAGCTTTGATGTGCGTTGTGGTCCAGTGGATATCGGCTCGGACCGAGAAATCGGGGAGCCGAATTCGAATTCCAGTTGAATTCATTGCATTCACTTACGCGCAAATACCCTTCGGAAAGATATTAATCCGTCTCTTCCTTCCAGTTATGTGTTAAATAACAGGACAGATTGAGTTCTATAGCCTTGGTCGGCAACCAGTCTACCGCAGAAAGCAATGGCAACCTACTGCGGGACAATCTTCTGCCCAGGCAGTCATGTCTCTTTCGAGACATGATCGCCCAAGCGTGTTTCACGTATGTCACTTAACTGACTGACTTATTTAGCTTACTACAAAGCTTTTTTCTCAAGGTCCATACGAGAGTCGGATTGTTCATCTATCATCCACTCATCTAGTTGAATTGATGCCACATTCATTCTAACAGTTAAAACACACACAATATGAATCCATCCTTCACCAAAATATCACATAGTCACAGGAGACCTAAAGATACGCCCATGATAAATGTAATATTCAGGTAATGTGTATTGGTTTCACTATTTATATACACTATTCATGACGCATTATGATTGTGTCAGTCAGTCAAGTGCCATAATAAATACACACCAGGGCGATCATGTCTCGAAAGAGACATGACTGACTCAGGCAGGAGATTTACACGAAGTAGGTTGACATTACTTTCTGCGGTAAACTGATTGCCAGCAAAGGCTATAGAGCCCCATCTCTCCTGTTATTTAACCCATAGCTGGATCTGAAAGAGATAGATTATTTTATTTCCCAAGGGTATTTGTGCGTAAGTGAATGCTACAAATTCAACTGGAAGTCGAAATCGGCTCTTCGATTCCTCATTCTGAGCCGATATCCACTGCACCACAAATATGAATCGAAGTAGACAAAGATCATCTCGTACGCCTGACCACTAAGAATGCATTCTCCAGGCTGTCGGAGACGATCCAGGTATCAACACGCATCAACTGACACGAGTTTGTTGTTCATCTCAAAGAACCGCATAGAAGGTGCTTCAAGTGCGCCTCCCCTATCCGTATCATTTGCAACGTGTGTAGGTTCTTTCACTCTCTGATGACCCACCATTGCATAAACTTACAATATGTTGTTTGTTTCTTCAGTCTTGCTGACGGATGAGGCAACATTTTGAATAGATGGAATAACAAATTTTCACAGCGAGCATTTGCGTGGGGATCACAATTCCCATGGTACAATATAATCTAGTATAAAATCAGTTTACGATTTATGTGCGCTTTGGAATTGTAGGTGTGTCTGGTAGGTCCATATGTTCTCCAAACATTTCTTACAGAAGCTGTTTACAGGGATATATTTTGAAAACATTTCCAGACCTGATAGAAAATGTATTCCTGCTAATACGAAGATTCATAAGAATTGTTCATGATGGTACTCTAGCACATTTTAGTCATATTGTTCAAAACGCATTGGCTGATATCTTTTTTTTTTTATAATCATATCGCCCCAAGCAAGGAATTTTACTGCCACTGTTTTGCAGAGGGTTACATAGGAGAAAACTTATGAAAAAGAGTGAAAGGTTACAGTGGGTGTCAGGAAGAAGGTATGAGAATGATGGGAATACTCATGAGAGTGGAGTGGACGGAGAAAGGATCAGGAGATAGAGGATGCAAGTTAGTGAGATAGAAGATGACTATTGACTTTACATTTAAATTCTTGGAGATTGTAGCTGTCGGGAAAGCAAGTAAATGGAAGGGAATTTTAGGGGGTGTCAGGAAGTGGGTAAGAGAAGGATGAGAATACTGATGAGAGTGGAGAGGACGGAGAAAGGATCAGGAGATAGAGGATGCAAGTTAGTGAGATAGAAGATGACTATTGACTTTACATTTAAATTCTTGGAGATTGTAGCTGTCGGGAAAGCAAGTAAATGGAAGGGAATTATAGGGTGTGTCAGAAAGTGGGTAAGAGAAGGATGAGAATACTGATGAGAGTGGAGAGGACGGAGAAAGGATCAAGAAATAGAGGATGCAAGTTAGTGAGATAGAAGATGACTATTGACTTTACATTTAAATTCTTGGAGATTGTAGCTGTCGGGAAAGCAAGTAAATGGAAGGGAATTTTAGGGGGTGTCAGGAAGTGGGTAAGAGAAGGATGAGAATACTGATGAGAGTGGAGAGGACGGAGAAAGGATCAGGAGATAGAGGATGCAAGTTAGTGAGATAGAAGATGACTATTGACTTTACATTTAAATTCTTGGAGATTGTAGCTGTCGGGAAAGCAAGTAAATGGAAGGGAATTATAGGGTGTGTCAGAAAGTGGGTAAGAGAAGGATGAGAATACTGATGAGAGTGGAGAGGACGGAGAAAGGATCAGGAGATAGAGGATGCAAGTTAGTGAGATAGAAGCTGACTATTGACTTTACATTTAAATTCTTGGAGATTGTAGCTGTCGGGAAAGCAAGTAAATGGAAGGGAATTATAGGGTGTGTCAGAAAGTGGGTAAGAGAAGGATGAGAATACTGATGAGAGTGGAGAGGACGGAGAAAGGATCAGGAGATAGAGGATGCAAGTTAGTGAGATAGAAGATGACTATTGACTTTACATTTAAATTCTTGGAGATTGTAGCTGTCGGGAAAGCAAGTAAATGGAAGGGAATTATAGGGGGTGTCAGGAAGTGGGTAAGAGAAGGATGAGAATACTGATGAGAGTGGAGAGGACGGAGAAAGGATCAGGAGATAGAGGATGCAAGTTAGTGAGATAGAAGATGACTATTGACTTTACATTTAAATTCTTGGAGATTGTAGCTGTCGGGAAAGCAAGTAAATGGAAGGGAATTATAGGGGGTGTCAGGAAGTGGGTAAGAGAAGGATGAGAATACTGATGAGAGTGGAGTGGACGGAGAAAGGATCAGGAGATAGAGGATGCAAGTTAGTGAGATAGAAGATGACTATTGACTTTACATTTAAATTCTTGGAAATTGTAGCTGTTGAGGAAGCAAGTAAATGGAAGGGAATTATAGGGTGTGTCAGAAAGTGGGTAAGCGAAGGATGAGAATACTGATGAGAGTGGAGTGGACGGAGAAAGGGTCAGGAGAGAGAGGATGCAAGTTAGTGAGATAGAAGATGACTATTGATTTTACATTTAAATTCTTGGAAATTGTAGCTGTTGAGGAAGCAAGTAAATGGAAGGGAATTATAGGGTGTGTCAGAAAGTGGGTAAGAGAAGGATCAGAATACTGATGTGAGTGGATTGGACGGAGAAAGGATCAGAAGATAGAGGATGCAAGTTAGTGAGATAGAAGATGACTATTGACTTTACATTTAAATTCTTGGAAATTGTAGCTGTTGAGGAAGCAAGTAAACGGAAGGGAATTATAGGGTGTGTCAGAAAGTGAGTAAAAGAAGGATGAGAATACTGATGAGAGTGGAGTGGACGGAGAAAGGATCAGGAGAGAGAGGATGCAAGTTAGTGAGATAGAAGATGACTATTGATTTTACATTTAAATTCTTGGAAATTGTAGCTGTTGAGGAAGCAAGTAAATGGAAGGGAATTATAGGGTGTGTCAGAAAGTGGGTAAGAGAAGGATCAGAATACTGATGAGAGTGGATTGGACGGAGAAAGGATCAGAAGATAGAGGATGCAAGTTAGTGAGATAGAAGATGACTATTGACTTTACATTTAAATTCTTGGAAATTGTAGCTGTTGAGGAAGCAAGTAAACGGAAGGGAATTATAGGGTGTGTCAGAAAGTGAGTAAAAGAAGGATGAGAATACTGATGAGAGTGGAGTGGACGGAGAAAGGATCAGGAGAGAGAGGATGCAAGTTAGTGAGATAGAAGATGACTATTGACTTTACATTTAAATTCTTGGAAATTGTAGCTGTTGAGGAAGCAAGTAAACGGAAGGGAATTCCACAGACGTGAAGTGAGAGAAAAGAAGCTATTGGAGTAGAATTTGCATTTACATTTTATTGATTTCACAGTAAACGGGTTGGGCCTAGTAGTTAATCTTGGCTCGAGTTAAATTCATTTATATGGGGTACAAGTGAGCTAAGTTCATCAGAGCAGAAGCCGTGAAAGTATTTGTAGAAGAGAGACAGAGAAGCCACACTGCGTTGGTGAGAAAGTGACGGTATTTGAACTGCCAAGTCGGGATCTATCAAATTATTGATTCTCCATTGGATTTTGTCAAGGACCCCTAGGTGGATAGCAGAAGCACCCGGCCAGATATTGCAGCGATATTCAATGCGCGGGCGGATGGTAGATTTATATATGTGCAAGATTGTTTCAGACGGGAAAAACTTCCTGGCCCAACACAGAGAACCAACTTTCTTTGTAACAGATTTAGCTATGAATTCTATATCGTTATTTCACTTGAGGTCTGTTGTGAGAGTTAACCCGAGGAGGCGCAGTGAAAAAAGATAGGTAAGAAACGGCCATTTAGAATTTTATCTGTGAGACCAACTAAAACAATTACTTTATGCAGCAGACATTAATTATGCTGTGACGCTTCATCAATATGTCATGGGAACCTGCGAAACCATTCGATACCGTATAAAGGTATCTGAAAACGCCACTCAATGATTCAACGGATGCATGCATGTGTAGACATTATGTTACGGGGAGGACATGTTGAACATTTGTTATGAGTCGGTTTGTTAAAGTTCAACAATCATTTATTTTTTTAAATTTCTTTCATATGAGAAACTTGCCCAATAATTTTATAAAAATATTTTTGATACAATAATATATATATATATATATATATATATATACAAAAGCAAACTTATCACTATACTCGTTTCGAAAAACCCTTCGCGTATATATGCGGAAGGAAAAATGGTTGTAAAAAAAAAGAGCTAAGCACATGAACATCAGCCAAAGAGATTTGGACAGAGCCAGTACGCTGCCCAAAGAAAAAACCCGAGACGAGTAATCAACAACAAAAAAGCGCAGAGCAGAATAAGTAAATTAAACTCGTGAGCCAACGTTCCCTGAAAATCCGTTTAGGTGAAACCTTGGCAGGTTTGTTCGCTCACGTGGTTAATTTACTCATACATATATAAATTTGAAAGTCACTCCGTCCTCAAATTTACATTAGAACTTAATGTTAATAACAAACTCCCATTCCTTGATGTATTCATTGATTCTAGCACACATAAATTTACTACTTCTCTATATAGGAAACCAACTAGCATAAATTCGTGTCTTCTTAATTATAATAGTGAATGCCCCCAACGATATAAGTTAGCTGTTATAAAAAACTTACTTCTCCGCACACAAATCTTCTTCCAAATCTATATTTTATAAAGAATTACACAACATTAAGCAAACACTAGTCAATAATGGATTTCCTAACTCCGTTATTGATCATCAAATTAAAATGTATCTCAACAAAATTAACAATAGCTCTAACAATAATGATAATATTAATAATAATGGTTTACATCAAAATAAACATAACACTATTAACTTATACTATTGCAACCAAATACATAATAATTATAAACAAGATGAAAAAACTCTCAAAAACATAATACGTAGAAATGTTAAACCAGTCGAAAGTAATAATCAAATTAAACTCATTATATATTATAAAAAGTTTAAAACAATTGACCTCCTAGTCTATAATAACCCAACAAGCAGTAAACTAAATTCTCTACAAAAAACCAATGTAGTGTACCAATTTACATGCCCATTCACAGATTGCATCTCTGATACTAATCAAAAACCCAGAACATATATTGGTTTTGCTACATCCACGCTCTCCCGTAGACTTACATGTCATCTTTCTGATCAGAGTACTATTAAACAACATTTCTCTGAAAAACATAAACATGTAGGTAATATCAGACAAATTTTGGTCAACAATACGGTGATCCTTACTCATACACACAGTAAGAAGAGCCTGCAGATGTTGGAGGCCATGTACATCAAATCAAAACAACCAACACTCAATAAAATCAACTTTAAAACAGGGAATAACATATTACATTGCATTTGACTATATGGTTTTGTTGTCATTTCGCGATATCCCGCGGTGTGACGTCATAAAACCGCATCGCAAACTTAAGAACTGCGTTTATTATTTTTGGTAACTATTGCCGTTGCCAAGCATGAGTTTTATGTCAACACAAAATAAAATCGTCGGTGATGGTGGATTTTATAATATTTCAGTTTGAACGACCTCTCTGAAGATGGCTCATGTGAGCCGAAAGCTTAGAAGAAAACCAATAAATAATTATCCAAATGTTGGAGAATTTTTGTCTTTATTTTCAACTGAAATTAAAGCAAAAATACGACGTTTAGAACGGCTCATGATTAAACATAATAGACATTCATTGTCGCTTATATTTAACAGCATATGTTTAGAAAATTACTTGCTGCCTCGATATACTCAATATATATATATATATATATATATGTGTGTGTGTGTGTGTGTGTGTGTGTGTGTATATATATATATATATATATATATAATTTGCTTATACTTTTGAAATGAGGTAGTATTTACATTATTTATATTGTTCGGACTGTTGTCCTCATCTTTATTGCCATATTCATATTCACGACGTTACGATCATTGTACGTTACGGCCTTCTTCACCGGAAAGCACACATGGCCCAGTAACTGAAAGGACACATAGCTCAATGGATAAAATGGTTAATTAATTCCGGTGATTTGACCCAAAGTGTTCCGATTTAAATACCTGGAAAGAGCAGTGGTGAACAAATAACTTCGAAACTTGAGTTAGAGTTATAATTAAGACACCCGGAAGTGGAATGGTTAACTGAGCAAAAACAATATATTCCTGAGATCGAAATAAAGGGTTCGGCTCGAAATTCACCTGAAGAACCCCGGAAGGTACAACGGTCGAAACCTCGTGTATATGAATATGACAATAAAGATGAAGACAACATCCCGAACTATGTAAATAATATTTGTAATCATTGTATTTTTTTTAAAATCATATCACCTCAAGCAAGGCGAAAACAACACTGATGCGCAGGGGGCTACGTAAGCGTGAAAAGATTGGAAAAGAGAAAAACCGAAAACCACATCCTAAACAGGAAACAAGGGATAAGCCTCTTCACCTGTGCAATAGACGTGGGTGGAGTGTGAACCGGGCGATAGTTTAGTCTATCTACTCCAATTGAAAAAAAACAACAAAAAAACAAAAGAGTGAAAAGATTGGAAAAGAGAAAAACCGGAAACCACATCCTAAACAGGAAACAAGGGATAAGCCGCTTCACCTGTGCAATAGACGTGGGTGGAGTGTGAACCGGGCGATAGTTTAGTCTATCTACTCCAATTGAAAAAAAAACAACAAAAAAAACAAAAGAGTGAAAAGATTGGAAAAGAGAAAAACCGGAAACCACATCCTAAACAGGAAACAAGGGATAAGCCTCTTCACCTGTGCAATAGACGTGGGTGGAGTGTGAACCGGGCGATAGTTTAGTCTATCTACTCCAATTGAAAAAAAACAACAAAAAAACAAAAGAGTGAAAAGATTGGAAAAGAGAAAAACCGGAAACCACATCCTAAACAGGAAACAAGGGATAAGCCTCTTCACCTGTGCAATAGACGTGGGTGGAGTGTGAACCGGGCGATAGTTTAGTCTATCTACTCCAATTGAAAAAAAACAACAAAAAAACAAAAGAGTGAAAAGATTGGAAAAGAGAAAAACCGGAAACCACATCCTAAACAGGAAACAAGGGATAAGCTCCTTCACCTGTTCAATAGACGTGGGTGGAGTGTGAACCGGGCGATAGTTTAGTCTATCTACTCCAATTGAAAAAAAAACAACAAAAAAACAAAAGAGTGAAAAGATTGGAAAAGAGAAAAACCGGAAACCACATCCTAAACAGGAAACAAGGGATAAGCCTCTTCACCTGTGCAATAGACGTGGGTGGAGTGTGAACCGGGCGATAGTTTAGTCTATCTACTCCAATTGAAAAAAAAACAACAAAAAAACAAAAGAGTGAAAAGCTTGGAAAAGTGAAAAACCGGAAACCACATCCTAAACAGGAAACAAGGGATAAGCCTCTTCACCTGTGCAATAGACGTGGGTGGAGTGTGAACCGGGCGATAGTTTAGTCTATCTACTCCAATAAACCTTATTTGTATTTACTCTTTATGAATTTCTGGGATAAAGAGTTGCCATCTCTACCATTTATATTCGGGATATTGTACTTACTTTTTTGTTATCACACCGTTTTGGTCGTTGTGCTCTTATGCCTTCCTCAGGCTTTTGTCAATCTGGGTAACCTCCAGATATCTCTGAACTCATTGTTTAATCTAAGGGAGTATATCGTTCCCGTTCCTCCGACCATATCTTGGGATATCGAATCACTTTTTCCTACCTCTCCGTTACTGTTCGCCCGTTCGCATTGAGCGAAAGTAATCACTGCATAATCCAGAGATTGAACTCACAACTAACATCAATAAATTCACAATCAAAGGCTTTAAATCACTCGGCCATTATCCCATTTATTTGTTTTATTTCTTACAATGTTATGTTGCATACTCCTGAAGAAATTTATTAAAAAGGCACACTGAATAAAAAATAGTCAAATGTCAGAACGCATATATAAAAAAATCCTAATGAACAGTGTACGGTTACAACTAATAGTTTCATGAATTTTCATGCAACTATCACAATTTGCGTGGATGTGTCTTGTGGTGCGGTGAATATCGGCTCGGAACGACAAATCGTGGAGCCGAGTTCGAATCCCAGTTGAATTCCTTGAAAACACTTACGCGCATATACCCTTGAGGAAGGTATTAATCCGTCTCTTCCTTTAAGATATGGGTTGAATAACAGAACAGATTGAGTTCTATAGTTTTGTTGTCGACCGCAGAAAGCAATGGCAACCTACTGCGGGATAATCTTCTGCCGAATCAGTCATGTCTCTTTCAAGACATGAAAACGCAAGCGTGTATCACGTATGACAGTTAACAGACTGACTGAATATAATAGTTGGAAACATGATTAAGGCTTCTACTGGGCATAAAGTGGGGGGGTCGGTTTTCTATTGTTATAAAGTAATAAACTGATTCCCCACTAATTCCTGCTTAATAATATAATACATCTCTTCCCCTTCTAGCTATGAGTCAAATAACAGGACATATTTGGTTCTATAGTTTTGTTGGTAACCAGTCGACCGAAGAAAGCAATGGCAACCTACTGCGGTATAATCACTCAGATCTCTTTCGAGACATGATCGCCTAAGCGTGCATCACGTATGGCAATTAACTCACTGACCAAGATTTCTCAGGAAATTAGGTTTCTCAATATCAGTTAATCTTATCGATTTTTTCCCTATATTTATGGGGGATTTTCTTTCTAAATTTTAGTTGAATTAGTGTGAAATATGAACGTGCTGCTCATTTCGTTAATGTCTCTTCGAGTTACAGGTGCAATGCAGTTTAGTTGTCTCTTATGTTGGTAGATCTCAAGTTTTTGTTATTTGATGCTCTTCTAAAAGATAAATATTAAACAAACGAAATACCTATATTCACTCGTCACTAAATCATTAGATGGAGAAATGTAATACTTCGCCTAAAATGATAACTGAATATATAAAATTTACGCTCTTATCCGAAGAATACAATTAAGAAAATTTGATTAAGCATGAGTACGTGAATATTATTTATTTTTCCCGTTTAATGCGATTATATATATATATATATATATATATATATATATATATATATATATATATATAAAAGAAATAAAAATAAATATCTGCTTAAATATATTGATTCGGATTAATTTTTAATATGTAGTAATTTTTTAATATGACATAAATTAGTTATCTCCCTTTATTCTTACTTACATATTTGTTTTATACCTATCTCTAAAAAATTAAAAAAACACATGAAAAATTAAATAAAAATTTTAAACGCTGTGCAGTCTCAGTTGTAATTAATGAAATTTATATATATATATATATATATATATATATATATATATATATATATAATTAACAGTGGAATTTGAGTGTCTTTAAATAGGAAGATGCACACGTAAATTCCAGCCACGCTTAAAACTTAAAGGCCCGCAATGAACGCTCCTATACAAAACAGAACAAAAATAGATTACAACGTAACTGTCAAAACATGAGAAAAAGTAACACCACAAATAAAGCATATTTGAAAATTTCTGAGATAATAACAATTTTGAAAGGTACTGCGTAAAGATGCTGGGAAAACTTAATAAACAATTAATTAGATCTTCTTTCTCGGCCGTATTTAACGAAAGATGTTAAAAGAATGATTGCTTACTACATATATATATATATATATATATATATATATATATATATATATATATATATGTGTGTGTGTGTGTGTGTGTGTGTGTTATAGTTTAGAACCTGCGCAATTTACAATCTAATAAAAAGTGTACATTTTGTTTCGACATTTAAAGAAGAATGTCTATTTTTTGAAGAGAGATGAAAAATTCGCTTCCTTATATTGGTAAATTTGTGTGCGAGGTAAAGTGGGTAGAGAAAATGAGAAATCAGAACTTCTCCCGTTTTCCTCGTTTTGTTCAATGTCTCTTTTTACAACCCCCAATTCTGATTTCACCTGTGTTCTTGTGAATTGACAGGGTGAAGTCAAGGTGGCTGAGGAAGTTTGTTTAATCCGGCTGCTTGATCTCAAATTTGTTATACTGGTTGATGTTGGTTGTTCATCTCTTCAAGTATTGGATTTTGCCTCTTCTTTGTTGACAGTGAGGATGCAGCAGTCGTCTACATTTTGCTTGTATATACCGATGTTGATGTTTGTGATAGCTTGTTGCTCAATACGGTACATGTAGATGATGGCGAGATCTGCTGACGTACTGTTCCCCATTAGTAGCCCGTTTGTTTCTTTGAAGAGTTTGTCGTTGAATTTAAAGTAAGTATTGGGAGCCGAGTTCGACTTCCAGTTGAATCCATTGTATTCACTTACGCGCAAATACCCTTGGGAAAGGTATTAATCCGTTTCTTCCTTCCAGTTATGGGTTAAATAGCAGGACAGATTGGGTTCTATAGCCTCGGTCGGCAACCAGTCTACCGCAGAAAGCAATGGCAACCTACTGCGGGATAATCTTCTGCCCAGTCAGTCATGTCTCTTTAGAGACATGATCGCCCAAGCGTGAATCACGTCTGGCACTTAACTGACTGATTTGAGATGATTATTTCCAGCAGTTGTTGGATATGGTCAGTGGTTAGTCCGTATGTGTCGGTTCTTGTTCGTTGAAGCCAGTCAACAGCGGCGGATATGGCGTCGCCGGGAAGTATGGATGTGTATAGCGCGAAAGAGACATGATTACAGGGCAGAAGATTATCCTGCAGCAACTTACCATTGCTTTCTGCGGTAGACTGGTTGACAGCCAAGGCTAGAGAACCCAATCTGTTCCATTATTTAACCCATAACTGGAGGGAAGATACGGATTAATACCTTTCTAAAAAGTATTTCAAAAAAAATAATATCTGGAGTTGTTCTGATAGATGACGGCATCTTTTCGGTTTTCTAGTTCCGGAGAATTTTTATTAATTTATGCCTTCAACTAGTCCAAATGAGAAAAGTCTTCTTCTATGTAACGTATTCTTTCAGGGCGTCAGTGATTATGGCTCTCCACAACTTTCTGCTGTTTTCTAGCTCTTATTATATTTTGTCATTTTGTTATATTTTCTAAACCGTGTTTGGCTTAACATTTCCACAAATTTACGAAAGATTATTGTCAGAATTTATCTTACACATTTAAAAAATCATGCACTGAATACTCTGGTGCTTCTGAGATTTATTTTGACGTACTCGATTAAATAAAAAGAAGAATCTGCAACATTACTAGTCCTGAACTAGCATCTTTGTTTCAGTTAATTTTCCGCCGTCGTAACGTAGCTTTCTTTTTTTTATAATTATTTTCATGGTATTTATTCTGATGAGCTTTCCTCTTTGGTAAATGGATTTCATGAATTTAAGTGTAGTAATAAATCAGCTTAGAATGAGCAATCGGAGAGACGTGTTCGAATTCTAGTTGGATTTTTTGCATTCACTAACCTGCAAATACCTCTGGAAAAGGTATGAATCCATCTCTTTTCTCTCTCTAGCTTTGGATTGAATAATAGGACAGATTGGGTTCTATAGCCTTGGGTGTCAACCAATCTACCGCAGAATTAAATGGCAAACTACTGCGTTAAAATCTTCTGCCGAGTCAGTCATGAATCGCAATAGACATGATCGCCGTGTATCACGTTTAGCTCTTAACTGACTGACTAACGTTTGATCTCACCATTTTACATATCAAAGGGCGAGATTTAACCGTGTGTTCTTTGCTAAGCGTTTCTTCTTTCACACTTATCTTTTGATGAATTACGTTCCAGCTTCTTGTTTTCTAAAAAACTTTGATGTTCAAAAATGAAAATGCAATTCTAAACGTTATCTTATGTCATCTTAATTCTTGTTCTTTTATCGTTCTCTCTTCTGAATAAGATTTTCTATTTCTCAAATCCTTCACATTCAGTAACTCGTTGGGTCTTAGTGGCTTTATTTCCTTGCCTGGGTTTAAATGTTTAAATATAAATCACAAGATCTTTAGTTTATTTGGCGCATTCCTCCGTCTCTGTTGCCTTTAATATATCCTGTCAGTGTCTAATTTTTCATGACCTTCTTCTTCATGTTGATTCCTAAAACATGCAATTATCTATTTCTGATTCAAAGTAAAAGTTTATTTTTGTTTCTGTTTTTTTAAATGTCTTCGCTACTCACATGTAAATTTCATTGTATTCCAATCATCCTTCTGTAGAACCACATGTTTTCATTAGTTCACAGTGTGTGGTGATTGTCCAGAATTGGCTACCATGTTAGAAAACTAATATTACCTTTAAGTATGGTACATTTTCTCTGTTTCTAACGAAATTTCTGTGTTTTTCAGTATTTTACTTAACTTTCGGGATACATCTTTTATTATTCCGTTCATGTTTTAATTCATATACTAGCATTCAATCTAAGAGAGAAAACAACTCTTATGTTTTTTCCTAAATATATTATTTGCATATAGTCTTAAATTTATTTTAAATATATTTTTGCACATATATATTTCATTATTCCGTTCATTTTTAATTTATATATTAGCATTCAATCTAAGACAGAAAACAACCCTTGATGTTTTTCCTAAACATATTATTTGCATATAACTTTAAATTTATTTAAAATATATTTTTGAACAAATATATTTCAGATTTCGCAACATACCGAAGTGTCTGTAAACGAAAATAAAAGGTAAAAACGCTGGAAATTATTTTACCTGTTTACGAGTAAGCTTCCTCCGACGTCAGTGAATATTTTCACATCCTTGTCGACAGACGCCAGCGTCTGCGAGCACGCAGACACAATTACATACACCACAATTACAGGCAAAACAATGCACACCTTTCAAAGCCTCTCTGTGTCGTTAGTTATATTGCGATAGCTATACAGGTATAAACCATCTTGAGAAAGTGATGAAAAATGCTGACTTGTACGTACTGCGGTGCCATTTTCGAAGCCAAATACCATTCTCGCCATCTAAGAGAATGCAAAGTTTACAAGGAGATGCAAAACGAGAGCACATCAGTTTCAACCCAGCCACCTGCCGGTCAGTCAGAGAAAGAAAACAATCAAAGCGGCCCCTATCTGCTACTTACCCATCCTACTGAAGGGGACATGGTTCAAGAGCGAATTCTCTCCAAGAAGTTGTCCCAGAAAAGAAGAACAAAGCATAGTTATCTGATTCCGCCAGTAGATACTCGCAAATCAATGGAGAAGGAAAAACATTCAAAGTCTGACCCGACTGAATTCGCATCTCTGATCACTGTAAGCTACGGAAAAACGAAAGATGTTCCGGAAGTCAGCCGTTCACCTACAACGCCACCAAATTCACCAATGTCTTCTCAAAAAGTCACAAAATCCGCCTGATCCAATCATTTTTAGATTCTTTGTCGAATGAAAGGAAATAGATGTAATATGCGTAGAGATTTATTCGAAATGAAATAAAGATTTAATGTTTAAACTTAATAAAAAATATCATTTCTACGTTACATAAACAGAATGCAGTGTAATGATTAACGACTTAGAATCGCATACCATTTTTCTAATCTTGGAAAAATATTGGTTACAAACGATAACCATTATTCTGAATAAGTATTTAACTGTTGTGGCAAAATATGCACCCTTCTGAATGGCCAAAAACAAAACTATAAAAACAAACACCATTAATCAAAAAGAAATATTAAACATATCTCTGTTGGTTAGAAATAATATATAGGATTGAATAAAAGGATTTTATTTGCATAAATACAAATATTTTTTTTAAAGTTTCTGCAATCATGTGGAAGCTACGTTAATTGAGAATTTGTTATCTGCTAACCTCACGGAAAGGAAAATCTTATGTCATGAAGGTCCGAAATTTACCAAGACCCCAGAATTAACATCACTGAAAAAGAATCCTGATCGCAATATCTGCGTATAAAACGAACTGAAATATTCTTCATTTAACTTGCGTGGAACTGTGTCATGAATTAAGTTCCTTTCCGTTGACGCCGTCGAAAATCAAGAGAAAAGTGACATTTCTGGTAACGTAATTTTCCCACTCGGTAGTAGCTGGACTCTATTGGTTATGTAACGTAAGATTAAATTTTATCTTATATTCATCTTGGGATGGAAAAAAATTAATATAAATTTTAATATGATTTCATCAAGATATGCTCTAGCGATGAATTTAATTGTCTTTCTTCACAGGTTCGGGTCGAATCGCTAATCGAGATCAAATGCTTAATACATCGAACATTCACTACAGGCCATAATTATTAGGCCATCCGAGTTTTTCTTTAAAATATTATGTATTTCATATTATTTTTAGTATTTATTTCCAAGTGGATAATTCTAAATGAAAACATAATGGTTCTTTGGACGAGTGGCAGACAGGAAGCCTTTGCTTCGTCAAGCCAATAAGAAGAGACTAGCATCGGGAAAAGAGCATAAAAACTGGACACCAGAACAGTGGTCAAAAGTGTTGTGGATTGATGAGTCTAAATCCGAACTGTTTGGAAGTAGAAGGAGGGTGTACGTGTGGAGGAGGGTTAGGGAGTGTGTGAAAGATGAGTGTGTACAGTCATCAATGAAACATTGCGGTGGATCCTGCATAGTATGGGGTTGTTTTGTGGGCACAAGTTCAGGCGACTATGAATATAAAAAAGGGAACTATGAATATAAAAACAGTACCATTCAATCTTAGAGATACAGTGGGTCAAAATTTCATCCTCTAGCAGGATAATAACCCAAAACATACTTCTAAATTGTTCCAAAATTATTTGAAATTAGAAGAAACTGCTGGAGTGTAAAAAGTTATGTGTTGGCCACCTCACTCACAAGATCTCCCACCAATTGAACTTGCATGAGATGAGTTGGACAGGAGAAGTAAGAAGAAACAGCCTAGTAATGTTCGGGATTTATTTAGGTGTCTGGATACCTGGAGTAAGTTGTCGAAGGATTATTTTAAAAAACTTGTGACAAAAATATCCAGAGTGTGTGCAGCCATTTTGAAGGCAAAAGGAGGTTAATTTGATCAAACTGCAATATAGATAATTATTAGATATTCATAAATTAATTTTATGCACATGATATTGTGCAGTATTAACAAATGAACTATTCTATTTTCATTTACAATTATTCACTTGGCAATAAATACTAAAAAAATAGTATGAAATACATCATATTTTTAAACACTGGGGTAATTTAATACTTCTGGCCGGAAGTGTAGTTTTAAATAGAATTACACCGGTCGATCCAAATGTTCTAGGGCAACAGTCACATGTTTCTGGGTTATTTTCATGCTGAATATGAAACTCAAGTTCATTTTTTCTTATCACATCACGTTTTCTCAGTATATATAATTTCTATTTTGCTTAAAATACCTGTTTAACAGTGATATGTCAGAGTTAAGTAAAACCAACCAGAAACGTTTTCAGCGTAGAATTGGAGTAGATAGACTAAACTATCGTCCGGTTCACACACCACCCACGTCTATTGAACAGGTGTAGAGGCTCATCCCTTGTTCCCTGTTTAGGATGTGGTTTCAGGCTTTCTTTTCCAATCTTTTCACTCTTTTCTTTTTTTTCAATTGGAGTAGATAGACTAAACTATCGCCCGGTTCACACACCACCCACGTCTATTGAACAGGTGTAGAGGCTCATCCCTTGTTCCCTGTTTAGGATGTGGTTTCCGGCTTTCTCTCATTTAATCTTTTCACTCTTTTCTTTTTTTTTTTCAATTGGAGTAGATAGACTAAACTATCGCCCGGTTCACACTCCACCCACGTCTATTGAACAGGTGTAGAGGCTCATCCCTTGTTCCCTGTTTAGGATGTGGTTTCCGGCTTTCTCTTTTCCAATCTTTTCACTCTTTTCTTTTTTTTTTTTTCAATTGGAGTAGATAGACTAAACTATCGCCCGGTTCACACTCCACCCACGTCTATTGAACAGGTGTAGAGGCTCATCCCTTGTTCCCTGTTTAGGATGTGGTTTCTGGCTTTCTCCCTTCTAATCCTTTCACTCTTACGTAGCCCCCTGCACATCAGTGATGTTACCGCCTTGCTCGAGGTGATATGATTAAAAAAAATAGTTTTCTCGTGCAAACAGACTGGCAACACGGTCCCAGCCATTTACAGTTAAATCAACCAAATGCAGACGACAATTATACTCCTTCAGCTTCTTTTCTCGCACTTCCTGCTTGTGGAACTCGATTCCATATTCTTGCGTTACTGATGGCTACAACCTCCAGTACTTTAAATGTAATATCAATACTCATCTCTTAACCACTTGACTCTAGTTCTTTCTACACCACCCTGTATATCATTTCCTTTCTCTTGACCTTTGCAACAGTCAGCACACCTGTATTCCCAAACTTTTCTTGCTCCTTTCTAACTGGTTCATCTTTCTCTTCACTCTCTTCTACCTAATCTTTTTCTCTTATGTAGCCCACTGCACACCAGTGGCGTTACCGCCTTCCTCGGGGTGATACGATTAAAAAATATATATAATTTCTATTTTGCTTGAAATTGGCAAAAATAACTATTTAACAGTGATATGTCATAGTAAAATAGAACCAACTAGAAACGTTTTCAGCTTAGAGTTTACTCGTGCAACCAGACTGGCAACTGGGTCCCAGCCATTTACAGTTAAATCAACCAAATGGAGACGACAATTATACTCCTTAGGCTCCTTTTCTCGCACTATACGCTTGTGTAACTCGATTCCATATTCTTGCTTTCCTGACAGCTACAACCTCCAGTAATTTAAATGTAATATCAATACTTATCTTTTAAGCACTTGACTCTAGTTCTTTCTACACCACCCTGTATATCACTTCCTTTCTCTTGACCTTTGCAACTGTCAGCACACCTGTATTCCCATCCTTTTCTTGCTCCTTTCTAACTGATTCGTCTTTCTCTTCACTCTCTTCTACCTAATGTTTTTACTCTTATGTAGCCCACTGCACACCAGTGGCGTTACCGCCTTGCTCGGAGTGATACGATTAAAAAAATATATATAATTTCTATTTTGCTTAAAATTGGCAAAAATACCTGTTTAAAAGTGATGTGTCAGTGTCAAGTAGAACCGACCAGAAACGTTTTCAGCTTAGAGTAATTTATCTTTAAAAAAAAGTATCCCAATAACTTAAAAAATGCATTTTCAGCGTTTTCAGTTCTTAGAAAAATCTGACAGAAAATTAAATTAAGGCAAACATGTGTCATCAATTTCTGAATTAAAACAGACAGAATTCTAAACTTGTTAGCCTCAAATACACTCGCCAAGAACCGTAAGAAAACTCGTTTAACAATGTTCCTATTCATGTTATAGAGAGACTGCATGAAATACCAGTAATGAAACAGAAATCACAAAGTTTTAACAAGCCAAGAACGTTGAGGGCACAAGGACACTTTCAGTGAGATATCTCTCATATAAACAAGCATTTTCAAGTCAGCTTATCTGAACTGAAATAACGTAGAATTCCTTTTAAAACTTAATTGGATACTTTTTCGTGAATGATAAATCATTTTAACATGAAATTAAATATTTCAACTGTGATTCTCGCATATTTAAACTCTGGCATATATCTATAAATTGGACATTTAGGCCGATTTTAAGCCAAATAGAAGGTAACTGTACTTAGAAAACGTGATGTGATGGGGCAAAATGGACGTGATATTCAGATTCGACGTGAAAAGTTAGTCCAGAAAAATGTTTTAAACAACCTTTAAGGCAAAAAAGCATGTCAACCGGTATTATCAAATAAGTCTATTGAATTTTGTATGATTTATTGAATATTATATCTCTACTTACCTGTTAAGCGCTTTTGTGCAGAAGTTAAAAAATCATACTTTCACGTGATTTTTTATCTCTATTGTTATTTTTATTATTAGAATATGGAAAATCCAGAAAGTATTGAATATCAGCAGAAGTACAGAGGATATATTAATTTTTATTTTCATTAGCTTTGAATAACATCTATCTATCTATCTATCTATCTATCTATCTATCTATCTATCTATCTATCTATCGAAGTCTGTTCATTATATATATATATATATATACTGTTTAATTACTTAGTTTTTGGTCATAAAAAATAGACCAGTACATATATATATATATATATATATATATATATATATATATAAACTTTAAATATCTATCTAACGATCTCTCTCATTCTCTGTCCGTCTGTCAGTTTGTCTTCTTCTTTCTCTTTATATATATATATATATATATATATATATATATATATATATATATATATATATACTTAGGTTAACAAGAACTAAAACATTTACCTCGATTAAATTCAGTTTAACATTAAGACAAAATACAAGAAAGGAATATGGTAAAATATTTAGACATATTAATCTCTCTCTCTCTCTCTCTCTCTCTCTATATATATATATATATATATATATATATATATATGATTTCGAGGTCAAATCTCAAAAACTAAACCCCACCAATAGCACTTCTAATAAAAAAAAAATAAATTCTACCCTTAGACTTATGCTTAATCCAAGGATCTTTACCAACACGTCCAAGAATCCTAGAATTACTATAAACTTATATCCGTAAAACAATAATTAAAATTTTTCAGTTAGGTTTGGAATTCGTTAATTTCTTGGAACTTCCAATGCCTGCGTTGTCATTGCATCAAGTCAGAGCTCAACAAATTAAGGTAACTTTGGTAGAAAAAGTCGAATGCACGTCAAACACGTTTAATCAATTAATATCAAAAAGCAAAAGTCTAAAAATAACAATTTTTTTATTTTTTCTCCATACCTCATTCTCTGATGAATCCACACCCTCAAGCACATTAATTAAAACAAAACAAATAATGTTATCCTAGGATCTTTCACATTTTCCTTGATCACATATACGTCGTCTCTTGGCGTTGTTTTTCTCTTCCGGGTGCATTTTATTTTACGTTTTAGTCTGACGGATCAAGTTTGTTTCTTTGCCTTGATGACACAACTGACAATATTCGCAAACTCTCTGTAAGTTTTGATAGTTGCAATTTTTGTGCACCTCCTTGGAATAACGTCTAAAGGCCGGAGGTCAAGTAATCGATAGTCGAAACAATAATAGTGTTAGGGTGTAATATAAATCTGATGCAATTTCGGGTGACGAAATAATATTCAAGGCCAATGAAATTTCATCACACACACCGAAAATAAATTTATATTACTACGCAACATTGCAAATCGGATAATCTGAGGAGAAAAATAGAAATCGATTACATCCTGTCACTCCAATGAGCCTAAAACTGGCCATATGATGAAAAGAAAAAGGAAAATCAAGCATTTTTTAAAAGAATAATTTGCTCAAAGATGTAATAAACGTAAAATATGTTAGAAGGATAACTGTTTCCGGTTTGTTTATTAGCTTAAAAAATAATGTATTTCATACTATTTTATGTGTTATGTCTTGAAGGCTGTCACAATGTCTTGAAGGCTGTCACAATGTCTTGAAGGCTGTCACAATGCGTTGAATGAACTAAAGGAAGGTCGGGAGGTGTTTGTATGACCTGTTTATTATGATGTTTCGAGACTACAATCTCATCATCAGAATGGCAGAGAAATCCTCAGAATGACCGTGCTTTTTAGCTGTCCATCTATGAATGGCTGGCTTTATCGACTGCTGCTGTACGTGTGTGCGTGTATGTATGGGTGCGTGTGTGTGTGTGTGTGTGTGTGCGAGTGTATATCTGTGTGTGTTCTAGTTTTTTTTATTTTATTTTATGGTCTAATGGTGTGTGTGTGTGTGTGTGTGTGTGGTATTCATTGCCAAGTGCATTATTCTAAATGAAAATAGAATGGTTCTTTTGATAATACTGCACAATAACATGTGCATCAAATTATCTGTTATGGTGTCCAATTTTTGTTCTCTCTTCGTCATTCTAGTCTCTTCTTCTTATTGGCTTGTCGAAGCAAAGCCTTCCTGGTTGCCTTGTAAAATTTTGCAAAGTAATAATAACAAAAGAGCCATTCTATTTTCATTTAGAATCATACACTTGGCAATAAATTATAAAAATAGTATGAAATACATAATGTTTTTAACTGTGGTGACCGAATAATTATGTCCAGTAGTATATATATATATATATATATATATATATATATATATATAAGCCAGCGTTCCCTGACGATCCGCTTAGGTGAAACCTTGGTAGGTTTGTTGGTTCACTAGATTGCTTAACTTATTCTGCTCTGTTTAAGTATTGAGCGCTTTTTTGTTAGTGGATTACTCGTTTCGGTTTTTTCTTTGTGCTACATGCTGACTCGGTCCGAATCCCTTTGGCTGATATTCATATGCTTAGCTCTTTCTTTTTTTACAACCATTTTTTCCTTCCACGTAGATATGCGGAGGATTTTTCGAAACGGGTATAGTTATAAGTTTGTGTTTATATATATATATATATATATATATATATATATATATATATATGAGACGTTGGTAGGCCACTGTAGTGATTTACTTTATTAAGAGTGCTCGATACTTATTAGAGCATTATATATGAAATATTTTTGTTATAAATTTATAATAAAAACATAGTTTATTGCGAGACAAGAGCCGTTGTGTTTCAGCAATATCTTATTAGCACCCCATCAGTCAGTGAAATATTTTTTTCTATAAGGAAACATTATATGTAGAAACTTAAAAAACGACACAATTTATACCATATCCAGACGATATAAGGTGGGGGTATTTTCAAAAAATTTGTCTCAATAAACCAGTAGAAAGCAAGGTCAGGATTGATAGGAGGAATATCATTTTAAGGGTAAGAGGTTGGAGAATGGAAATAACTTGAAAACTCAGACAATTTCTATGTCAGTCATGAAATAATTGAATGTATACAGATGTATCATTTGCACGTCTGAAAATTTATCGCGTGTACTCGTGAAACGGTTAGAAGATTTTCTTTAAGACATTTTTTACTTAAAGAAGTAAAAAGTACCAAAGACGGGAACATTTTTATAAAAAATACAATGCACGTCATACCTAGGGATTTGACTTGAAACAAATTAAGTATCAGAATATGGGAGAATCAATCAATTTAGACTAGGGAGTATATTATAGATTATCTAGTGATTAACCCAAAGAGTTGTGAATTCAGTACCAAGATACAACAGTGGTGAACAAAAAAAAAAAAAGACTTAGAGAGTTAAGTTAGAGGGAGATAACTACATGGCTACCGGAAGTGTTATCTCACATGGAATGAGAATGATATACCCCAGTGATCGTAATAAAGAGTTCGGTTTTAAATTTCTAGCACCTGAAGAAGGCCCAGGCGTACAACGGTCGAAACTTCGTAATATTAGCAACAAACATGAGGACAATAGTGAGAACAATGCAAATAGTGAGGAGAAGATTCTCAAATAAACACCATCACCATCATATTACGCGTGCTTCAATTTGTGTAGCATTTATGATGGCTGCATTTCGTTCGTTTTGATACGTTCAATAACTTTAAAGCCGTTTTTCTCAAGACAAATGTCATTTGCACAAAAAATTATAATTTTTGTAAATATGTTTATATTTTTATTTTTTATGCAGTTTTAAACATAACTTAAAGAAAACACATATACTCGCAAAACACCTTTTTATGTTAAAACGAGATTACTTTTATTTGTGTTTACGCGTCATTTAGACGCCAATTTATCTATCGCACTCGGCATATCTGTTAAAATGAGATTAAATTATTATTTCATTCTCGTGTCATTTTGACGAAAGTTTATCTATCGCACTTTGCATATCTGTTAAAACGAGATTAAATTATTATTTCATTCTCGTGTCTTTTTGACGAAAATTTATCTATCGCACTCGGCATATCTGTTAAAATGAGATTAAATTATTATTTCATTCTCGTGTCTTTTTGACGAAAATTTATCTATCGCACTCGGCATATCTGTTAAAGTGAGATTAAATTATTATTTCATTCTCGTGTCATTTAGACGACAATTTATCTATCGTACCCTGCATATCTGTTAAAGTGAGATTAAATTATTATTTCATTCTCGTGTCATTTAGACGCCAATTTATCTATCGCACCCTGCATATCTGTTAAAATGAGAAGTCAGTATCGATTTTTCTTGCGTCTTTTAGACGACAGTTTGTCCATCGCACCCTACAGTGTTGAACTTTATCATACACTGGCATATCTTTTCTTTTTTTCATATATAGACTCTTCTCTAAGTTCTGAAAATATTTTCAGAGTTACGCCTATCCATTTCTTTTTTTTTTTTATCTATATCATCCAATGCAGATTAGTAAAGCCACTAAGACAGAAAGGATTACAGTGGGTAGAAAATTATGAACAGAAATATCAGAAATGAGCAGGAAGAGAAAAAAATTAATCAAAAGGACAGTAGAAAGCATTTAAATTTTTGAAGAGTAAAGTTGATGAAAGTCATGGAGCCGGAAGAGAATTCCAAATGCAAGAATTGCGAGAAAAGAAACTGGTAGTATAGAACATAAAGCTATAGAAAGCCAGCTCAATTTTAAATTGATACGATCTTAACGCCAGACTAGTATACTTCTTCTATGTGCCCTGTCCTTCCATGACGTAGACGATCATGGTTCTCCACGTTTCCTTATCCCTAGTGACTCTTAGTATGTTACACCTTGCAAACCCCGTTCCGTCTTCCACCTGATCAAACCCTGCAAATATGTTATCCGCTGTCTTCCTCTGTCTCTTTTTTCTGGCCTGTCAGTATCAGGTTCTCCAAGCCCTCCTTCCTCATTGCATGTCCCAGGAACTTCGGTTGTTTCTTCCTGATGCTCAGTATTAATTTTCTTTTCTACTGCGCTTAAATTCAAAAAGTACTTTAGAGGAGGCTCATCGAATTAATTTTTGCATTTTTTAACATGATAATTAACTTTACTGCCTTTGTTGGACATATATTTTTTTAATATAATATATTAAATTTGGCATACTGATGTTTTGAGGTTATTAACGCAGCTAATGCTAATCTTAATATTATTTTGTTAAAAGTCAATAACTGAAGCGCTTGTGAATTGCAATTTTTAAAATTATACTAATAGAATTTTTCTTTTTTTAAAGAAAAACAAACATTAATGCCAAGTTATGCTTAATATCAAAGTAATATTACCAACTTAAAGTCATAATTATTCATATATATATATATATATATATATATATATATAACATTTAGAAAATGATATATAAGAAAAAATAACAGAGCCCTGATAAGTGACGAGATCATAACGCTGACCTCATATATATATATATATATATATATATATATATATATATATAATAGAAATAAACAAATACTGTCAAAAAATACATTTTTAAACTTACAATTTTTTAGTAGTTTTTCCTATATATATATATATAGTTATCCACAGACAGTCCTGTTCTACTGTATCACAGCTCATCAGTAAGGATAGACATCCAATTTCTTCCAGCCAGGATTGAAACCCGACCGATTTGATATCAGTCGGAGATTCTAGCTCTAAGCTATCGGCGCACGGTGGAGGAAGACAAATCCAGCTAATTTTAAATGCAAAATATTATCACACAAACAGCAATAACAAAAAAATAACTATAATCCACGTGTAATATAAGAATTATGCCAACATTGCTTTAATCAGATATTTTTTTTAGATAAAATTCACATAACGCAACTATCAGCATCTGAATCGTGTTACCGGTGATGAATATATATATATAATCCACTGACGCACTTCTTCTTTAAAACATATAGATAAATCTTTTAGAAATTTTAGAACAGAAAACATCCTCATGCATAATAGGTTATTAAATGAACAGAAGTAATTTAGCCATGAAATCTGTCATCATAAGACATGCAATTTTTAAGAGAGAAAAAATGATGAAACCTTCCTGGGCTAATCTTTTCCGCTGACATGAAGTTGAAAGATTTTATTGAATCAGTTACTACGTCTGTTGCTAGGGAAGTTGGCTCAGCTTGTCACGCTACACGATTCTTCTAGTCATAATCCATATTACATGTTTATAAGTCTACAATTCGTCCATGCATTAAATACTGCTGAGTCATCTTGTCTGGTACTTATGCAGTATATTTAGAGATTCTTGATAAAAAAAAAAGAACTTGGTGTTATTGGCTTTGAAATAGCTTCTCTGCTTTGGTCACTTTTCTATAACCATAAATTAACTTCCATGCGCCTTTTTATAAATATTTTCACGGTATTCGCTTTCGTCTGTCGTACAAATTGGACACATGGGAAATTAGGAGTTTATAAAGACATTGAGGTATAATGGTGGCTGTAGAAACAATGTTTAACTAGAATGTGTTGTTCTGGTGTAAAGAATAGTGAATAGTGTCGTATGTTTTCGTCAGTAATTGCGACTAGCTAAATTTAAGACAGATTGAAGACCAGCCTTTTCTTATCCCCTTTTTCGGCCTTGCGACACGTTTGTATTTTCAAAATAAATATTGCTTTCCTATTTGATTGCTAACAAAGAAGAGTGCTGGATTGTTATGTGATGTCACTTCTTCAATATGGCAGCGAATGTTGAACAATATCAACAAAGATGAAGAGAAAACTTGAAGCAGCTGTAATGTGGTTTTACAGAAGGATGCTGCGGATATCGTGGACCGAGCATGTGAGTAATGACGAGGTTTTGAAAATGATGGAAACGAAAAGGAAATTAATATTGAGCATCAAGAAGAGACAACTAAGAGGGCTTAGAGAACCTGATACTAACAGGCCAGATAGAGGGAAAAAGAGAGAGAGAGAGGAAAGCAGCGGATAACATATTTAAAAGGCCTTAGCAGATGGATGACAGAACGGGGGCTGAGTGACGTTACAGAAGAAAACCTGCTAAGAGCCACCAGGGATAAGGAGACGTGGAAGGCCATGCTCGCCTACGTTCTGAAGGGACACGGTACATAAAAAAAAGAAGAAGAAGACTTTGAATTTAAGTGTCAGATTTGCGGCAAGATATAAGAATATCATAACAATATAATGAAAATCTCGATATAACAATACATTATCAATAAAATAAAATAATAGCAATGTAATAAAAAATAATAACAGTATAATAAGAATATCATAACAATATAATGAAAATCTCAATATAACAATACAATATCAATACAATAAAATAATAGCAATATAATAAAAAATAATAACAGTATAATAAGAATATCATAACAATATAATGAAAATCTCGATATAACAATACAATATCAATACAATAAAATAATAACAATATAATAAAAATAATAACAGTATAATAAGAATATCATAATATAATGAAAATGTCAATATAACAATACAATATCAAAACAATAAGATAATAGTAATATAATAAAAAATAATAACAGTATAATAAGAATATCATAACAATATAATGAAAATCTCAATATAACATTACAATATCAATACAATAAAATAATAGCAATATAATAAAAAATAATAACAGTATAATAAGAATATCATAACAATATAATGAAAATCTCAATATAACAATACAATATCAATACAATAAAATAATAGCAATATAATAAAAAATAATAACAGTATAATAAGAACATCATAACAATATAATGAAAATCTCAATATAACAATACAATATCAATAAAATAAAATAAAAACAATATAATAAAAATAATAACAGTATAATAAGAATATCATAATATAATGAAAATGTCAATATAACAATACAATATCAAAACAATAAGATAATAGTAATATAATAAAAAATAATAACAGTATAATAAGAATATCATAACAATATAATGAAAATCTCAATATAACATTACAATATCAATACAATAAAATAATAGCAATATAATAAAAAATAATAACAGTATAATAAGAATATCATAACAATATAATGAAAATCTCAATATAACAATACAATATCAATACAATAAAATAATAGCAATATAATAAAAAATAATACCAGTATAATAAGAACATCATAACAATATAATGAAAATCTCAATATAACAATACAATATCAATACAATAAAATAATAACAATATAATAAAAATAATAACAGTATAATAAGAATATCATAATATAATGAAAATGTCAATATAACAATACAATATCAAAACAATAAAATAATAGTAATATAATAAAAAATAATAACAGTATAATAAGAATATCATAACAATATAATGAAAATCTCAATATAACAATACAATATAAATACAATAAAATAATAACAATGTAATAAAAAAAAACAGAATAAAAAATAATGAAAGATAATAAAAATATATTAACAGTAACTTTTTATAGCCGTTCCTTTCCATATTGCTGAGAATGGGTGTGATAATGTACTGAGAGGACCACATAGCAACGCAATAAAAATATAACAAAATAATATTATAACAGTATAATAAACAATAATAACATTATAGTACATATATAATCGCAATATAATAAAAACAACAACAACAATATAAATATTATTAATATAATAACAATAATGATAATAACAATAACATAAAGGTAATAAAATTAAGACAACAATATAATAACAATGCATTAATAATATAATAAAATATTAACAATATAAAACTTTATAATAACAATAATAGAAATATAATAACAATATATTAAAATAATACCAATATAAAAACAATATAATAAAAAAGTAGTATATTAATAGCAACCTTTCATGGTTATTTTTTGTCGTGGTGAAGAGACTTGCGTGGTTCGTTGACGTTGAGAGTGGCAACAAGTTTAAAATCGAGGACCCAGACTAAGCTCGATAAAGCCCCCAACGGCGAGACAAGCATTTGCAACAGATCTGAACGGTTAAACCACCAGATGAAGAGAGCTGGGCATGATGGAAATGCTACAGAAGTCGCCACTCAAAATTATAACAGATTTGGCGGTAGTTGGATACAGTTACACGCTCCATTCCATATGTGCCGTTGAAAAGCTTAATAGAAAATCATGAGTCACTTCCTCACAAGTTGAGATCCGACTGAAACAAATACACGTCAGCAGCAATTTCTTTACGATTTTATTGTTTCGCATCCGACTAAATCTCACTGGTTTTTGGAGAAACTGGAATCTTCTAGTCCCGAATCTGCACGTTAATCATCATAAAGTAGGCGATCATCAAAGAAGAAATTAATTTTTTAGATATGAGATAAAGACGACAACGACGACAAATAACAGCATCAACAACGATAGGAATTCAATTTCGTTTAACAACAGGTGAATATTAGATAACATTCCTTTTCTTAAATAGATTGAATTGTGGAGCGAAGACGGAAATACACAGTAAGGGATTTAATCATCAAATTAGAGAAGATACTTTCTGCGGATTTGTTTATTTTTCCTGTAAATAAATTAATCCGATTAAAATATATATTTACCTTTTTTCAGAAAAAGGTCAATGTTCTCGTCGACAATAAAAATAATTACTGATCCCTTTGAAAACTATATAAAAAAAGCTTTCAGACCGGACAAGATAGTAAGAAGGAAGAGCAGCAACAGACGGCGACAGTGGACGACGGAAGCTTCAAAGAGATTCTCTTACACATCTTCCTCACAAAGCTACGTGACACACTCTGCTTCACTGACCAACTTTTTTTTGCACTCTTCTCCACCAAACGACGTGACGTTTGGCATCTTCCAGTTCAAGCTACGTAACACGTACATTCTTTCTTACCAAGCTATGTGACACTTACACATTCCAGTACCAAAAAAAGGGAACACTTACTCTTTGCGTCTCACTTTTTCCGTTTTCTCTCATTTTTATGCAAACTTTCGAAAAAATCACAGATCTTTTCAAACTTGAACACAAGAACTTTAATATTCATACACACTAAGAAAACTTAGTTGCAAAATCACGTACATATATTTTATATTTTAATATTTAAAAACCTTCTCCCATTTTTCTCTGTTGAAGGTTGATTGAAAATAAGAACAGATTTTTTAATATTTAAAAAAAATTCGAAATTAAATTAGAACTCATAACCTTCCTTTTCACAAAGACGTTTTTTCTGTTTCTATCAATACATTTTTTCTCTATAAAATCTTTAGATTTGCGTGTGATAATTTTCCTCAAGGAACGTATTGCTTTGGCACAATAGATGCCCATTTTGTCACTTTTTATTAATATCTATTCTAATTTTTATAATTAGATTATCCGTCTTAACTTTGTTTATATTAAATGATAAATCGTAAAAGTACTTTTTCTACGGGTTTAATATGTCGATATCTATTTTAATATTTCATCGTTTTTCAAGCTACATTTATATTAGAATTATTATTCTGTAAGAGAAAACTAATTTGAATATTATAATTATGGTAATCATTGTTATTTTGTGTTAATTTAGCAAACATGAACCTTCTTACTAGCACAAATCGAAATGTCTAAAAGCCGATTCTTCCCATGACACCCCTATTAAATTTCTGGATCCTGAGAAATATGATTTCAGTCAAAAGCAAAAATGCAGACAGTGTTAAACAAAAATGTGTTTACACTGAATGATTATAAATTCATTTCATTGACTGACAAAATAGTGTTTGGCGTCAGAAACAATGATAAACAAAAGTGTGTTGCGTCAGGGTAACTGTTTTTCAATGTCAGGAAATATAAAGAATGGAAAGACATGAATGTGATGACGTCAAAGTCAGCTGGCCCAAAGGCAATAATCGGTGAAAATGAGTAATGAATGGGCTTATCCATAGATGACGCAATTAAACAGAATTCGGGGACACTCAGCTTATATAAGATTAGATATTTTTTGTTTTTTGTCAAAAACAGAACAGCCAGAGAGGACGCAAGGAAAACAATAGCAACCAGTCAACTCCCTCGTCTGAGTGTGATTTCATCTGACTACCAATCTACATACAACCGTCGACGAATAGAATAAATTTTAAGACGTTATTTTTATATCCCGGTTGTTCTGTTTGACGTTTATCCCTCAAAATAATTGCTGCTCCAGCAGCAGCAGCAGCAGTAGAAGTATATACCATACAAGATATGGTATATAACATAACTACCTTCGCACATTAACAACGTTTATTATTTTAAAAAAAGCGATGTAATAAAAGCAAAATATATGATGAAAATTAATTTATAATTTCTAAAGCAATAAGGCTTTCTATATTTTTTTGAAATTATATATCTTATAAATCTATCTAAATTAAAAAAAAACACTTTATTTATTTGATTATTTATTCGGATGAATAATTTTAAATTTACAACATTCTGAAAACTAATACAATTGTATTGAAACTGCTGCAATTCAATATTTATCATTTACTAATTTATAAAAAAAATAAATGTGAAAACAATTTTAATTGAAAAATGCGCGCATGAAAAGTAATATTCTTAAGATTATATTAAACCTGGAAAAATAAAAGACAAGATATTCTAGTGAAGAAAAAGTAAAAACTTTCTTACTTAAATTAATGCATTCAAATTTTGTTTAGCTGCAATATCTAAAGGAAAAAAATTCTTATTTTTTACTTTACTAGAATATCTTTTCCTTTACTTTTCCTGGTTTAATAACTTGTCTTGTTCTTTTCCAGGTTTAATAACTTGCCTTGTTATTTTCCAGGTTTAATAACTTGTCTTGTTCTTTTCCAGCTTTAATAACTTGTCTTGTTCTTTTCCAGCTTTAATAACTTGTCTTGTTCTTTTCCTGCTTTAATAACTTGTCTTGTTCTTTTCCAGCTTTAATAACTTGTCTTGTTCTTTTCCAGGTTTAATAACTGTCTTGTTCTTTTCCAGCTTTAATAACTTGTCTTGTTCTTTTCCAGGTTTAATGAATTGTCTTGTTCTTTTCCAGGTTTAATAACTGTCTTGTTCTTTTCCAGCTTTAATAACTTGTCTTG
Organism: Ascarosepion bandense; assembly: GCA_037127315.1. NCBI lineage: Eukaryota > Metazoa > Mollusca > Cephalopoda > Sepiida > Sepiidae > Ascarosepion > Ascarosepion bandense. The sequence goes on from JBBBDQ010001428.1 coordinate 2,039,145, forward strand.
TTCTTTTCCAGGTTTAATGAATTGTCTTGTTCTTTTCCAGTTTTAATAACTGGTCTTGTTCTTTTCCAGCTTTAATAACTTGTCTTGTTCTTTTCCAGCTTTAATAACTTGTCTTGTTCTTTTCCAGGTTTAATAACTTGTCTTGTTCTTTTCCAGGTTTAATAACTTGTCTTGTTCTTTTCCAGGTTTAATGAATTGTCTTGTTCTTTTCCAGCTTTAATAACTTGTCTTGTTCTTTTCCAGCTTTAATAACTTGTCTTGTTCTTTTCCAGCTTTAATAACTTCTCTTGTTCTTTTCCAGGTTTAATAACTTGTCTTGTTCTTTTCCAGGTTTAATAACTGTCTTGTTCTTTTCCAGCTTTAATAACTTCTCTTGTTCTTTTCCAGCTTTAATAACTTGTCTTGTTCTTTTCCAGGTTAATTTAATCTTAAGAATACAACTTTTCATGTGCGCATTCTTTCATGTAAATTTGTTTAGCTTGCCTCACAAAATCTCCAAATCTCAGAACCAAAAATGACAAAATATGACGAAAATTTTCACATTAAGTGTGGAAGATATTCGAGGTTATTTCTTTTTAATTTCAACAACAAAAAAGTCTTTTTGTGGCTTGTTCTCCAAACCTCAGAAAGAAAAATGACGAAATATTGCGGAAATATTCACATTAAGTGTGGATGATATTTGAGGTAATTTCTTTTTAATTTAAACAACAAAAAATATTTTTGTGGCTTGTTTATTATGTGAGCGTGAATGCAGACACCCACAACAGAAATAGCGCGCCCGAGTCGCTCAAATTTTGAAGGGAGCTCACAAAACCAACCAAACTGAAGAAATGGAAAAGCCTCGCTCTGGGAGAATTTTCTGTGAATTTTTGTAAAAATAATTTTTTTTTTATTTTGGAATAAATTAGTATTTTGGGGTAAATTAACAGAAAAGTTCCTTCCTTCTGAAATAATTCGATAGCCAGATGAAATTGACGCAACGACAATATTTCCTTGCATCCAACTCAACATAAATTTACACAATTTGTCGTGTCAGAACTTTAAACTACTGACTGACGGCTGAGCGCGTTATCTTTACTCATATGTAACTATTTCATAATCATTCTCGCTAAGTTAGACACACTGGGCATTAGCGTAATTCTTGATAATAGCGATTACTGCTATCATCAAAGGGCCTCTGATTTGAAATGTCTTCCGTGTGTCCCATGCTTGATAAGGATATTGCTTAAACTCGACGAGGCATCGATATTTCGCTAAAATATGGATATGACTCTTATTGCATGCCACCTAATATCAGAAGATGGCATGTTGATAAAGCGTGTTCGGGAGAGAACTAGTCGTCTAGTAAAGTTCAATATAAGGAATATTAAGCAAACGGCAAAGTTTAAAGCTCAATGCGAGGGAATGTTGAAAAGTTATTTTCTTAAGGAAGAAATTTATCCGTAACAATTATTTATCTCGGGCCTATATATTTTTAGCTACATTTCGCGTGTATATAAAAAAAGGGAGAAAGACTCAATATCAAAAAACTGAAGCGTTAAGAGATAAAGACACGATACCTAAAAATGATCAAACTGAAAAGAGTCGGAACCATCTGATACGTTAAAATTTAAAAAAATGTCACATGAGACGTGAAGACGCGATATTTGAAAATGACGAAACTGACATGTGACATGTAGTCGCGATATTTGAAAATGACAAAACTGCATGTGACATGTAGTCGCGATATTTGAAAATGACGAAACTGACATGAGACATGTAGTCGCGATATTTGAAAATGACAAAACTGCATATGACATGTAGTCGCGATATTTGAAAATGACGAAACTGATATGAGACATGTTTTCACGATATTTGAAAATGATAAAACTGAAATGATGAAGACGTTTACAAAAAGAAAATTATTAAAATGTCTAACATATATGCAAATAGGCATTTTAATTGATTAAAACTCTGGCGTTTCCTTCAGTTCATGTACAATCTCTTCAACCTAAATTATTTTAGTTTGATAAAATCTTAAATGAGGAATCTTGTCACACGAAAGATTTTTCCACATGCTCATGTATATATTTCTGCGTGTATCTGTGTGTTTGTGCACGCGCGCGTGTATATGTGCGTTTGCGTGTGCGTGTGTGGAAGTGTATTTTCCTGTGTGTGTGAAGTGGCCTAATAACCATGTTAATCCAACATTATTTTTCTCACTTTTTACAATGTTATACAGTATATTACTTCACAGTAACAATCATACGATACATATGATTTTAAGCAATATTATAATATATATATATATATATATATATATATATATATATACACACACACTAGCGGCCAAAGTTATTAGGCAACACCAGTTTCTAAAAAAATTATGCATTTCATAATATTTTTAATATTTATTGCAAGGTGGATAATTCTAAATGAAAATAAAATGATTCTTTTGTTAATACCGCACAATAAAATGTGCATCAAATGAACTGTTCTGGCATCCAGTTTTTGTGCTCTCTTCCCCATGCTAGTCTCCTCTTCTTATTGGCTGGCCGAAGCAAAGGCTTCCTGGCTGACTTGTAAAATTTTGCAAAGTAATTATTACAAATGAATTATTCTATTTTCATTTATAATTATCCATTTGGTAATAAATACTAAAAATAGAACGAAATACATCATGCTTTGTTCTAAACTGGGTGGCCTAAAAATTAAGGCCGGTAGTGTATATATATATATATATATATATATATATATATATATATATATATATATATATAATTTATAAAAAGATTTTAGATTATTATAATGGGTAATACATATTTCACCGCGATTTGATGTTATTATCGCGGCTCGTCAGACCCAAATGGTACCACAGTTGGTCCTCCAAATATACACCCCACAAAAAAAAATTCCTTTTCTTTTATTTAATATTATATAGACGCTCACATGTCCATATTAGAACAAACATTTGTAACGGTTATTTAGAAAAATGTCTCTCTCATTCGAAAAAGAACCACAAATAAAGCAGGAAATAAAGTAAAACGGGGATAAAGAAAAGATAGACGATTGATTAATGCAAAAGAAGAGAAAAAAAGTTGAAAAAGAAAAAAAAGAAAAAGGGGAAACAGAAAAAACAGAATAGAAAGCTAGAGGAGAAAAAGAGAGGACAAAGAGATACAATAACAAGAAATACTGGATCACGAGAAATAAATGTTGACACCATTTCTCATAATAGCGTTTCAAATCACCTAACTGTTCTCTTAGAAAAACATGGAAAAATTTAACTATGAATTTTAATTTTAAATACACTGGGATATATTTACGGTACAAAAATAATTATACATCAAAATTTTAATACAATTTGAAAAAAATAACTACTATTCCTATTATTTTAAAAATTAAAGCTAATCTAAAAATATTGTTAAAATAATTAAAAATACTAAAATTAAAATTATAAATATAGAAACAGGAAAAATTTGATAAACTTAACAGAAGGGGGAAATACACAAAGAATGAAAGAAAAAGGGAGAAATCTCGATAGAACGGATTTTAAAATAATTAAAAAATAATAAAATAAAAAACGCTAGATCCAAACCGACGTATATAATTCATTCTTAGAAACGTTACAAGGGATTTTTACCCTTAAATTAAAATATACCGACTATAGGGAATATTTATGGTAAAACATAATTCATATATCCTAACATAAATTACATTATAACCACTAGTAGTAATTTATTTTAACTATAGTTAAAATAATAACTCCCAATAAGAAAATATAATTTATTAAAATACAACCGAAAAGATTATCTAAAATACTAGCTATACTAATAATAGATAAAAATAATCTAATAATAATAATAATAATAATAATAATAATAATAATAATAATAAAATGATATTAAAAACTGAATTAAATTCACAGAACAGAGTTATGGCCATTAATAGCCTTGCAATCCCAGTTGTCCAATATAGCTTCAACATCTTAAACTGGACTCTAAACGACATCAGACGAATGGATGCTAAAACAAGAAAGATTCTTTCTAAGCATAAGATGCATCATCCAAAGGCTGATGTAGACCGTCTATACATACCCCGTAAAGAAGGTGGAAGGGGTCTTATTCAGCTGGAATTGTCATACAAGACAACAACTATTGGCTTACTAACATACATAGAAACAACAAAGGATTGGATGATACAATTAGTAAGGCAACATGAAGAAAGAAAGAAAAAATATTCAATAATAAAAGAAGGCAGTAAATACAAACAAGATTTACAGTTAGGAGATTCTGTAGAAAAGCAAAACAGAAGCCAAGAACCAACTATTGCGGCAAAAAATATGAAAATGAAAGCCAAAGATAAAGCTCTTGAAAAGATGAAACAGCGCTGGCAAGACAAACCTCTGCATGGCCAATATCCAGTACGTGCCAATAAATCCAATGTTGACAAAGTTAATACTCATCGATGGTTACGTGCATCTGGATTAAAGTCTGAAACTGAAGGATTTATACTTGCAGCACAAGACCAAAGTCTTTTCACTAGAAACTTTCAGGCAAATATTATGCATAATAATATGGATCCAAAATGCAGGTTTTGTGATAAACACCAAGAAACAATAGACCACCTAATCTCAGGCTGTTCTGTGCTTGCCCCAAACGAATATAAAAATCGCCACGATAGAGTTGGGCAATATTTACATTGGACAATGTGCAAACATTATGGAAAAGCTGTAAACAAACACTGGTATGAACATCATCCAGCACCGGTTACAGAAATAGAAGATGTAACCATTCTATGGGATTACACCATCTACACAGACAGAAAAATTGAAGCAAACAGGCCAGACATTATTGTTAAAAACCAGAAGGAGAAAACTTGTCTATTAATTGATATGGCTTGTCCAGCGGATTGTAACATAGCAATCAAGGAATTTGAAAAACTGTCAAAATATAAAGACCTGGAAATTGAAATAGAAAAAATGTGGAAATTGAAAACAAGAGTTGTGCCAGTGATAGTAGGTGCACTTGGAATGATAAAAAATGGAACAAAACAACACATTGAAAGAATCCCTGGAAACCCCCAGCTTAAGAGACATACAAAAAATTGTCTTATTAAGTACAGCCCACACACTAAGAAAAACGTTATCTATGTAATGCTGAGGATGATAGGGAAGATAGAAAAACATGAAATGGAGCCATAACAACACGCCACTACCTGCCTTAGGTCTTTCAGCAGACTTGGTTGATAGTGAGACCAAAGCAGAAATCGAAATATGATGAAAAATGACATAATAATAATAAATAAAACAATAAAGAGATGCCAAATATATGCATACATACATATATACACATGCACACATATATTTATGTGTGTATTTACGTACATATGCATTTATATACACATGTATGTATCAAACAATATTTCTCTCAGACGTAATGATAATTATAATAAAAAATAATAAAAATACTACTGGTAGTAATAATAATAGTAATAATAATAATATTGATTCTTTCACAAAAGAAGACAAAAGACATTACAAAAATACCTATACGAGTATAGTGATAAGTTTGTATATATATATATTATATATATATAAAAGTCAATCTGTGTGTCTGTGTGTGACTACATTTTTAAGCTACGCCATTCAAACTTTCTAGGGAGACATATCTACAGGGAAGACACATATTTTTGAGTTTAAGTTCAGTAATTTTCCTTTTCGCACTTTTTGGCCAATGGAGCCGATTGTTTACATTTGCTCTGCAAATCCTCTAAGATCAGAGATGGTTGTTAAATTACGTCACAGAAATCAAATCACAAGTGTCAAACGCGACTAAAATATTTTTTATCGAAAAAATAATAAACCTTTATACTTATTATTGAAAAAAAAATGAGCCTTTATATTCGGACTTTTAAAAATTCTTTTGATCAATAAAAACATGTGAATATTTCTTCCCGTAATTTTGAAACAAAAGAAATATTTTTTAAAAAAGTGTTTTTTCAAACAAAAATAAAATTACTAGAACAGTAAGTGTCAATGGTTAATTTAATTATTTAATTTTTTTGTCAGATTTAATATTTCATGCTAATATATATATATATATATATATATATATATATATATATATTCAGTGATGTATATATATTTATATATATATATATATATATTCAGTGAGATATATATTTATATATTCAGTGTTTTATATATATATATATATATATATATATATGCATGTCACTGAATATTAAAAACATTACAATACCATCACAAAACCTTAAAGTCGACAAGATTAGAATAACTAAAATTAAATGAAAAGTTTTTCCACATTTATTAATAAAAAAACATTAATTTGGCAGCAAACTATTTTACTATATATACGTGTGTGTGTGTGTGTGATGGTTCATCATGTCTATAACGTATGTTACATCAAGTAAAACCTATCTATCTATCTATCTATCTATCTATCTATCTATCTATCTATCTATTTTATTTTTACTCTTATCTATCTATCTATCTATCTATCTATCTATCTATCTATCTATTTTATTTTTACTCTTCTTTATCTATCTATCTATCTATCTATCTATCTATCTATCTATCTATCTATCTATTTTGTTTTTATTTTTCTCTATCTATCTATCTATCTATCTATCTATCTATCTATCTATCTATATGTCTGTCTGTCTGTCTTGGCAGTTCCTTTTCAACAATATTGAACGTGACTGTATGGGTTTATATATAATTCTTTATTCATGCCTATCTACACAATTATATATCAATCTATCACCATTATCAAGGTTTCAAGATACAAAGCAAGATTTGACAAGTTCAACATTTGTTACTGTGGAGCCGATGATTGGTAAAACTGGTGTGAGGAAGATAAATTATTTCCGCAGAAGGGACAAGTGCCGGATGGGTGGCCCAAATAAATAGCACTATTTCAGCGCTCGCGCCTTTCTTCCATCCTGTGTACCCGCGTTGCATTCAAGTGCCCGGATGAACTAAAATAAATAAAAACTAGCGCCGAGAAGGACTGTCTGCAATTTTTTTCGAAATTCACAACCCTTAAATTTGACTATTATCTGATTCTGTACGATTTTAAAGGGAAGAATTATAACAAAATGAATGGTCATCAATACCCACAAGTAGCGAACTATTTACATACTTAGAAATTGTTTTAACAGAGGACTTAAAAAGTGACACCGAAATCCAAAGCTGCAAAAGAATAGCAAAAGTGCCCAAAATTAAAACAAAGTATAAAAATAAAATACTTTAGATCTAAAAAAAATAGTACTATATTTACCAGCTCCTCCACAAGATCATGATGCGAGACAAGGTCAAGGTACACTTGAAAGTGTAAAAAATTATCTTGTCATATCCACCGTTGATCTGGCCTCAGTGACGATCGCCGATCCACCCACTTGATACTATGGGGTGTTGCAGCCTCGGGACACTGTTCCCCGGAACCGGGCACCTCACAGCATAAATTTCTTTTTAATCATTTCACCCCAAGCAAGACATTCCACTGCCACTATTGCGCAAGGGGTTACATAGTGGCAGCTGACGAGAAAGTGTGGTTAAATATAGGAAATGTCAGAAGGAGGGTGATAGAGGGTGATACAGAGGATGAGGGTTGGGTAGGTGAGAAGAGTGTTTGAGAGAATGGAAGCGAGTTAGTGTGCTAGGAGGTGTCTATTGATCTTACATTTAAACTAATGGAAATTGTAACTGTAGGGGATTTAAGCATGTGGAAGGGAATTCCACAGGCAGGAAGTGAGAGAAAACAAGCTGTTGGAGTAGAAATTTTCCTTCAATAAAGTAAATACGTCGTTTAGTAGGAAAACTTTCATGTCAGCTGCCTGATCATATCAAGTTAGGCATGACCGTAAAGGACAGAAATATAATACATTATTGTTTATGATCGAGATTTGCTAGGGCGCATCAAGTCTAGGTTTCGAATAGCCAAAGAGACTTAGAAATTACAATTTCTACTCTAACAGCTTCTTTTCACGCACTTCCAACCTGTGGAATTCCCTTCCATATACTTGCTTCCCCGACAGCTACAATCTCCAGGAATTTAAATGTAAGGTCAATAGACATCTCCTATCATACTAAGTCGCATCCATTCTCAAAAGCTCTTTTTCCGTCTATTCCACCTACATCCTCGATATTCTCATCCGTCTATTACCCTCCTCCTGAAATTTCTTATAACTAAGCCCTCTTTCTCATCACTTTTCCCTATGTAACCCCCTGCACAACAGTGGCAGTAGAATGCCTTGCTTTGGGTCAGATGATTAAAAAAAAGGTTATTAGGAACACTTTCAATTGGTAAATAAATAAGCGGACTGAATAACCCCATGAGAAATGTAATTCTTACTGCAAGCCTATGCAACCCGTTTCGTCATCAACGAGCTTTCTTTACAAAGACATCAGTTCCAAACATGGCATTTATACTAATGACATGACAATTTACTCCCGTCTTAATAGGATGTCATATTGGTGCGATAAAGTAAAATTGATAGCTCATCGACAAAATGAATTTTAATCTGTTGTAAGCTGAGACAACAAAATGGCTTTCCCTACACCAAAACAGAATTTCAGATTGTTAGTCATCTTAGAAAACCATTTTTGCTTTTCTTCAGAATGGCTGATGCTAACCACCACATCAAGTAGCCATTGAACCATATCGGTCTCAAGATTTCCACTGATATGTCGCAAAATGATGATCCTAATGCAGTTGTTCAGCCTATCCTACGAAGTGTGGTTCACTTTGGCAAAAAAATATTCACTCCAGAATACCTTTTGGATGTTTATAAATCCAGTACTGAATATGACTGCAGCATTTTGATTGGTGCTCCTACTATATATATATATATATATATATATATATATACATATATGAAATGAATTGTTTGAACATTATTTTTTATCGATACTCGTATTTACGTAGATATTCTGTTTTTTTAATTAAACAGTATTATATATTTATATCTACTGGCCTGATTATTTACTATAAATTGTTATTAAGAAATATGCGCCATTCGGCAGGATTCGAACCTGCGACCCCTACCTACATAGGGGAAGCTACCATTTCATCTGGCGACTCTCTTGGACCGCTCGACCACAAATGGCCTCCAGTCTAAATGAGGTTTTTTAATCAAGCCTATATAACATAATTTTCGATTTATCGTAACAACCATATCTGCTCTGAAATATATTGTAATGCCAACAAATGTAGGCATGTTACAGAAATTAACGAATTTTAACATTTTCGTAATAACAGTTTATCGTAAATAATCAGGCCAATAAATATAAATATATAATACTGTTTAATTAATAAACAGAATATCTACTTAAATACGAGTATCGATAAAAAATAATGTTCAAACAATTATAATAGGCTAAAATAGAAAATGGTTAAGAATAGAAAAATAGTTTAAAATCATGTGCTTCGTTTAACAAAAGTGAAAAAGAAGAGAAAAATAAATAAATAAACGCTTTTTCTTTTATAAGGAAATTTGTGGAAGAGAAAAGGGTATCAGATTACTGTTAAATCCTACCAGTCTCAATATTTGACTAAGTGATTTGATGTAATAAAAGATAAAGTTTCGGAAATAGATTTTTTGATTGACCAGGTCAAAAACTGTCTTTACTGTATCTTGACCACACATTAAGAAAAGATAATAGAATTTTCCCTTTCTCCAGGCAAGAAAAAAAAAACATCTGGTTACGGCTAAAGTGTCAGGGCTATAAAAACATCAGGAGGAAGCTTTATTAAGATAAAAAGATTTAAAAAATCCTGGAAAATACTAAGGCTAAGTGCAGAAAGAAGGAAAATTTAAGTACCTTGAAATTTTGGACTTACAGTCGCCAATGCTTATCAGCCGGTAATCTAGCCACTTCCGGATTGTTTTAAATAAATACAGGTGATTTTTCCGAGCCGATCAGTTGAGTTTCAGAGTTTAAGTTGAGTTAGTTCAGCCGGGCGTGTGCTTGAAGTAGAAACTCCGTTCGTCCTGAGTCGGTCGGTTCGGCATTTGATCTCCATTAATTAGAGTTAGAGCTGTGTGTCACACCGCCTGCCCCAACCAAAAAGACTAACTCTTAACGAAATAAAGCATCGTTTTAACTCATCCAAGTTGTGGAAGTTCGTTTCTTATAGTTTAATCTTGTACCCCCAGCTTAAGACTCCGACTTTTTCAATCAAACCCCGGCAACATCCCAGTGTGGAGAACGGCCGCGGGAGAAACTGTTCGGATCTCAACAGGGGTGTTACAAATGTATATCTCTAATTTTGTGTATAAGGTAACGTTATAAAACTCTCTGTTATAACTAAGGATGTTTGTCATTCTTTTTCTATTCAGCTATACCGTTACTCCATTGAATGACGGTGTTAATAAATCACGGATATAATAATGGCCTTAATGGAGGACATATCAGTGAGAGAATAAATATTTCTTCGAAGATCTCCTCTATTTGTGAATTAAACTGTGTAGCTAAATTTGTTTAAATTTAACTTCTATGACTATCATTGCTAAAAGGTTTCAAACGGTGTGAAAATTTAATCGGTTCTCTACCACTGGGGTCGGCAAAATTCGGCAAGCGTGCCACTCGTTGTACGCCAAGGAATTCCCAATAGTACCATTTGTTGAACTAAGGATGTGTTGAAAATTTATAAAATTCTGCTCCTATTCTCAGCTCTTGAACATCTCTCCCTAGATCTTTCAGCAGTTTGTCATTTCTTTCGACTTTTGTTTCTTTCTTGTGAGCAAATGTTCTCTCACATAAAAGCAGTGTTAAGTCCCCAACGAAGTAGTCTAAAAGGTGAACATTTAGAAAATTGTGTTAAACCCAATGTACCAAAGTATATTGAGCAACTGACTAAGACCATGCAAGAGCAAGGATCCCATTTATAATAAAAACTTTAAATCAAAACAAAAACAATTTTTACTAACTTGATTTAGATATTATTGTATATATTACTATATAAAGATATCTTAGAATAGACATTGATTTGACTTGTATATAAATACGCATGCTGTTGGCACACTGAATAATTTTAAAAAGCTTAAGTCGACATATAGTTAACAAAAGATTGCCGAAACCTTCTCTAACAAGCTAGGTGTTTCCCTAGCAATGCCCGTTTCTACAGAGCAGTAGCGAGTAAGAGCCTTACTGTGACCAGTCCGTTAGAAGAGACCATTCATACAGCAGTGGCTGCCAGATTAACATGACCTTCTCAAGGAAAGCAGTTAGACAAAGGCAGAGATATTGTGTCTCCTCCTTCGGCTCTCTTACACATCCAGTTAAAACCGCTCAAATATCGACAAAGGAACGAAGACTTCCAACACATTAATAGCTTTCATTATTTACCCCGGTATTTCTACGCACATCGCCACATGATAACGTTCAAAAGTTTAAAGCCACTCTCAAAAACATACAGTCATACGTGGAAAAAAAAAAAGAAAAAGAAAAACTCAGAACTGAGAATATGAAAAAAAAAGCAAACTTTAAAGAGAAATATATTTCATTATGTATAACTTTGTGAAATCGAGATAATAATAAATGTACATATATGTTCATATATATATATTGTAAGGAACATTACAATATAAAGCTCCACGTTGTATCGAGCACTCTTTATAAAAGTAAGTGCTATAAAAGCTATATATATACATATATATATATATATATATATATATATATATATATATATATATATAGCTTTCATTAAAATTGACAGGCAAGTTGTAACGGTTAAGTTTTTCATGTAATTGTTTATGTGATTTTATGTTTTTTTTTTCTTTTGAGGACATGAATTATATCAAAATTGGCTAAATATTTTGTTTATCCGAGCGCTTTCGGCTATATTTTTAACCATTTTCGAGGATGAATATTATTTCAGGTGATACCGAATGTATATGGTGTTAGGTGTACGAGTTATGTACCGAACACGGTAAGCATGTTGTTAGCTTGTTCGTAGCTGATGTTATTGTGTATTGATTTTTCTTGTTTTTTTTTTTTTTTAGGCCTCTATTATTTTTAGTCTTTTTTGCATGTGGATGATACTGATATTTATGAATATATATATATAAACATAAAATGTTACGGAAATTTACGATGATTAACGAAATGGTCTATAAACAACCGACAATTTAAAATAATTTGTTTTAACATTATTTTTTATTGCTATTCGCATTGAAGTAGATATTTTATTTTATAAACAAACAGTATAAATATTTATTTCTACCGGCCTGTTAATTCACGATAAATTTTTGTTACGAAAATATACGTCATTCGGTAGGATGTGAACTTACGACGCCTATCAACATAGGGGGACCCACCAACTGATCCGGCGCGTCTAAGACCTCTCGACCACGAATGACTAACAGTTTAAATGAGGTTAAATCAAGCCTATATAACACAATTTTCGATTCACCGTAAATAACCATATCTGCACAGAAATGTATCGTAATGTCAACAAATGTACACATACAATGTTACGTAAATTAACGAAGATTAACGAAATGGTCTTTAACAAACGACAATTTGAAATGATTTTTCTATATTAGATATTCTGTTTTATAATCAAATATTATGTATAATTATTTCTACCATCCTGATTATTGACGATAATTTTTTGTTATGAAAATATTTGTCATTCGGCAGGATGGGAACCTGCGATATATATATATATATATATATATATATATATATATATATATATACACACTTCCTGCCATAATTATTAGGCGACAAAAGTGTTTTAAAAAATGATGCATTCATGCTATTTTTTAGTATTTATAGCCAAGTGAATATTTGTAAATGAAAATAGAATGGTTCTTTTGTTAATGCTGCACAATAACATGTGCATCAAATGAATTTCTAAATATTTAATAATTACCTATATTGCAGTTTCATCAATGAAAGAATGAACAAAATTTAGGGTGATTTGGACGAGATCATCTTTGCTTCATTGCCTTGTAAATATTTTGAACTACATCTTTTATTTAACTATAGTAGCCGAGTAATTATGGCCGGTGGTGTATATGTACGAATCCTAAGAGTGATAAACATATGCAAGACATTACGAGATAGGATAGGTTCAAAGGTGTTAAAATAAATCAATTCTTTTTCAATCATATTTAATTGCTGTTTTTTGTTGTTATTTTATTTTTAAATTAAAAAAAAATTATCTTACCATGGTCACTCCACAGGTCGTTTGTGTGCTGTAATTTATTCTTTTTCCATATACCCTGTTCTTTCAAGATGTAGGTGACCATGGCTTTCCACGTCTCCCTATCCCTGGTAGCTCTTAGCAGGCTCTTTCCTGTTACACCACGCAACCCTCGTCCCGTCATCGACTTGCTCAGGCCCTTCAAGTATGTTATCCGCTGCTTTTTTTCTGTCTTTTTTTTCCTTCTATCTATCCTGTTAGTATCAAGTTCCCCAAGCCCTCTTTCCTCATTGCCTGTCCCAGGAACTTCAGCTGTCTCTTCCTGGTGCTCAATATTAATTTCCTTTTCGTTTCCATCCTTTCCAAAACCTCATCATTGCTCACATTCTCGATCCATGATATTCGCAGTATCCTTCTGTAGAACCACATTTCAGTTGCTTCATGTTTTCCTTCATCTTCGAAGATATTGTTCAGCATTAACTGAATTAATTAAATAACTGACATCGCATAGCAATCCAGTACTCTCTTATATGATTCTCGTCGTTGTCCAGCGGCCTAGGCCGAGATAGAACTCACTACACCCCTCCATTATTCCATGTGCATTTGGAAACCCTGGCCCAGTTTATAGCGAAATACATAATCTTGTCAAATAGCTGAATACGTGATGCTTCACTAGGGCTACCAAGGGTGTTTTTATTGTGACACCAACACTGGATTGATTGCCTCCAGGCCAAATCCTGTTATTTAACCCATAACTGGAGGGAAGTGACGGATTATTATCTTTTCCAAGTGTACCAGTGCTTAAGTGAATGCAGGGTACTCAACTGGAATTCGAACTCGGCTACCTGATTTCTCTTTCCACGCGGACATCCACTGCACCACAACGCACATTTGATTCTAGCAAAACTGTCCTGTTTCTTAATACTTTATTCAACATCTGGAATGCTTCTTTCGCCATGCCAATTCGGCTTCGGATATTTGCGTAACCTTAAAATAATAAATTTCCATATCCACCAATGTGTTAAAAGTATTTATGTTACGTAACCTTTATTTTTATTCAGCTTTCGAATTCTGCTGTTACTTTTTCAGTAACTCAATATATGTTTGTGTGTGTATGCTTGTATATGTGTATGTATGTGTATGTTTGTATGTGTGTGCTTGTTTTGGGTGGTGTTGTTCGGTGGGATTTTAGGTGGCTTGTGTTCTGTAGAAAAAAACATGCAAGAAAGCTGATACATAAACTATTACAAATATAATTTTGAATACGTAGTCCGAGAGTCGTGCAATTATACATTAAAACAAACTAACAATATGAAATCTTAAAACAATCCAATAATATTAAATAGTAAAACGATCCAATAATGCGAAATATTAAACAATCTAAAAATAAAAACTATGAAAGAAACCAATAATATTAAATCGTAAAACGATCCAATAATTTTCAGCTAATAGTTAAAGACAAAATAGATAGATGAAATGCGATCCGGAGTGGGTAAGTGTACGTCTGAGAGAATAAAAATATAACGTGCGAATGTCTGAGTAGATGAAGTATGAGACAAATGCGAAAAATAAAGAAAAGAAGAGAAACTGTAAAGAAAGAAAAGAGTAAGAAAGGAAGCAAACAGAATGGAAAAAAAGAAACAGTTCTTTATTGAGAGAACGGAAAAGTGGGGGGAGATGGTAACTGGACAAAGAAAGAAAGAAAGAAAGAAAGAAAGAAGCAAGCAAGCAGAAAGGAAAAAAGTTCTTTATTCAAAAGAAAGGAAAAGGAAAGTGGAAAATATGGTAATTAGAAAAAGAAAGAAAGAAAGAAGCAAGCAAGCAGAAAGGAAAAAGTTCTTTATTCAAAAGAAAGGAAAAGGAAAGTGGAAAATATGGTAATTAGAAAAAGAAAGTAAGAAAGAAAGAAGGAAGAAAGCAGAACGAAAGAATTCTTTATTGAAAGAAAGGGAAAGGGGAGAGGAAAATATAGTAATTGAACAAAGGAATAAAGAAAGAAAGAAAGAAAGAGAGAGAGAGAGAAAAAAGAAGCAAACAGCAAGCAAGCAGAAAGGAAAATGTTCTTTATTGAAAGAAATGAAAATGGGGAGTAAAAACGAAGGTAATTGAACAAAAAAGAAAGAAATAAAGAAAGAAAAATGAAGGAAACAAGCAAGCAAGCAGAAAATGAAAAAGTTCTTTATTGAAATGAAGGAAAATGAAGAGGAAAAGAGGGTAAGGTAAGGTAAGGTAAGAAAGAAAGAAAGAAAGAAAGAAAGAAGTAAACAAGCAGAAAGGAAAAAGTTCTTTATTGAAAGAAAAGAAAGTAGGGGAGAGGAAAATATGGTAATTGAACAAAGAAAGAAAAAAGAAAGAAAGAAAGAAAGAAAGAAAAAAGAAATAAGGCAGAAAGGAAAGAAATCTTTATTGAAAGAGAAGAAAAGGGTAGTGGAAATGATGTAAACTAGACAAAGAAAGAAAGAAAGAAAGAAAGAACGAAAGAGCAAGCAGAAAGAAAAAAGTTCTTTATTGAAAGAAAGAAAATAAGGGGAGTGTAAAACAAGATAATTGGACAAAGAAAGAAAGAAGGAAAGTGTTCACTTGAATGAAAAATAAAACAGAAGCAAAAGAAATGCTTGCAGAAGTAAGAAAGAAGAATGGAAAGAAGAAAAAATTAAAGAACGAATGAAAATGTTTTATCGAAGGAAGGGAATAATGAAGAGGAAATAAAAAAAGTACAAGGAGAAATAAAGTATGATTGAATAAATGAAAGAAAGAAAAATGTTCTATTGAAAGACAGAAAAAACGAAAAAATTATAGAAAAAACATTTAATTGAATGAAAGAATAAATTAATATAACAAATAAAGAAAGAAAAAAAGAAAAAAAAACAAAGAAGCGAAGAAGAAAATGTTTAACTGAAAACGTAAAAAATATATTGGTAAAATGAAAAGGAAAGAAAGGAAATATGAAAGAAAAAAGAAAAAAGAAAGAAAGAATAAAGATTAAAAAGAAAGAAAAAACAAACAAGCAAAAAAGACGAAAAGAATGAATAAATTCTGAATAGGTGGCGCTTGGATAATGTTTTATCAAAAGCGGCCGACAATAAGAGCTCGATTAAGGAAATTGCCGATGTGCTAACGAGATCGGACCAAAATGGAAGCAGAAATGGCGGATTGCATGATTATGGGTGAGTCTGGTTTGCACAAGGAGAGAAAGATTTAAAATTAACAGGATTATACCTGTTTCTTTGTTCTCCCGTTGATCGCTACTTTCTTTCCAGCCATATCACATGAAATCAGTTACTATTGTATTAACATTTTACTAAAGTCCACTACAGATATGTATGCACTGATTTCCTCACTTCATCGCGATTCCAATAACCTATTATCTATCTATCTATCTATCTATCTATCTATATATATATATATATATATATATATATATCAGTCTGTTCTTATCTATCTATCTATCTATCTATCTATCTATCTATCTATCTAATCTATCTATCTGTTTCTATCTATCTATCTATCTATCTATCTATCTATCTATCTATCGATCTATCTATCTATCTATCTATCTATCTATCCCAATCTGTTTCTATCTATCTATCTATCTATCTATCTATCCCAATCTGTTTCTATCTATCTATCTATCTATCTATCTATCTATCTATCTATCCCAATCTGTTTCCCATCTATCTATCTATCTATCTATCTATCTATCTATCTATCTATCTATCTATCTATCTCAGTCTGTTCCTATCTATCTATCTATCTATCTATCTATCTATCTATCTATCTATCTATCTATCTATCTCAGTCTGTTCCTATCTATCTATCTCAGTCTGTTCCTATCTATCTATCTATCTATCTATCTATCTATCTATCTTATGTATGTTTCTTGCTTTTTATCTATCCATAATATTGACTTGTTAATTACTCAGTTTTTTGTCATAATAAGATTAGACCAGAGCACATTTGTATTAAAATGTGTTCAATACAATTATATTGTAGAACTTTTAAATATTTTCCATTTGTAAACGAGTTTTACGCGACTTAGAAACTAAATATTGCGCGTTCAAAAATTCCCTGCCACGTGAGCGTTCAAAAAATCACCATTACTTGAGCATTCTTTAAAAAGAAAATCGGTAAACGGTAAAATAAGTTATTGAAAATCGCCTTAAAATACCACTTGTGTCAGAAAACTAGGTTCGCGTAATAATTCGATTACAAATGGAATATATCTTTCCATGATATGTATGTTTCTTTCTTTCTTTCTATCTATTTATATATATATCTATCTATCTATCTATCTATCTATCTATCTATCTATCTATGCCATTCTGTTCATATCTATCTATCTATCTATCTATCTATTTTAAAAGTATTGGCTGTTGACTACTTACTGAAATAACATACACACACACACACACACACACACACACGTACATTGAACTTTTTCAAGAGTGCCGCTGAAGTCTAATAAAATAGATTTACTGATATTTGAACTACTAACCATTTTCTTGTCAATAGCAGCTCTCAGTCAGTCAGTTAAGTGCCACGCATTATACACGATTGGGCGATCATGTCTCGAAAGAAACATGACTGAATGGACAGAAGATTATCCCGCATTAGGTAGCAATTACTTACTGTGGTAGACTGGTTGTCAACCAAGGCTATAGAGCCCAATCTGTCCTGCTATTTATCTCATAACTGGAAGAAAGAGACAGATTCATACTTTTCCCAAGAGTATTTGCACGTTAGTGAATGCAAGGAATTCAACTTGAATTCGAACTCACCTCGCCAATTTTTTGCTTCGAGTCGATGTCCACAGCACTACAACGCACACCCGCGCTTACTCCACTATGATATTTTTAATTTGATAACTATTGTTTTTTATGATCATCAATTTCTGGCATAATACTGAGGCGGATCACATGATGATAATCAAGCAATCACATTTTGACCAAATGTTAACCTGCTTTATATAAAATACAAAACAGAAAGAATTCTCAACTTCAGATGCGAGACATATTAAGGCATAGCCACACTCCAAGAATGTACTTAAAGACTCCAGTTGCATTTTGTAGTTAGAGCTCGACAGCCTAACAAACCAATCTATCTAGAGGAATGAGATGTCTGATTCTAAACGGATGCCTACTACACACACACACACACACACACACACACACACACACACACACACACACACATATATATATATATATATATATATATATATATATATATAATTACACATACAGTTTTAAATGTAAAAGGATGGAAACATTTGCATATAACAGATATATATATAGTGTATCGAGCCAGCAAATAATTTTCTAAACATATAATGTTAAATATAAGAGACAATGAATGTCTATTATGTTTAATCATGAGCCGTTCTAAACGTCGTATTTTGGCTTTAATTTCAGTTGAAAATAAAAACAAAAATTCTCCAACATTTGGATACTTTTTTATTAAGTTGGTTCTAAGCTTTCGACTCACATGAGCCATCTTCAGAGAGGTTATTAAGACGGTAACGCAATAACATACACCATCAGCGACGATTTTTTTGTGTTGACATAAAACTTTGCTAGGCAACGGCAATAATTACCAAAAATAACAAAAACATTTCGCGAATTTGCAATGCGGTTCTATGACGTCACACGTAATAGCGCAAAATGACAACAGAACCATGTATTCAAATGCATGCATTTGAATACATGGTTCTGTGTCAGGAAGTGGATAAGATTTTCTACATATATTATTTAGATAAGTATATTAAAATCAACAATCAGCACTATTTAAGAATTTTAGAAATCAACATAATCCCATGTTTTAGCAACTGTTTTCGGAAGGAAAGACCATCTGTCTAAATCACAATGCAACCAATATTACTGATAAAGTAGTCGCTGAATAGCATGAGGAACATTCTAGCGAAGAAGAATATTTTATTTGTCCACTACTGTTTCCAGTTCTTCGCATCATTGAACACTTACGGTTTATTTTAGAAAAACAAGTATCGAATCGATATCCTCTAAAATCATCATTGAAAGAATCGGTGTCTGTTTTAGATAAAGAAAAGAATGAATAAAAATTTCTCTGGAAAAAATTCAAACTTTGTACGAGTCGATCCCACGCAGAATTTATGCTGTAATTTCTGCCAAAGCTGGTTCTATCCATACTGAAATAAATTTGCTTGAAATTTCTTGGTGTTTCCATTATTGTTTATACCTCCTGTATATATATATATATATATATATATATATATATATATATATATATATATACAGAGAAGAGGGTTGAGAAAAATAAACTTAGAAATTTGGCCTCGTCGATCAATTATCTATGAGCAGAATGTGTATTAATGATCTGTGAGAAGAGTCGAGAATCCTTGAGGTTTGTGGGTTGTGGGATGCCCGCAAGGCGACCAACTTATCACACGCTTCATTTAACCAATGATCGCGAGGCTCGTAACCATCACTTAGATCCATATGGAAGCAGAATAAAATGTTTGAACTAAGTAGATGCGGAAACCAGTGAATAATTATATAAAGCCAAGCGTTTAAGTGACCACTGGGGCCAGAAATCAGGTGATTATATGGCGGAAAATGAATGGGTCAAAGAGAAACAAAGAAGACGAATAGATAGAAAGAAAGAAAGATTTTATTTTACACACACACACACACACACACACACACACACACACACACACACACACACACACATATATATATATATATATATATACCTGCATACGAATAAATAAGAATGAAGAATAAAATTGCCACGTTCAAAACCTTCATTTAAAGCAGTGCTCCATACAAAAATAGATCAATGATTACTTATGAATTATTGCGTTATTAAAAATCAAATATATATAATATAATATATTTAAAATATATATATTATAAAATATATTATACAGAATATTATTAAAATAGCGAGATAAATGTTATTATTACGTTAGAACATGTGAAAAACTACAAACTACTAGAAAATTGTACATTTTGTTTCGAGATTGAAAGAACAATGTCTCATCAGGTCTCATCAATGATGGTAATAGATTTATCGTATTTTGTAGTTTTTCATGTTTTCTAACGTAGTAATTAATAATAATAATAATAATATATATAGAAAGTCTGTTACCTTATGTCGATCACTGTGCGGTACCCTATATATATATATATATATATATATAAATAAGATTAACGAAACTTGGTTATAAACAACCGACAATTTGAAATGATTTGTTTGAACATTATTTTTGATCGATACTGTATTTAAGTAGATGTTCTGTTTATAATCAAAGAGTATTATATGTTTATTTCTACCGGCCTGATAATTTACGACACATTTTTATTACGCAAATGTGTGTCATTCGGCAGGATTCAGACCTGCGACCCCTATCCACATAGGGAAAGCCACCAAGTGATCTGGCGCGTCGTAGACCTTTCGAATGACGATCAGTCTAAACGAAGTCAAATTAAGCGTAGAACACAATTTTCGAATTCATCGTAATCACCATCTTTGCTCTGAAATGTCAACAACTATAAACAAATTAGGGAAATTAACGAAGATAAACGGAACATGGTTATAAACAAACGGCAATTTGAAATGATTTGATTGTGTTATAGGCTTAATTTGTTGACTACGTTTAGACTGATCGTCATTCGTGGTCAAGAGGTCTGAGACGCGCCATCTGCGGATCTGCGGATGACTATATATATATATATATATATTTTTTTTATTTTTTTTTTCATGTGTCATTATTTCTTTGTTAAGTTATAAAATTCGGCCTGATATCAATCATTTCACTCTTCAAGAAAATAAAAATTGGGATACTATCGGGAACACGTATAGCAAGTAAAATAACTTTTATAATAAAAAAATATATCGTCTCCCTATATATATATATATATATATATGTGTGTGTGTGTGTGTGTGTGTGTGTGTGTAATTTGGATTCAATTCACGGGTTACCATTCTAGCCTATATATATATATATATATATATATATATATATGGGAGAATGGCAACCCGTCAGTTATTATCCAGAGTAAATTCATTCAGAAGGAAATTCAACACGTATACGATTATAAATCCAGAATTTGTGTCATTTGATATATCTATTCTCAGTTTATTTCCGGTTTAAAAATTATTTTGCATTAAACGTTTTTTTTTTCTCTTTATCAAAAAACTATATGCGAAATATACATTTATTTATTCATCAAACGCCTGAACAAGGCAATTGTAAAGATATTTCTTTACATTGCTGAAATAAATTCTAGATTTGTAACAGTTTAATTATATGTTGATTTTTCTTCTCGGGACACACAATATATATGCTAAGATAAAGAACAAATACGAAGCGTTTATCAATCTAACTTTTCTCTTTTATTAAAGATTCATCAGTGAGGGCGATATGGAGAAAAGAAAGGAATTCTGTTATTTTTACTTTTGAGTTGTTTGCTTGTCATTGGTCAATTATTATCACGTTCATCTAAGCCTGAAAGTATCTCTGTTACGAATATATATATATTTTTTGTCCTGATTTTTTGTTTTTTTTGGCCAATACTATTTCCACTTCCGTCTACGGCTATATCGTGTTGAATGCAACGGTTCCCGTCCGATCACCGACGTTAAGCAACATCGAGCCTGGTCAGTACTTAAGTTGGTTACCATTTGGGAATACCAGGTGCTGTAAACGTAAGGACCAAGTATGGTCCACCGGTCCTCAAGGCCTGGGTGTTGGGTGCAGGGCTAACAACCCTGCCCCGTAAAAATCAGTTTCTTTACAGAAACAGCAACAAAACTTTGCTGCCCTATGCACCATTAAGTGTGATGGATAAGTGTATTTTCACTTTAAATTTTATATTTCGTGTCTGTCGATATTTCTCTGTATCGCTTGTTGTTCTTTTCCGTTGAAGAACACCCATTCGATATACACTTTTCAACTCTGTAGTAATTGCCATTCTCTGTTATGTTTTCTCCGGCCTTTCCTTGAATTTTATGCATCATTTTGATGAGCATATCATTTGTTTAGTTAGCTCAATGTTTCTTATGCGTATTTGGTTTTCTGCTAATTTTTATTAAGCCATTTCTCTTTAGCGTTCTTGCATTTGTTCCTCTTTTATTTGAGTAGAGATCTATATTCTGTGCCGGACATTGGTATTGTTTTTTGTTTCATTTTTTATGTAGTGAATTTCTTCAGTTTTTTTTCTGTTGTAACTCGCAATTACCGGTTATGATATTATATCTCGATAAACTCCAACAGTATTCTAACGAACATTCTATCAGTAACGTCTCGGAACAGTGCATATTTACATACTAAGACCAGGTTCAGTTTAACGTGTAGAAATCGAGCTCGTACACCCGGGACAAGGCTAAAAATTTACCCAGCCTCCGCAACCACGGGATCAGGCACATTCTCACAGGCAAGTCTACGAACGTAGTCATGGGACCAACTGAGTGATACCCTGCTCGAAAACAGAGAAAGTGACAAATGCGAACACCCTCAGAATTCTAGATAATGCCCAAAGACTCCCCACTGAGTTGAGACATGATTGGGTTTAATGTGGGTAACTCAAGGTCGTACATTGTGCCAAGGTTTAAAATTTAACTATCCCCTCAACCGCCGAATCGGCACTTTACATGGTCTATTTTTCAGTCCGTAGACAGTGCACTGACTGAGTTGTTCTCTACCTGAAGACAGAGAGCTTAATAACTGTGAGCTTTCTTGTAATTGGATGATTTCCCAAAGACTTCCCACTGAAACAGAACGTGTTATAATGTCGGGTTACGCCACTGGAAACCAGGCGGGGGATATACCCAGACCCAGAAACATCGGGCACTTTTCATTGTTTATTTCTCTCAGCCGATTCTCCGTCCGTTGGCAGCTCCCCGACAAAGTTGTACTCTACACGAAGACGGAGATCCTGAAAATACTGAGCTCTCTCGGAACTCTTGATATTTAATCAAAGCTCCCATAGTGAGACGAGACGTGAAACATGATTGGATTTAACGTGGGTGACACTTGGAACAAGGGACAAAATTTAGCAGCAACCGCAACTGTCACATTCAGTCAGTTAAGTGCCATACGTGATACACGCTTTGGGCGATCATGTCTCGAAAAAGACATGACTGACTGGTCAGAAGATTATCCTGCAGTAGGTTGACATTGCTTTATACGGTAGACTGGCTGCCAGCCAAGGCTATAGAAACAAATCTGTCCTGTTATTGAACCCATAACTGGAGGGAAGAGACGGAATAATACCTTTTCCAAGGGTATTTGCGCGTAAGTGAATGCAAGGAATTCAGCTGGAATTCGAACTCGGCTCCTCGATTCCTCGTTCCGAGTCGATATCCACTGCACCACAACGAACATGTCGTATTACAATGTTTATTTTTTTCAGCCGAGTTTGTAAAAATCTGAGCCTCAAGGGAGTCCTATTCTACCTGAGGAAATAGAGCTTGACAGTTCCGTGCTCGCACAGAACTCTTGATATTTACAGAAATTTTTCCTCACTTGGACGAGATGTGACTCAAATACATACTTTAAGTGCGAAACCTTAGCGCGTATTCTCAGGTAAAAGGTTCAAAAGTGACTCACTCATCGTAACTGCGGGATCGGAGTCTATGCATTGTTAATTTTATCAGCCGAGTCTTTGTCCATAGACAGATCACGGACAGAGTCGTACGCTGATGGAAGACAGATAGCTTGAGAATTGCAAGCTTGAAACTTTGGATATTTACCACCTCTCCTCTGAGAAGATTTGCTATATCTGTGCAGGCTTAACGCGGGAAACCCAAGCGCAAACACGCAGGCTGAAGGTGAAACTCAATCCAGCCTCGACAAACGCGAGGTTAGGCACATTGCATATCTCTCAGGTGATTCTTCGTCAGTAGAATGAGTTCGTACTCTGTGTGAAGACAGATAACTTGATAATTCTGAGCTCTCCCTGAAATCCTTATACTTATTTAAAGTCTTCTCCCAGAGACGGGATATAACAAATGTACTGATTTAATATGAGGGCGTACACTCAGGGCACAGGTGAAAATTTACCCAGCCACTGCAACCACAGAAACTGACACAGAGCATTGTCTATTTTTCTCAGTTGAGCCTTCGTCCGTAGACAGAACCACAACCAATTCGAGCTCTGCCCGAAGACAGAGACCTTGATTCTTGCAAAGTCGGTTTTAACGTGGATAAACAAACGCGTACAATCTTGCTAAGTGTTAAAATGTACACTGTCTCCCCAACTTCGGGTTCAAGCATTTGCTTTTTCGATATCTCTCACCCTATTCTGCGTCTGTATACAAAGCATTGAGAGAATCGTACTCTGCCAGAAGACAGAGAGATTTAAAATCCCGGAACTCTGTATATTTACCGAAATTCCCTCACTGCTTACTGCAACCGAAAACACAGGATAGAGCTCATTGCATTGTATATTTTTCTCAACCACATCTTCGTCCGGTGACAGAACCCTGACTGGGTCGTACTCTGCCCGAAGACATAAAGCTTGACAATTGCGAGCTCTCACGCAACTCAGGATATTTACCGAAATCTTCCCCATTTACTACTCTTTTTTTCTCGCCGCCTGCATATATGATCCAGCATTTTTTTTACTGATGAAATCTTTATTTGTAGTATTAATAAAGAAATCGAAAATTAAATTGATTCGTTTTTTTCGGCATATAAACGTTTTGCAAAAAGATAAATATTTTATTTTGTATTTCATTTTATTTTATTTTATTTATTTATTTATGTATCTTTTTTAGATAATATGGTTTAATGATACCATAGCAGAGAAGAGAAGCGGTGGATTCATAGCTTTTTCAAGGGTCAGTCAGTTAAGTGCAATACGTGATACACGCTTTGGGCGATCATGTCTCGAAAGAGACATAACTGACTGGCAGAAGATTATCCCGCAGTAAATTGCCATTGCTTTCTCCGATAGACTGGTTGCCAGCCAAAGCTATAGAACCCAATCTCTCCTATTCTTTAACCTATAACAGGAAGGAATCGACTGATTAATACCTTTCCTAAGAGTATTTATGCGAAAGTGAATGCAAAGAATTCAACTGGAATTCGAACTCGGCTTCCCGATTCGTCGTTCCGAGTCGATATCCACTGCATCACAACGCAGATCCATTTCTATGAATACCCCCGTTCCACCCTTTCCAAAAGTATTCGTGTATAATGAAATATAATGAACCCAATGTGAATTGGAAAACGGCTCATCAATTAACAATTCTAAGCCATCATACATTACACCAACTGCATACCCAAGCTTACAGCACTTAGTATTTCCAAACGGTCGCCCATCTGACCAGGATAAACTTTGCTCAACTTCGGTTATATTACAGCAATTGGTGTTTTAACGTGATGTGATCGTAAGTTAGAAAAGTAAAACATCATAAATAAATAAATATAAATATACAATTAATATACTAATATTTGCGCTATTGTCTTTATCTTTATTTTTCTTAATTTTATCACAACGTTTCGGCTGATGTGTTTTCTAGTCTTCATCAGATATATAACAACATAGTAATGGTAATTTCAATTGCAGAACCGGGCAGTGTGCACGTGGATTTTGTGGAAACTGGCGAGCAGTACTAAAATAAGAACTAGATGAGATATCCGTAGCCATTGAACAAGAAAAGTCTATCTCTTTAAAATGAATAAATTGTTCAATTCAGTATTGCCTGTAGGTTAGTCAGATCGATATACAGGTGATGAAGGCAGAAGAATACGACAACCGAAATGTTCTGATAAAAACAATAAAGAAGAAAATAATTCTTTAATCACTGGCCACTCGTTTTCAAGGATACCCGTCAACCAGGGCGGCAAGCTAATCCCCCTTGTAGACGCCTGCCCAGGAGCACTTGTGTTTATTCAACAGCTGTAGTTTAGGCTGCAAGTATATTGAGCAGACCTCAGTTACAGTTTTCTGGTAGAAAGTGCGTTATCCAGAATGCTCAATATTCAGTCAGTGTGACTTCGAACACAACCGTCGATGGGATCCGTCTATCCAATTTCATTTACAAAGGTCATCCCATAGTATTGCTTGAAGGGGCTGCACGATTCATAATATCACGAAGTTACCGTCCTGACAAATAGACTATGGTGAAATTTGAACCTGGGCATCCTGGTCAGAAAGCGAACGTTCTACTCACGCGCCCTGAGAGGGGAATCATCCGAATAAAATGGTGTAAACAAGAGCACATTTATAGAAGCTTGTGTTAGGAATGTAAAAATAAAACAGTTGATTTACTCTCCCAGCTATGGGTTAATTAGTAAATCGCTAAATCATTATTAACTAGAAATAACTACCTGTAAATAACCTGGTAGCTTGATAAGTTGTCGAACTTGTGTACACTTGTTGTTAAATAAAATAATTACGGCACCAAAAAAAAAAAAATAAATAAATGAATAAGTTCGAAGAGGCCTGGATGAGTTACGAAAGAAAGTCTTTATAATAATAAAAAAAAATTAATTACAAAGGCAGAAAATACAGTTGTTGAATTTCAAGTTTACAACGGAGAGAAGAGCTTTCACTCTTCAAATAAAAATAAGTCTTTTCTAGGTTCCATTAAAATTATCACAGCTTTCATTTTTTTTAAATAATCAGGCTGTCAATTCTCCAGATAAAAAACACGTCTCTTCGGCCTTTATCAAACTTTACACAGACAAGCGAAAAACAGTGAGACGGTGAGTGTGGCTCGTTTGGTCTTTGTCGCCTGAAAATCTCTCCGAAAATCTGATTTTTCTCGCTGAGTCTCTATTTTTATAGTCATCCACAATCCTATGGGAGGGTCTATGCGACACAAAGCTTTTGACCCAATGAGATTATTTTCCACCCACACGATTTACGGGGAGCCATGGCTCGACGAATGAAATATCAACAACTCACATGACGGAATGTCTTTCTGTCTTTTTTTTTCTTTCAATTACATCATGTGTTTTTCGACTTTAGTATCTGTTCCCAGAAATAAATGTTGAGGATCTAACCCTAGCTGAACTCATCAAGGAAATCCTGGCATTTTGTTATGGCTACTTCCATTTTACACACTTCCACTTGGCTCATAACAATTCGTTTCGTATACCAAAAAAAGAAGAAACAATATTTTTCTCCTCTTTCCCGGATTTTATGAGCATATAATAGTATTAAAAATATATATTTTTTTAAGTAAGCTCACATCGCGGATTACAATAAAACACAACTAACAATACCACTAATATAAATTTCTTTCACTCCGTTGTATTAAACCAAAAAACAAAAATATACCGATGTAGAAATAGTGTTACACGTGTTTCTCACTAAAAATCTGGTGTGGGCGACAAAGCTAACCTTACAGCCGAGCTTGGAAAGGAACTCCAATCCGTAGTGGACTGGGGTAAGAAATGGCTCGTAAATTTTAATGCTTCTAAAACGAAGCTACTATCAATTAATCATCATAGACAATCGCACCTACCTCCTATTAGCTTGGACCAGGCTTCCCTGTGTCTCTTCTATAAGTACTTTCATGGCTTCTGCTCCGATGAACTTAGATCACTGGTGCCCCCTAGGTTCGAATTTGCACGAGATACTAGATTAGCAACTAGATCCCACCCTTTTACAGTGAAACCGATAAAATGCAACCGTAACTTCTACTCCAACAGTTTCTTTTCTCGCACTTCCCGACTGTGGAATTCCCTTCCACAAGATTGCTTCCCCGACGGCTACAATCTCTAGGAGTTTAAATGTAAGGTCAATAGACACCTCCTAACAAACTAACTTTCATTCTTTCAAACACTCTTCCCACCCACCCAACTATCTATCACCCCCCTTCTGACATTTCCTATATGTAACCACTCTTTCTATTTACCTTCCCCAAACGCAATAGCGGCAGTGGAATGCCTTGCTTGGGGTGAAATGATTAAAAAAAAAAGAAGATATATTGAACTTATACAATGAAGTGAATGCAGTTACTCAAAACCCCTTGCAGAATTAAGCAAAATACTAGTCAGATAAAATCACTTGAGAATTCTGAACTCAATTTGACTTACACATGTAGATTATGCTTGTTAACTTACTTTAAGTTACGTTAACTTACAGATGTAGATTCTTCTTCTTCTTCTTCTTCTTCTTCTTCTATGTACCTTGTCCTTTCAGGATTAGGCGATCATTACCTTCCACGTCTTCCTATCCCTGGTGACTCTTAGCACGTTTTCTTCTGCAACAACTCGCAACCCCCGTTCTGTCATCCATCTGTTAAGGCCCTTCAAATATGCTATCCGCTGCTATCCTCTGTCTCTTTTTCCCTCTGTTAGTATCAGATTCTCCAAGCCCTCCTTCCTCACTGCATATCCCAGGAACTTTCACTGTATCTTCCTGATGCTCAGTATTGATTTTCTTTTCGTTTCATAGAAGAAGAAAGTCTGACACTGAAACGCAAGACCACGTTGAAATGTCAAAATATGTCTTTCAAAAGCTGAGCAATAAATTCTGAAACAAGACAAGTTCGTTATAAAGAACAAAAAAAGGAGAACTAAACTGTTATATAACTTCACTTTTCTTATATAGAAGTGAATGCTGACAATTGGAGGTGACAGGGATGTGGTTCTATAGAAGGACGCTTACAATACAAAGAAAAAAATGCTTCTCTGCTATGTGACGTCAATCCTCCTACATGGCAGTGAATGCTAGAGAATCTCTTCACTAATAAAAGAGCAACTTGAAGTGACAAAAATGAGAAATTAGTGCTGAGAATACCATGGACTGAATATGTGAGCAATAAGGAAGTTTTGGGGAAAATGCAAACACACAGAAAAAAAGGGTTATACAAAAAATGATAAAAAAATTAAATGTGGTCTATAATGAGGAAATAAGGCTTGGCGAATTTGATACACACGGCATGGGAGAGACAGGAAGGTAGCAAATTAACTACCTCACGAGCTTGTGTAAATAGTAGCCAGAACAGTGAAGAGAAAGATAGCAAACAGACAAAAAATGCGCACAAAAAAAAGTTATACATAGAATAATAAAGAATAATTTGAAATATCTGTGGTTTATAAATAGGAAAGAAGGCTTGGTGAATTTGACACACACAAATATATTGAGAGGATGGGTGAAACAGGCAAGTAGCAAATTAACTACATCACGAGTTTGTGCAAATAGTTGCCAGAACAGTGACGAGAAAGATAGCAAATATACAAACCTTATTAAAATCTACAAAGTACAGGAAGCTGTGAATAGCTATGATCACCCACATCTTAAAGGGATACGGCACATAGAAAAATATAATCGATAATCTGTAAAGGGTATGAGTATTGAAGTGACTTGTAACATAATCCGTATTTCATGTCAATATTTACTACTGTTTTAGTACATAGAGCTAATTATAATAATAATAATGTTTTCAGCTTTTGCCAAACCCTGAATATCGCACTGGAAATGTCCTATAAGATTTTCTCGCTAATCACTTTTCCTAATTAAGTCAGTGATGTTACCAAGGTTACCGGTTAAACTCGCTTTTTAAATTTGTTGCTATTCTCTTCCGATTACGATATATCAAGTCGATCGCTGACCAATCTATTTCCTTATTGCAGGAAATCAACAGTCCCACATCCAAGTAGTTTGCCCCTACCCCATAGAACTAGAACCTTTGGAAAGTTTTTCGCTGCCTTGTAACGGTTCCAAGCATTCAATCATCCCAGCACGGATTTAATGATCTCCAAGTCACTTTGTTAAGTACAGCTCATGAATAATTATATTTTTTTGTCTTTTATTTTATTTGATTTGGTTTGGCAGTTCTTATTCTTCTGCGTCTCTTTTTTTTTTTATAGATTCATCCTGATTCGATTTAGAGCAGAGTATTGGTCATGATTACACACGTCCTAAGGGGGACATTGTACATAAAAGAAGAAAAAAGTGTGTTGGCGATCCTGATCTTAACGACTAAACGGAAAACATATGGGATTGGCAAATATAAAATTTTTATAATGATATTTATTTAAGCATCAAAAGAATAGAAAAGCCGATATAAAAAACCCCACAAAAACACCCACATACATATATATATATATATATATATATATATATATATATATATATATATATATATATATATATATATATATATATATATATATATATATATATATATTATATATATATATGCATATATGTGTATATATATGTATATATATACATATATATATATATGTATATATATATATGTATATATATAATATATATATATATACATATATATATTTATATATATATGTATATATATATGTATATAAGTATATATATATGTATATATATATGTATGTGTGTGTATATATATATATGTATATATATGTATATATATATCTATATATACATATATGTGTGTATGTATGTATATATATGTATATATATATAAATATATATGTATATATATATGTATATATATATGCATATATATGTATATATATATGTATATATATACATATATATACATATATATATGTATATATATATGTATATAAGTATATATATATATGTATATATATATATGTGTGTGTGTATATATATATGTATATATATATGTATATATATATGTATATATAAATATATCTATATATATGTACATACATATATATATATATATATATATATATATATATATATATATTTTAAAATTATTATGTTGATATAGAAAGAGTTCTAATTATACGATACGTACATTGATATCGTTCATTCAGCAACGAATTAGAACACTCTCAGCTATTGGGCGTGTATAATGATAATATACAGTCTGCCTCCTTCCACCGAGCGCCCATAGCTCAAAGTTAGAATCGACGACTAACGCCAATTCGGTCGGGTTTTTAACCAGGGTTAAAAAACAATCGGCTGTCTAACCGTACTGATCAGCTGTGATAGAGCGAAACAGATCTGTCTGCGGATGACTATTTACGCTCTCACTCTCTGATTGAGCACTCTGGAAGAATGGTAGACTTTGAGAAACAGTAGCTACTCTAGCATCTACGCATCATTCATTCAGCAATGAATTTAAACACTCGCAGCTAGTGGGCGCGTATAATGATAATATACAAGCTAAGAAGTCTGCCTCCTTCCACCGAGCGCCCATAGCTGCTCAGAGGTAGAATCCCCGACTGACGCCAATTCGTCGGATTTCAATACTGGGTTAAAAAGCAATCGGAGTCTAACCGTACTGATGAGCTGTGATACAGCGAAACAGATCTGTCTGCGAATGACTATATATAGAATAGTTAAGAAAGCAATTGTATGTCCTGAACTAAAGATAACGTGTATTTTTCGTAAAACAATATATATAAAATGTATTGCTGGTAATTCTACTAAAAATGTATTCTTTACTTGTTATAAAAATGTATTATCGCTAATGCTATTATCAAATGTACAGCTGATAATTCTGCTATAAATATATTGTTGCTAATTCTAATAAAAATGTATTGTTGGTCACTCTGCTATAAAATATATTATCGGTAATTCTACTATAAGATGTACTGTTAGTAATTCTACAAAAATATGTATTGTCGATAATTTTACTCTCTCTCTCTCTCTCTCTCTCTATATATATATATATATATATATATATTACTGCTTTTTTAAGAAAATATATTGCTGGGATATTTACTATAAAAATGTATTTTTATACTTTCATATTGTTTTGTTTTTTAGTAGGTTACTTATTTATCTATAGCCGGGTTTTAAAAAGCTCTCCTACTCCACATGAAGGAGTGCCTGGGACTATATTAATTTAGAGGTGGTGGAATATACCTTGGCGTATGGATCAGCTGTAACAGATTTAGCATGGGATAAAAGAAAATTTGACATAAAAGAATCTGCGATAGATATAGTTTTTAACTATACTGCAGATTGCTACACAACTAAAAGAACAACCTAAAATTGAAGTCACTTTTTACAATAAACTCATTTGACCAATACTTTTGTTTGGATCTCATTGATGGCACCAGAACAGTTTACCCACATCTAGACCGTCAGCTGTATACAATCGCTTTGTGAAATCTATTTAAAAATGTTTTATTATTAGCATGACGCTACAGAATCAGAAACAAAGAACGTTGCCAATTTGCAAGAAACCACATCTCTTAATGACTTCCAACAGCAGCAACAAATAAAATCCATAGCACATGTAACACATCACTCAATAAATCCCGGGCCTAACTTATAAAACAAAAACTTTTAGTCAAAATTCGACCTTTTTCATCAAAATAGTCTCTTTCTAGTTGATAAACTTATTCCAATGCTTCCTTAACATTCGATGTTTTTTTTTCTGTAGAATGATTTGTATTTGGCCTAAAAATATGCCTGAGTTTCCGATATCATTTCTTCATTGGAGCCAAATCTCTTTCCCTGGAGCATTCTTTTGAGGTCTGCAAACAGCCAGTAGTCGTTTGGGGCCAAATTTGAAGAATAGTGCAGATGCGGAAGCAAATCAAAGTGCAATTAATATAGTTTTGACATCGTTGCAATCGACTTGTGTCACGGTACGTTGTCTTGGTGAAATATCACTTTTCTTCTTCAATGGTGACCGTGTAACACTAGCCCGGCTGGCTCGTTGGTTCACTGCCCTTGGTCCGGAGCCTGCAGCTATGATGATGTCCACACGGCACCAGTTATGACAACGCTTTCGGGCCGCTAGTCGTGATGATCTCCTCACAGTAGCTGGTCCTCAAGACGTCTATTACAACAACGAACTCTCTGCTCACGTTGTGTTCATTTGATTTCAGAAAGTCATGTTGAGAAAAGTGGTAGACGTATTTCTACCATTTCAAGCGAGACCGGACACTTGTGTACACTTGAGTTAAATAGATACGGCACCAAAAAAAAAAAAATGAATAAGTTCAAAGACGCCTGGATGAGTTACGACAGAAAGTCTTTATTAAAAAAATAATTAATTAAGTAGAAAATACAATTGTCGAAATTCAAGTTTGCAACTGAGAGAGGATTCGTTTAAAAATATCAAAGCTTTTAATCTTTAAATAAAAGTAAGTCCTTCTGAAGTTTCGTTAAAAATAATCAGAGCATTTAACTTTTAAAAATAATGAAACTGTCAGTTTTCCACATAAAAAACACGTCTTTTCGGCCGTTATCAAACTTTGAAGAGACAGCCAAATAACAGTGTGACGTGGCGGCGGGCGGTGTGGGATCGTTTGGTCTTTGTCGCCTGAAAATCTCTCTCACCGACTGATTTAAAAATCCTTTTTATAGCGATACGAACTTTTTGTTAAGAATGATCAGAGATTTCACTTCTCCAAATAACTTTTAAAACAATAAAGTTCTTTCGGGCTTCTTTATTCGACTTTAACTTTTCTTAACTTGATCGGCGGCAGGCTTTTCTACATTTCTTTACATCTTCAGCCATAAGTAGGCGACCAGCCTCTGGGTCGTGGCTCCCCGAATGGGAACACTTTCCCCTCAGTCGTTATATTTCGACTGCAATTTCAAAAACTATCCAAACAACTGATTTTTCGCACTGAGTTCGGATTTTTATAACTGTCCCCAATTCTCTCGGGGGATCTACGCGACTCAAAGCTTTGACCAATGAGATTATTTTCCACCCACACGATTTACGGGGAGCTATGCCTCAACGAATAAAATATCAACAGCTCACATGACGTAATGTCTTTCTGTTTTCTTTCTTTCAATTACATCATCTGTTTTTTTTATTTTAGAATCTGTTCCCGGTAATAATTTTGAGGATTTAACCCTCATCAAGGAAATCCTGATATTTTGTTATGGCTACGGCCATTTTTCAAACTTCCACTGGCCCAAAACAATTCGTTTCGAACACGAAAAAAGAAGAAAAACTATAATTTTCTTTTTTTTTTTCAATTATCAGCCAATTTCTCTATTACCCGGATTTTACAAGTACATAATAGTATTAAAAATATCTTTCTTTACGCAAGCTCACATCGCGGATTACAGTAAAGCACAACTAACAATACCACTAATATCAATTTCTCTCACTCTGTTATATTAAACCAAAAAGTATATTTTTATATATACTTTTTTTCATGTGGAAATAGGGTTACAGCCGTCTTTTGGCAATTTCCTCCTTCAAACGCACCAATAATGTGATATAATATTCGCTGTTGATGACGTTTCCTTGCTCAAGTTAATCGATGAACACAAGACTTTGTGCATTACAAATAACTGAAGCCAAAAATTTACATGCTGATTTTTGCGACATTGGTCGTTTTGGGCGACTTGCACCTACTGCAATTCACCAGTTTGACTCCTAAGTGAAGTGGTGGATCCATTTTTGATTCATTGTTACATATTTACTCAAAAACTCTTGTTGGGTTAAAACAGTTGCAAACAACACTCTGAATCTGTGACAGGTTGTTGCTTTTGATCGACTGTGAGCAAACGCGGCAGCCACTTTGAACACATTGACAAAATGTTTATGCAAAATGGTGAATAAGCTGATAACTTCTGTGCTATCTCACGCAACTTCAATTTCCGCTCAGCCAAAATGGGTTTAATGATGTTTTTGGTGTTTTCCGGGACAACTGACAATTTTTGGCGACCTGAGCGTTCAGCATCATTTGTGTCTCTACGACAGCGTTAAAGTCAGCATACCATCTCTAAACCGGTGTTACCGACGAATCAAAGTCCGAATAATATTTATTAAGACACTAGCAGTATAACCCGGCGTTGCTCGGGTGTAATGAAAGCTTTAAAACTAATTCATGGTCCTGGAGCTCAGACACTGTGGACGTTGGCACGAAAGACTAAAAAGTAATAGTTGTTTCCAGTTAAAGCGAAACCGTATACTGAAAGAAAAATGAATGCATGTAAGTCAAATTTTGATTTCCTGATATCGATATCAAATAATTTTTTTCGTCGTAAACTGAATTTTGAAGGTTAAATAAGTCCTTTGAGTAAATGGCATCATGGCTGAGACTAAGAACTACAATTATACCTACTTAGAGCCGAACCCGAAGCAAAAACTGAAATAAAAGGGCTGAAGAAAATACAGACATACAGGCAGATAAACAGACACACACACAAACATCTTGCCTTATATATATATTTTTCTGCTCTATTGCAAGAACTGCAACCTTGAAACTTCTGAATATCGTTTCTTATGTCTTTGTCTACGAGTGTATCAAATTTGATTAACATCTGACAACTCCTTCTATAACCCGATTTTTTCGATTATCGATTATTGATATTTATCGGGGGTACCTCGACACAGAATCTAGCTAAGAACACTCGCAGACGCTTATAGTACAACTATGTAAATTTTCAAGAAAATCGGTTCAGCTGTTTTGGATTCTATAGGTAACGGACACACACATATAGACCCACACACACACACACACATACCCACACGCACACAGACAAATTTCCATTTATAAATAAGTTTAGACAGATTTAGATTGCTTTTCTTGAACAGTATTTTCCCACCAGAAAGCAATGCTTTATCAACACACGAAATTCAGATTTTTCCATTGTTTCAAAAATTATAAAACTAGCTTCACTTAAATAACTGTAAATTGTAAACTAATAGTCCAATTTTGCCACGCGCCATTTGAAGGTTAGTACTTTATAAAAAACATAGGGACCTTTTATTAGTGGGACATGTATGTGTCAGGTCCGGGACTTATTTAGTGATGTGTTAATTCGAATAGAAAATGACAATCAATATGTTGACACGCTACACAAATTCAAATACAAGATTAGGAAGGAGACCTTCATCAACATTTGATAACAGTGGCATTGAGAAACTTATTTTCCTGAAAAATTGTAAGAAATTGTTAATTTCAAATGAAAGTTGCACTGGATGCTCGGTCAATGAGTTCTAATTGTAGGGAAATGGTTAATATTACTGTAGAGTGAGTGGTCATGGCTAAAGGTCAAATAAATGATTGAATTGTCCTACAAAACAGAATTGAACAAGTGTGTAATAAACAATAACTAATAAATGCACACTGTAAAAATAATATAGAATATGTAAATAATATGTACAAAATAAATTAAAAGACATTAGGCAAAGCAACATGTGCGTTGTGGTACAATAGGTATTTACTCTCGTAAAGAGAAGTCG
This sequence comes from Ascarosepion bandense, assembly GCA_037127315.1. Taxonomy (NCBI): domain Eukaryota; kingdom Metazoa; phylum Mollusca; class Cephalopoda; order Sepiida; family Sepiidae; genus Ascarosepion; species Ascarosepion bandense. Next base: position 2,075,378 of record JBBBDQ010001428.1, read on the forward strand.
GGGAACCGAGATCGAATTCCAGTTGAATTCCTTGCATTTACTTACGCACAATTACACTTGGGGAAGGCATTAATTCGTCTCTTCCCTCTAGTTATGGGTTAGATAACAGGACAGATTGGATTCGATAGCCTTGGTTGGCAACCAGTCTCCCACAGAATGTAATAGCAACCTACTGAGGGATAATCTTCTGCCCAGTCACTCATGTCTCTTTCGAGACATGATCGCCCAAACGTGTATCACGTAACTGACTGACTGAACAGCAGTGTGCCGAAAAGAGTTCACAAACTAAGAATTGGCGTTGACACATAGGGTCAAAATCGGATGAACGAATGCAACGCTCTAACTTCAAGACGAGACTGGCCGAGGTTAAGTCAAATGAAGCCGACAAATCTTATTGGCTAGGAAGAAATTCCAGTATGTATTTCTGTACTTCTGCATTTAAATTTAGAGAGGGGAAACCATTTTGCAATGGGTTAAATAACAGAACGCATTGGGTTCTATAGCCTTTGTTAATTACCAGTCGACCGCAGAAAGTAATGGCAACCTACTGAGTGATAATCTTTTGCTCAGTCAGTCATATCTTTTTCGAGACATGATCGCCCAAACGTGTATCACGTAACTGACTGACTGAATAGCAGAGTTCACAAACTAAGAGTTGGGGTTGACACATAAGGTCAAAATCAAATGAACGAATGCAACGCTCTGACTTTAAGACGAGACTGACCGAGGTTAAGTCAGATGACGCCGACAAATTAGCCCATCTTATTGGCTAGGAAAAAATTTCAGTATGTATTTCTGTGCTTCTGCATATAAATTGGAGAAAGGAAAGCATTTTACAATAATTCCCATTCTTATCAAAACCATTTTCACGGACATTCCTCATCCTATAATGTCGATTGAAATTTTAAAATATTTCGATGTTGATTTAATTCTCTTTTTAAGAAATTCTTCTTCTTCTTCTTCTTCTCGTTCTTCTTCATCTGTGCCTTGTTTTTTTTCAGGACATAGGCAAACATGGCCTTCCACGTCTCCCTATCCCTGGTGGCTCTTAGCACGCTTTCTCCTATAACACACCGCAACCCCGTTCTGTCATCCACGTGCTAAGACCCTTCAAATATGCCATCCGCTGCTTTCCTCTGTCTCTTTTCCCCTATATCTGGCCTGTTAGTATCAGGTTCTCCAAATTCCCTTCAACAATTGCATGTTCCAGGAAATTTAGTTGTCTCTTCCTGATGCTCAATATAAATTTCCTTTTCGTAGCTTTCTCGAATCCAGGAGCTGTTAAAGATCTTTCCAGTAAGGATGGGCGTTTCTTTCCTTGCCTTTTGTTTGGGGTGGAGTGTAGGATCTACGCCTTCAATATGTCATTATTCTCTCTTTGAATTATATTTGCTAACAGTATTAGTTACGTCTGCCGAGGAAAACTGAAGGAAACATTTCTAAACTATGAAGATAACAGCATAACCATAGACGTGTCATTACACGCGACTCCTCTAGATATTTGTTCAAAATGCTACGCGTATCACACTCACTCACACAGACACACACACAGACACACAAATACACATACCCACATACAAACAGCCCCACTCACATGTGTGCGTATATATATATGAAAGTCACGATGCGCAAGCGGGAAATATGTCATAAATCGGAAGTTTAAATAAACGCTGCGGAAGTGCACGCTATTTCACGCATGCGCTTTTCTCTTTCTGAGTGCTATAGCTAAAGATGGCTTCTCTTCATGCTTCTACAAGCAAAAGTAACCATGATAGTTATGCACCCGCGCTCTCTCATTGGAAATCGATGCCAAAGGCGACGTCTCGGACGCATGTGCTTTATGCAATGCATTTGGTTACGCTCCGCTGATCGGGCTGGAAGTACAGGAAGTTTATTTATGGACAATGTGTCCGTGCCTTGATTATAGCGGCAAAACGAACAGCTAACCTGGGACAAGGGTGAGAGAACTCAGTTTTATGGTGGCGTAGCGTTTCTCGTTGATAAATGATCGTTGACGAATGGTCTGCGCTATTCAAGAGAAGCCGTTCTTTCTTCTGAATCAGTGAGTACGCTACCGACACTTTGCTTTTAATTAATATAATATATGAATTTATAATCAACTGCTTTTCGCATTTACTTTTCATAAATGTCAATAGAAAACCATATTCTTTCATTATTAGCTTTAATACTTTTTGTTAAACGTTTGTACACTATAGAATGAAGCATTCGCATGTACAAAAGGCGCGTGTATACGCTGCAGCTTTCAAAGTAATTATGTTTTACAAGAAAAGGATATAAAAATAAGTTAGAGTCAGAAATAGATAGATATAGTTAAACAGATACAGGCAGATCGAGCGATAAATATATATCGAGACAATCAAACATATATATATATATACACATACATATATTAGTCATCCACATACAAGCCTTTATTCGCTGAATCACAGCTCATCAGTGTGACTATACACATTAACTTGCTTCTGGCCGGGATCGAAACTCGACCGATTTTGTGTCAGTTTAAGTTGCTACTCTCTAAGCCATAGGCGGATGGAATCAGGGGGGGGGGAGGAAATTTTAACGTGTTGTATTTTACTACACAGGTGTCTACCATGAGTGGTGTCAGGCGATTTTTAATAATAAGTTATTAATAATCGTGATTCTACAGACGATTTTGAATAATAAGTTAATAAAAATCACCTGAAGACACCACTCATGGTAGAAACCTGTGTAGCAAAATAATACGTTTAAAAATGGAATATATATATATATATATATATATATATATATATATATGTATAAATACACAAAAATCTAGAGTGAGCCAAAACCTACCGCGGTTTCACACTACGGATCGTCAGGGCAAAGTGTGAAACCGCGGTAGGTTTTGGCTCACTCTAGATTTTTGTGTGATTTTGCTCTACTATTGTATCTTTTCTTTCGTACTTTGTATTGAGCACTTTTTCTTGTGTTTGGTTCCGTTTGGGGTTTTTTCTTTACTGCGGAGTATTGAATGTTTTGTTCTTGTTCCGCGGGTTTCTTTTTTTTCTCCCCATTTATCCGACGTCTTAATACACCGGATTGTAACGGATTTAGGTTCTGCTTGCTAATGGTTTTTTCGGAGGTTTATTTTAGTATAAATTTACGACCGACATACTTACAGAGTCTATATATATATATATATATATATATATATATATATACAGAGAGAGAGAGAGATTTAGGGATTTAGGTGATAGAAAGTCAGTGATGCAAACAGACAGATAGATAGATAGATAGATAGATAGATAGATAGATAGATAGATAGATAGATAGAGAGATAGATAGATAAGTAATATCGGATATAGAATCAAACAGCTACAGAAAAAGAGAGAGAGAGAATCCCCTACACACGCAGACACACACACGTGCAAACGCACACACATATTTATATATATAATAATATATAATTGATAGATAAAGAGAAAGATATATAAATGTATGTATGTATGTATGCATGTATAGATAGATAGATAGATAGATAGATAGACAGACAGACAGACATTAACAAACTGATAGATAGATAGATAGATAGATAGATAGATAGATAGATAGATATGCACTAACTAAAATATATCAATATAGAGAGCGTTAGATAAATACTGATATTTAAAGTTATATTATGATAGATGTAATATATAAAATTGGGAGAACGAGAGAGTGTGAGAGAGAAACAGGAAGAGATTGACAGAGACCGAGGCAGAGACATAGATAGAATAAGATGATTACAAAAAATAATAAACCGACTGAGCTGGCTAGAGAGATAGATCTGAGCACAAAGATATGGAGAGATCGATAGATAGGAACAGGACCAGATAGATAGATAGATAGATAGATAGATAGATAGATAGATAGATAGATCTGAGCAGGCAGGCATAGATCGATAGATATAAACAGGATTGTATAGATAGCTAGATGAGAAGATCTGAGCAGGCAGGCATAGAGAGGTCGATAAATATGAACAGGATCGGATAGATAGATAGATAGATAGATAGATAGATAGATAGATAGATAGATAGATAGATAGATAGATAGATAGAACCATCTAAAGTTTATATGCGTAAAGTTTGCTAATAATTGTGATCTTTATTCAATTAAATAATTTAATCAATGAACATACATTATACATATAAATTTTACCTATTTTATGCTTCGTGGTTCACTCCATTAATTTATCAACATATTCTCCACATTCGGTCTAAACAGTTCGCAATTTTCTGACAAAGATTAGCGAGTTTATTAAATTTACGATTCAATATTTAAGTCGACAGCCAAATCTAGCATTAAATTCTATACTTTTTCATTTTTCATTCCGGACACTTTATTAAATGAATATATTACATCTATTGATTTTAGACTTGCCAGGTATGAAATGAGGGAACTCTTCTTGCAAACAGGCGACAGAAGTCATTTCCCAAATGTCCACGTCACTTATTTTGAAATGTATGTCGTTATGCAGCAGTTTCCAGAACCAATTTTATTGTGCACAGATTCAAATCAGAACTTTACTGACGTCGGCCGTGTCAAATGAAATCATCATTATCATCCTAATCATCATCATTGTTTGCAAATATGAGCGCCAATGCCAATGTTTGTGTTTAAACCTGGAGATGTGTTAGTGCAAGCGTAGAGTGTCTTTTACGTGTAGATATAACAGAACCCACCCACCTTGAAATCGAGATGTCAAAATCAAGCCAGATAGATCTTTTTTAATATATATATATATATACGCATATACGCATCGCTCATTCAATAATAAATTAGAGCACTATGACTATTGGGCGTGTATAATGATATACGCGCAAAAAAGTGTGCCTTCTTCTACCGAACGCTCGTGGCCCAGAGGTAGAATCGCCGACTGACGCTAATTCAGTCGGGTTTCAATACTGGGTTAAAAAGCAATCGGAGTCTAACCGTACTGATGAGCAGTGATACAGCGAAACAAATCTGTCTGCGGATGACTATATATAATGACAGTGTTTTGCCGAGGACAGATATCTGAAAAGCGAAACAGTATTGACGCAGATTCGGAGCAGAGATTTACTCAAGAAATCAGAGTTGTCCTAATCTTAAACCAGATAATATGTCTAAGCTAAATAGTCCAGTGTTTGTCGATGTTTCTGAGATGAGGTAGTATTTACAGTATGTACATTATTCGCACTATTGTCCTCATTTTTGTTGCCATTTGTACGATGTTTTGGCCGTTGTAATCTCCGGCCTTCTACAAGTGCTAGGAATTTCGAAAAAAAAACTTTATTACAATCACTGGGATATATGACCTCATTCCTTTGCTTAGTAGTGCTTCTTTTGGTAGTCATGAGTTATTTCCCTTTAACCCTGTAAGTTTCTTGTTCACCACTGCTGTAGTATCAAAAATTGCAATATGAGCTCTGGTAAAAATACTATAGAAAACCATTAACATCAAAAAATACTAGAGATAACCATTAACATTAAAAAGTTGAAATATGAACAGTGGTAAAAAAAGGGTTACTTGACATTAGGTTTATAAGTCCTAAAAATTCAGTTGTTCTTGTTCTTATGGCCCAGTGGATATAAACGTTGGTTAGTTCCAAAGAGTTGTGAGTTCAATACAAAGCTACAGTTGTGGTGAACAAGTAGCTTACAGGGTTAGAGTAAGATAACTACCAAAAGAGGTACTACTACGCAAAGAATGAAGTTCGTATACCCCAGTGATTGGAATAAAGGGTTCGAAATTCCTAGCAACTGAAGAAGGCCGGAGCGTAAAAATGGCCGAAACGTCGTACAAAGGCAACAAAGATTAGGGCAATAGTTAGGAAATATTCAAAATAGACCAGTTCACCCTGTTAGAACTTTAGTTACTGTTTGGGATCACGCCCTTTTGGATACAAGAATGAAATCGCCTGATGTGTACATATTATCCTGCCTTTACAGAGAACAACAGTTGTAAAAGCCAGCTGGCATTTGCCTCTACTGTTACGTCTATGACACTGTCAGCCCTCTGCCTTCGGGCAGAGAGCGCTCTCTGCTTCCGAGCAGAGAACAATAACCCAGTCGTGGTTCCGCCGAAGGGTAGAATCACGACTCGGTAATAATAGACAAACATTTTTTGGCCCTGTTATATGGCCAGGAAGACCCACTATAAAATGACCTTGTATCACATCTAACCTTGCGTGGGAAGGTTGGTAAATACCGTTGTAAAAGCCAGCTGGCATTTGCCTCTTATTATGACTATGACACTGTCAGCTCTCAGCTTTCGGGTAGAGGGCGCTATCTGCTTCCGAGCAGAGAGCACTAACCCAGTCGTGGTTCCGCCGAAGGGTAGAATCACGACTGGGGAAAAATAGACAGATATTTTTTGGCCTGGCTATATGGTCGGGAAGACCCACAATAAATAGACCTTGTGTCACATCTAGCCTTGCGTGGGAAGGTTGGTAAATACCGTTGTAAAGAGTAGTTGCCATGAGTTAACTGCCTTTGTCACTGTTAGCATTCTACCTTCGAGCAGAGAGCACTAACGCAGTCGTGGTTCCGCCGAATGGTAGAATCACGACTGGGGAACGATAGACAGATATTTTTGGCCAGGCTATATGGCCTGGAAGACCCACATTAAAAAGACGTTGTGTCACATTTCGCCTTAAGTGGGAAGGTAGGCAAATAGCGTTGTAAAGAGTAGTTGTCTTGCAGTCACTGCCTTTGTCACTGTCAAATCTCTGCCTCCGGGTGGAGATCGCTCTCTATCCGAAGGCAGAGAGCACTAACCCAGTCGTGGTTCCGCCGAAGGTTAGAATCACGACTGGGGAAAGATAGACAGATATTTTTGGCCAGGCTATATGGCCTGGAAGACCCACATTAAAAAAGACCTTGTGTCATATTTCGCCTTAAGTGGGAAGGTGACTAAATAACGTTGTAAAGAGTAGTTATAGAGTTGTAGTGTTGTAGAGTCGCTTAGTTGGTCAGTAGGTTGGTGCATAGTAAGTTGGAGTTATTTGGATATAGACTCATTGCCCGGACTGTATATATTGATTTTACTAATAGTATTCCTAGTATTCCTGAAATGACTAACCCGTGTTCCACTTTGTATCTGTTTGTTCATTATCACTTACATTTTCTATTTCCATATCTGCTTTTGTTATTTATTATTTTGTGTGGTTTCTCAACCAGATTCAACAACACTTACATTTCAGTATCGCCGTCTCTTATAACAGTTACTCTGTATAGGTTAAATATAAGTCAACCATTTAAAATACAATCAACTTTGTCATATTCATTGTCTGGGCACCTAATCTCATTTCTCTGTTGAGAGCTAGAGGGGACTATTTCAACAGGAATTCGAATTCTGTTATCCGATTTCGCATTACGAGCAAATAGCATTGCACCAAAACGCACACCAAACTCACTTCTTCTTCTATATGCCCTATCGTTTCAGGACGTAGGCGATCATGGTTTTCCAGGTTACCCTATCCCTGGTGGCTCTTGGCAGGCTTTCTCGTGTTACATCATGCAACCCTCGTTCCCTCATCCACCTGATTAGGTACTTCAGATAAGTTATCCGCTGCTTTCCCCTATCTCTTTTCCCCTCTATCTGACCTGTTAGTATCATGTTCTCCAAGCCCTCCTTCCTCAATGCATGTCCCAGGAAGTTTAGCTGTCTCTTCGTGATGCTCAGTATTAAGTTCCTTTTCGTTTCCATCATTTCCAAAACCACATCATTGCTCACATGCTCGATCCATGATATTCGTAGCATCCTTTTGTAGAACCACATTTCAGTTGCTTCAAGCTTTTCCTTCATCTTTGATGATATTGTCCAGTATTCACTGCCATATCGCAGAACTGACAACACATAGCAATCCAGTACTCTCTTCTTTGTTTCTAGCGAAATTGTCCTGTTTCTTTATACTTTACTCAACTTCTGGAATGTTTCCTTCTACATGCCAATTCGCCTTCGGATCTCTGTGTCACACTTTCCGTCTTCTGTTATAACGCTTCCCAATTATTTACATTTTTGTAACTGCTTGATTCTAGTATCCCCGAACTGTATTTGGCAGATTTGGCTTCCCTTTTTACTGATGACCATGCATTCGGTCTCCTTGTAGTTTATTTGTAGTCCTTTCTTGTCAATCTCTTCAGCTACCTTCTGTAGGAGGTCTTGTAGTTTCTTTTCTGTGTCTGCTATCAGCACTCGATCAACTGCATAACTTAGGTTGTTTAAATTGTGGCCTCCTCGCTACTCAGTCGTAATTATTCTAACGATTACACCACGTCGCTATGAACCCCTAATGTGTTTGTATAAATATATCATAGAACAGGAATTAAGAGGGACAGAAAAACGACAAAGATTGCTAAGAGATGCATACGAGGAGATACATTATCACATTTCCTATAGGAACACGCGACAGATTTGAAAAAAAAATACATTCATTCTGAATTTATCGTCCTCATAGTTATTGTTGGTATCAGTACATTTCAAACATTTCCCCTCCGGCCTTCATCAGGATTATATCGATCAATACGTTATCTAGATCGATATACACTTGAAAAAAGCCGGAGGGCACATCGTCTATCACGTAGGAAAAACAATGATAGAGGTTAAAAAATAGTTTTCTTTTTTGCTGTCATCACAATTTTTCGGCCGTTGTGCTCTCTGGCTTCATCAGTAGCATCTTGATCAATATACAGCTGAAGAAAGCTGGAAGCACAACGTTCGAAACATAGTGATAACAATATCAAAGATGAGTGCAATATTCCGGATATAAATACTGTAAATAATAATAATACTGAAAATAATATCTAGATAATTCTGAGTGCATGGTCATCAGCAAAAGATACAACCCAAAATGCCAAATACAGGTGGGGGATAACAGAATCAAACAAGTCCAAGAATTTAAGTACCTAGGAAGTGTTTTAACAGGAGATGGAAAGTGCGACACGGAGATCCGAAGGCGAATTGGCATGGCAAAGGACGCGTTCCAGAAGATGAGCAAAATACTAACACACAGGAAGATCTCAATAGAAACGAAGAAAAGAGTGCTAGACTCCTACGTGATGTCAGTTCTTCAATACGGCTTTAAATGCTGGACAATATCATCGAAAATGAGGACAAAACTGGAAGCGGCCGAAATGTGGTTCTACAGAAGGATGCTACGGATATCGTGGACTGAGCATACAAGCAACGACGAAGTGTTAGAAAGAATGGCAACAAAAAGGAAATTGATGCTGAGCATCAGGAAGAGACAACTGAAGTTCCTGGGACATGCAATGAGGAATGAGAGTCTGGAAAACCTGATACTGACTGGTCAGATAGAAGGAAGGAGAGACAGAGGAAGGCAGCGGATAACATATTTGCATGGTCTGATCAGGTGATGACGGAACGGGGGTTGCCAGGAGCAACAGGAGCAAACATACTAAGAGCCACAAGGGATAGGGAGACGTGGAGATCCATGATCGCCTACGTTCTGAAGGGACAGGGCACATAGAAGAAGAAGAAGAGTGAAGAAATATATATTTTTACTGTTTATCAACCTTTTGGTAGTTATTTAAAGGCGAAACATTTTGGATTTTAAGAATAATTCTTTTTTAGCGAAGACATTTTGCATTAACATTTTTTTCAAAAATAATAATTTTTCCAGATAAAGTTTTTACATTTAATCCAATATAAGGAAGGAAATAAATTCGTGTTTTTTCCAAAGTTATTTCTCATAAAAAAGTGAAATGAATCATGGGTATGAGGATAACCTTCTGATTGGTAGATTAGAGGTTCAGTGAAGCGTAAAACCACCTCTTAATGGTTGTTGTACCAAGATCCAGCCTAACCCATGCTAGTAACCCGGCTATAGTCAAATTTTGAACCCCTAAACTGAAATTTGATTAAAACAGTATAAACAAATATTTATTCAAAATGACCAGCAATAAATATGTATATTAAAATAACGTGAAATTCTTATTTATAGCAAAATAATATGCAATTAATTTTATATAATTACCAACAATAGAGTCTATAGCAAAATGACTAACTACAATTTATCTCTATTTGAAGACCTGGTGATTACGGAATTCTATTATCTTCACTATTTTTTTTATACCCCGAAAAGGAATACAGTATAAAATGATCAGTTAATGAATGGAACTCCACACCAGGAATAAGAAATACAGATTTATTGTACTAAGGTACAATTAACAATAATACACATATAGGCAAGCCACGGAATTAACTATCGAATAGTGAATGACTTCGCCTAAGACATTTCTGTATTTACTAGCCTTCCCACGCAAGGCCAGATGTGACACAGTCATTTTATAGTGGGTATTCCCGGCCATATAGCCGGGCCAAAAAATGTCTGTCTATTTTTCCCCAGTCGTGGTTCTACCCTTCGGCGGAATCACGACTGTGTTTGTGCTCTCTGCTCGGAAGCAGAGAGAGCCCTCTACCCGAAGGCAATAGAGCTGACAGTGTCATAGAAAAGTCAGGCGAATGCCTAAGACATTTTCCTCGTCGTACCGCTCGTTACTGTTTTTTATAACGTAGAGCATTCCATTCTCGGGGATGGCAGGATGTCCCACTATAACATTTTTACAAATTTCCCAATCCTGTGTGAAATCCTTATCTTGACCAATACGAAAAAGTTTGACCCCGTACTGAAAGAAAAAGACAAAACCAAATTTCGCGATCCGATGCTGAATTAATTTTTTAGCCAATGAAAGGAAGCGATTTGCAAACGCGAGAGAGAAGTTAAGAAGCCTATGTGAAAAGGTATTTAGCTATAAAAGACAGGAAGAAAGTCGAATCAGTCAGAAATAGAAGCAAGATTAGACACCGCCAAGATGTGACAAAAGAAACTTTAAACCACTGACTCGGATATAACGTCTCGACATACATTTGTTCTCCTTCTTCTTCTCCTTTTTGTTTGCTACTTTTCTTTATCCCTTTTTCTTCATCCTCACCATTCTCGCAGTCAAGAACGAAAAATCACCAAGAATATGACACTTCTTCAACTGAGTCCTAAAACTAACGTTCGATAAGTACAATTTTCCTTTGTTGCTTTCCCTTCCTTTTCACTTTCTCGCCGGTCATAAAAAAAAGAAAGAAACTCAAACTTCATTACTATCCTGTTAATTCTGCAAAAACACATTCTGCTACCTACAACTAGAAGTTTGGATTCATTTAACTCCTTACTACTATTTCTCTTGGACCATTTAACTGCTACAAAATGACGTTATTTTGTTCTGTTAATAAAATTCTACTTTAACATACAAACGAAATACTTTTATTCTTTCAACCTTCAACCTTTTGATGACATCTGATGATTTTAAGTTGTAGGGACTGTCAGCTATGTTTATAAATTGGCCTTGTACCAGACATGGCTGACCGTTCCTACTTTAAAGGCATACAATTACGTTCGAAATATTTAGATTTCTTCATCAAAAAACCCAGAGATGTTTATATGCCGTTAAACAAAATCAATTAACTAAATAACATAAATAACTCTTTCATGACATTTTTCCATATAATATCCTGTAATCTCTTAAAGAAATCAAACGTTATTTAAAATTATAACTTCAAGAAAACTACAACATAATACACACATATCTCCGCCTCTAGTAATTCTGTTTATAAACATATGCACAAAAGCTGAGTATCATCTGCCATTTATTCAATTGTGAAAGCAGAATAACATATCGTAATTTTTTACTTCAAAGCTCTCAAGAAAATTAAAACTTCGGCATTAAATGAAACACAAGGCGTTGATATACCATTAAATAAACTAATCAATATAACGAACTCACCTGGTTATAACACGTGAACATCAATAATGTCTTTTTCCAGTTTAGACAAGTATTCCCTGAGAAGATAGGCTAATCACAGGTAAATATACGTGAAACATAAGTTATTTGCGTACTCTAAATAAACATTAAAGAGGAAAATTTGTTTGTAACATGGCTTCCTTTCTCGTCTCTTTCTCGGCAAGAGAGATATTTGTTTTCTTTTTTTTTTTACCTGCTTTTTGTCGACATTTCCTTTGATATAATTGGTCCTGAGTTGCAATGATAAGAGTTTTTTTTTTTCATTTTGAGATGACTTTTGTGTAAACACTTTCATAGCTGTTTATCTTCGACAGATTTTATCTGCCTTTTAAATTATATCTTTCTTTCTTCTTCTGGTGTTGTTGTTAACCGGTCTCTTGTTTTCAGTCCTTTTATCGCTTTTTATAATGTTATGGTCGGTTCTCTGTTTCATTTTCCCCGATTCGTTGCTCGTATCACGTAAATTCTGTTTTAGCTATCTTAACGGAGACTTAGATGTTTGCACGTCTTTTTCTTCCTTTTTTTCCCATCAGGTTTGCTCGTTATTATTATTGTGTCATTTTTCATTATATTTCGATTCCTGCTATGGTCGCACTACCAATCAAGTCTGCGGGAAGACCTAAGGCAGGTCGTTATGTTATGGCTCCATTTCATGTTTTTTCTATCTCCCCTATCATCCTTAGCGTTACCTAGACAAACTTCTACTTCGTGTGTGGGCTGTACTTAACAAGACAATTTTTTGCATATCACTTAAGCTGTGGTTTCTAGGGATTCTTTCAATATGTTGTTTATTTTTTTTCATTTTTTTGTCATTCCAAGTGCACCTACTATCACTGGCACAACTCTTGTTTTCAATTTCCACATTTTTTCCATTTCAATTTCCTGGTCTTTATATTTTGACAGTTTTTCAAATTCCTTGGTTGCTATGTTACAATCCGCTGGACAAGCCATATCAATTAATAGACAAATTTTCTCTTTCTGGTTTTTAACAATAATGTCCGGCCTATTTGCTTCAATTTTTCTGTCTGTGTAGATGGTGTAATCCCATAGGGTGGTGACATCTTCTATTTCTTTAACCGGTGCTGGGTGATGTTCATACCAGTGTTTGTTTACAGATTTTCCATAGTGTTTGCATATTGTCCGATGTACTTATTATTATTATTATTATTATTATTATTATTATATTTCTGTTATGTTGACGCGACCTACCAAGTCTGTGTGAAGACCTAAGACAGGTAGTGGTGTGTTGTTATGGCGACATTTCGTGATTTATTTTTCTAACTCCTGTAATATCCCTAGCGTTAATGAAAAAAAAAAATTCTTAATATGTGGGTTGTACTTATCAAGAAATCTTTTTGTACTTCTCTTAAGCTGGGATTTCCAGGGATTCTATCAATGTGAGGTTGTGTTCCTTTTTTTTTAATATAATTTTCATTCCAGGCGCACCTCTTCTGATTGGTGCTATTCTTGCTTTCAGTTTCCATATTTTGTCCATATCGATTTATTGGAATTTATACTTCAATAGGTTTTCAAATTCTTTGGTTGCTATGTTACAGCCCGCTCAGCAAGCCGTAACAATTAGGAAGAATTTTTTTCTGTTTTTTAAATTTTGTCCAGCCGATTTGGTTTAAACTTCCTCTCTGTGAAGATGATGCATTCTCATAGAATTGGGATGTCTTTTATTTCTGTAACTAGTGCTGGGTGATGTTCATACCAGTGTTTGTTTACATCTTTTCCAAACTATTTGCACAATGTTCAGTGTAAATATTGCTCTGTACTATCGTGAGGATTTTTACATTCATCGGGCGCAAGTACTGAACATTGCGACATTATTATTATTATTATTATTATTATTATTATTATGATTATGATTATGCACTTTTTCATCATAACTCGATTTCTGCTATGGTCGCACTAACAAGTCTGCAAGACGCCCTAAGATAGGTAGTGATGTGTTGTTGTTTTTTAATCGAATCACCCCGAGCAAGGCGGTAACGCCACTGATGTGCAGGGGGCTACGTAATAGTAAAAAGATTGGAAAAGATAAAGCCGGAAACCACATCCTAAAGAGGGAACAAGGGATGAGCCTCTTAAACTGTTCAATAGTCGTGGGTGGATTGTGAACCGGGCGATAGATAGACCTATCTACTCCAATTGCAAAAAAAAAAAACAAAGTGAGAAGATTGAAAAAGGGAAAGCCGGAAACCATATCCTAAACAGGGAACAAGGGATGAGCCTCTTAACCTGTTCAATAGACGTGGGTGGAGTGTGAACCGGGCGATAGATCTATTTATGGCTCTATTTCATGTTTTTCCTATATCCCTAACGTCCCTAGCGTTAGATAAACAAAGTTCTTCTTAGTGTGGGCTGTACTTAACAAGACAATTCTTTTGTATATCTCTTAATCTGGGGTATCAGGGGATACTTTCAATGTGTTTTTTTTTCCAAATTTTATCATTCCAAATGCACCCACTATCACTAGTACGATTCTTGTTGTCAATTTCCACATTTTTTCTATTTCAATTTCCAGGTCTTTATATTTTGACAGTTTTTCGAATTCCTTGGTTGCTATTTACAATCCGCTGGACAAGCCATATCAATTAATAGACAAGTTTTTACTTTTTGGGTTGAACATAATGTCCGGCCTATTTGCTTAAATTTTTCTGTCCCAAAGAATGGTGACATCTTCTATATCTGTAACCGGTGCTAGGTGATGTTCATACCAGTGTTTGTTTACATACTTTCCATAGTGTTTGCACATTGTTCAGTGTAAATATTGCCCCACTCTATAGTGACAATATTTATGTTCATTTGGAGCAAGTACAGACATCCTGAGATTAGATGGTCTATTGTTTCTTGGTATTTATCACAGAACCTGCATTTGGATCCACATTATTATGTATAATATTTGCTTGAATGTTACTAATGAAAAGACATTGGTTTTGCGCTGCAAGAATAAAGCCTTCAATTTCAAACTTTAATCCAAATGCACGTAATCATCGATGAGTATTAACTTTACCAACATTGGGTTTATTAGCACGTTCTGGATATTGGCCATGCAGGGGTTTGTTATTATTATTATGTCATTTTTCATTATAAATCGATTTCTGCTATGGTCTCACTACCTACCATGTCTGCAGGAAGACCTAAGGAAGGTCGTGGTGTGTTGTTATGGCTCCATTTCATGTTTTTACATATCTCCTTAACATCCCTAGCGTTACATAGACAAACTTCTACTTCGTGTTTGAGTTATAGTTGACAAAACAAATTTTTGTATATCTCTTAAGCTGGGGTTTCCAGGGATTCTTTCAATGTGACTTTTTTTCTATTTTTATCATTCCAGGAGCACCTAATATCACTGGCACGATACTTGTTTTCAATTTCCACATTTTTTTCTATTTCAATTTCCAGGTCTTTATATTTTGATAGTTTTACGAATTCCTTAGTTGCTATGTTACAATCCGCTGGACAAGCCATATCAATTAATAGACAAATTTTCTCTTTCTGGTTTTTAACAATAATGTCCGGCCTATTTGCTTCAATTTTTCTGTGTAGATGGTGTAATCCCATAGAATGGTGACATCTTCTATTTCTGTAATCGGTGCTGGGTGATGTTCATACCAGTGTTTGTTTACATATTTTCCATCGTGTTTGCAAATTGTCCAGTGTAAGTATTGCCCCACTCAATTTTTATATTCATTTGGGTGAAGCACAGAACATCCTGAGATTAGATAGTTTATTGATTCGTGCTGTTTATCACAGAATCTGCGTTTTGGATCTATATTATTATGTATAATATTTGCCTGAAAGTTCCCAGTGAAAAGACTTTGGTCTTGCGCTGCAATTATAAAGCCTTCAGTTTCAAACTTTAATCCAAATGCATGTAATCACTGATGAGTATTAAATTTATCAACATTACGTTCTGGATATTGGCCATGCAGAGTTTTATCTTGTCAGCGTTGTTTCATCTATTCAAGAGATTTATCCTTGGAATTCTTTTTCATATTTTTGCCGCAATAATTGGTTCTTGGTTTCCGTTTTGCTTTTCTACAGAATCTATTAAATGTAAATCTCGTTTGTATCTACTGACTTCTTTCATTATTGAATATTTTTTCTTTCTGTTTTCATGTTGGTTGACTAATTGTATCATCCAGTCCTTTGTTGTTTCTATGTATGTTAGTAAGCCAATAGTTGTATTATTGTATGACACTTCTAGTTCAATAAGACCTCTTCCACCTTCTTTACCGGGTATGTATAGACGGCCTTTGGATGATGTATATTATGCTTAAAAAAGTTTTCTTGTTTTAGAATCCATTCGTCTGATGTCGTTTAGAGTTTAGTTTAAGATGTTGAAACTATATTGGATTATTGGGATGGCAAGGCTATTAATTGCCATAATTCTGTTCTGAGAATTCAATTCAGTTTTTAATATCAGTCGTCGCCTTCTATAGTACATTTTACGCACTATTTCTTTTATTTTTTTATGGTGCATTTTTTCACTCTCATTATTATTATTATTATTATTATTATTATTATTATTATTATTAAAGCACTTACAGAAAGGCGAAATTGCTAAAAAAAGAAAGGAATCTACACAGTTCTTAACAATGTTCAATATTATTTCAACAGTATCTTTTTCTTCTTTAAGTAATGTTTGAAATGTACAGAATTATAAAAAAAATATATAAAATATTATTTCTAATAACTAAATTTGTATTGAGAAAAACGACTGTAATGGTAACCAATGCGACAAAGCAAAGAAAACGCAGCCATCATGAATATGACAACTGTAATGTGAGGAACATGATGGGGAGCGTATTCATCTTACAATTATTATTATTATTATTATTATTATTATTATTATTAGATTTCATTCGTTTCTTACAGAGTTAGCACGTATGTTACGCTTTGTCATTATATCACACTCAATCGATCATTATTGCTTGATTTCGAGTATAGATCTATAATATCTTGCCTGTCCCTTGTCCACAAGACTAATGACATTCTCCTCTTCCTTGGAATTCTGGAATTTTCCAAGTCCATGAGTTGGTAGACCAACTTTAGACGAGAATTAGTAATCAGTGTTTGGAGTTATCATATAATAATTCTGTTTGTTCTTCTTTTCCCTAGATGGCATGTATGTCACGATCTGTCATCACCTCAGACAAACAATCGGGCACATGTGTTTACTTTGATTACAAGGCTAGACAGAAGAAAAAAAATTATATAAGAAAGATTCAGTTTGGTTTTAGAGATAGGAAAGGAAAATAAAGACAGAAAGGAAGGTTACCATAGAGGAGGCAATGACACTCTGTTGTGTTCAACATCGTCTGTTATATATATATATAAAAACTTGTCATTTTTTAAACTTTTCATTTGTATCCACTTACTTTTTTAAATAATTATCTTATACTTATGACAGACATGGCAATAGCTGGTCAGCGTTAAGTTAAAATATTTAATGAGGTAATAGAGGAATTTTCCGATATTATTTTTTTTGGATCATTTTACCCCAAGCAAGGCATTTTACTGCCATTGTTGCGCAGGATGTTACATAGGGGAAACTAATAAGAAAGAGGGTTTAAGTATTGGAAATATCAGGAGGAAGTTAATAGACGGCTGAGAATACTGAGAATAGGAGGTTGAAGTAGATGGAAAAAAAGAGCACGAGAGAAAGGATGCGAGTTAGTGAGATAGGAGATGACTATAGACCTTATATTTAAATTCCTAGAGATTGTAGTTGTCGGAGAAGCAAATATATGGAAGGGAATTCCACAAGCGGGAAGTGCGAGAAAAGAAGCTGTTAGAGTAGAAATTGCAGTTACATTTTATCGGTTTCACTGTAAAAGGGTGGGATCCAATTGCTAGTCTAGTAGCTCGTGTAAATTCATACATAGGGGAACCAGTGAACTAAGTTCATTGGAGCAGAAGCCGTGAAAATATTTATAGAAGAGTCACAGGGAAGCGATGTCAAGCCGGTGAGAGAGCGACTGTAGCCAAGCTGCTAAGTCGGTATCGATTACAGATTCTCCGTTGGATTTTGTCAAGAACCCGCTGCTTAATAGAAGTCTCAAAGATGTTATTCAGTCATTAACTGAAGAAGTATGATTCATCAGAAAATTAAAAGAGTGAAACCGTGATATTTTTCGCGGGTACTGCTAGTTGTTATTGATCTTACTGTTACCAATAGTATTATTTTGTACCCTATTTGTAAACTAAAAAAATGTCATTAAAATCACTACCTTTGAAATAAAGTTCTAAACATATTAATAATGGCTATAAAATTCGCGTTGGGGGAGAAATATTGACTCCATATTATTACACAATCAACATTTCTTTTCTTTCTTTTTTTTTAATAAGAATAAAAATAGAATAAAATTAAAAAGCGCCCATTTTCAATGACCCTTTGATTTTCTTCTTTTCCCACGAGGAATTGTACATTCTTCTTCTTTGCACTAAAATTTATTATTTTCTTTCGTTCTTCTTGGCATATTTCTCTCTTGTTTCCTAATTTTTTCATTTTTTTTTCCTTTAATTTTTTATTCCTTATTCTTACTTTTATTCTTTTATTCTTTTATTCTTACCTTTTGCAAAACCCAATCTTTCCTTTTCTATGCTTTTATATATCTTCAATCTTTTTTTCTTTGATATTAATTCTTTTTTCTTTTGTTATTTAGTAAACCTTATTATTTTTTTATTTTTCCCTTTCTTTTTTCTTGCTTTCTTTCGTTTTTCTTTCTTTCTTTCTTTCTTTCTTTTAGTAATAATTTTCGTTAATTACTCCTCCGTCTATTTTTCATTCATTCTCATATTCATTCATTCCCTTTACTATCACTGTCCTTCTTCCTAGCCTGAATAATTTTCTTTCATTCTTTTGAAATTATTTTTTATATTACCGTCTTTCGAAATTCTGTTTTTAATTTTTTATAATTTTTTTATTTTCATAGTGATTGATTTTCGATTCCCAGTGTTTGTCTTTTCTTTCTTTCTTTCTTTCTTTCTTTCTTTCTTTCTGTCACGATTTTCATTATTTCTTTTTCAGCCATTCATTTATAATTAAGTTGGGTCTTTTATCTTTACTTTCGTTTTGTAACTCTTTGTTTCTCTTTTTTTTTGTATTTGGTTTCTTTCTCATCTCTTGCTTTTCTTTTGTCTATTTTCTTTCTTTCTTTTTTAATTTCTTTCTTTCTTTCTTTATTCATTTATTTATTGCGAAATAACTCTAGAAGATATAATCAACAATAAATGAAAATAAAAAAAATATTGAAATGCATTCCTTTTTTTACTCTTTCTTTTTTGTCTCTTAAATTTTCTCATTTTCGTTCCCGTTTTTCCTGCCCTATTTTTACGATATTTCTTCATTTAATCCGTTTATTTTACTGTATTTTTATTGTTCTTTCTTTCTTTCTTTCTTTTTCTTTTTTTTCTTTTTATCTTTCTTTCTTTCTTTTTTCTTTCTTTCTTTCTTTCTTTCTTTTTCTTTCTTTCTTTCTTTCTTTCAATTTTTCTTTCTTCCGCCCTAATCTATATTTCTTTCCTTTTCTTTGTCATTTCTTTCCTACATTTATTTATTTATTTATTTATTCGCTCTCATATTTTCACTCTCCTAATGTCCTCTTCTTCCTCGCCGACATTTTTCAAATCTCACTTTTTCTTTCAGGCAAGATCTCTTTCGCTTTCCCTATTCCCGCTTCTCACACTAATCATTCCTTTTATGAAAATTCATTTATTCACCCACTCACGACTATTTGTCTTTATTATTCCTTGCCAGCACTTAATTAACCACTGTTGTTAAACATTTAATTGGCTGTTCAGAAATGCGAATATTATATTGACTCTTCCATTGGAGAAAGATAAAATGAATTCGAGCGGGAAAATGGGAAGTGGGGTGAGGAAAATCGAAAGAAGATTAAAGGTGGTAAGGTGGGGGATATTTATGTCAAGGCCATATCTGTACTTTCATGTGTTTTACGTTACAAACAACAAAATCGATTATTTAAAAATCGATTAGTACAGATTAAATTTTTTGTCTTCGATTTATGACGACCATCGAACAAACACAGTTAGAGGCATAGTAACTCGTGGATCTTTACCGTCAGCCAGAGTAGGTGGGGGTCATTATCTGCCTCCTCTCAGCTGGGCGTCATGTGCAAGATGAGATGTAATATATCATTTTTACGGGATCATGCCTCTCCAGAACTTTGTAGATTTTAGCAGTATATGTCATTTTTTAAGCCAAATCTGCCATCCACTCGTGCATTGAATACTGCTGTCATATCTGGTCAGGCGCCCCTACTGTTCATCTTGGGGTTCTCGACTAAATCCAAAGAAGAATATGCAACGTAGTCGATGTTGGTTTGGCGGATCTACTCCAGTCTCTCTTTCTCACCGACGAGATGTGGCTTCCCTCTGTCTTTTTTACAAATACATTTGCGAATGCTGCTCCGACCAGCTTAGCTCCTTGGTGCCCCTAGACCGCCCCTGCTTGGATTAACTCCAGCTACTAGATAAGCACAAAGGTCCCAGCCTTTCACTGTGAAAACAAGCAAGTGTAATCACAACTTCTACACTATCAGCTTCTTTTCTCTTACGTCCCGCCTGGGAAACACCCTTTCGTATTTTTGTTTCCCTAATAGCTACAATCTCGAAGAGTTTAAATGCAACGTCAGCTATCATCTCTTATCTCCCTAGCTCGCATCCTTCTTCCCACTTTACACTTCTTTCTCACGCAGCTCTCTTCACACCAATGTACCAATCCTTCTCTTACCCATTCTCCAAAACCTATAGTGACCTGTTCTCTCTCTTCCCCTTCATATTATGTAACCCCCTGCTCACCAGTAGTAGTACTCCACATTTCCGTATCATTTGTCGCTCTTAATATCCATTCTCTTGTTATTTTATTCAAACCCCTCTCCATCATCCATCTGCTCATGTTCATCAGGAATGTTGTGCGTTGCCTTCCCTTGACAATCTTCACCTCTATCTTTCCCGTGAGCATCAATTTCTCCAAGCCCTGCTTCCTCGTTACGTCCCAAAAACTCCAGTTGTCTTTTCCTGATGTTAAGTATCAGTTTCTTTTTGTGTTCATTCTCACCAAAGTCTTGTTATTTCTCACGTGTTCCGTCCATGGTAACCTCAGCATCCTTCTGTAGAACCAGATTTTGATTGCTTCAAATGTTTCTTTCATGTTCGATCGGATTTTTCAGTCTTCACTGCCATATTGAAGGACAGACATCACATAACAATCCAGTACAGTTTTTTGTTTCCAGTGAAAATTTCCTGTCTATCAATACTCTACTTACTTTTTACAATGTCTCTCTGGCCATGCCAAAGCGCTCTCGAATCTCCGTATATTTAAAATGAGTAAATTCTGTACATTACACATATTTGTGTAATTTGCATATAAGATATAATTATGGGAATTCTTCTTCTTCAATGCTAAGACTCTTCAGGACGTAGGCGATCATGTTTCTTCACATCTTTTTATCCCTTGTTGCGCTTAATATCCATTCTCTTGTTATTCTACTCAAACCCCGCTCCATCATCCATCTGCTCAAGTCCCTCAGGTATGCTGTGCGTTGCTTTTCCTTGTCCAACTTCACCTCTGTCCATCCCGTGAGTATCTGATTCTCCAAGCCCGCTTTCCTCAATATATTTACCAAAAACATCCCTTTTCTTTTCCTCAGATTCCTGTTTGTGCCCATCCTCTCCAAAACCACGTCATTGCTCGCGTGTTCTATCCATGGTATACTCAGCATCCTTCTGTAAAACCACATGTCTGTACTTTCAAATTTTTCCTTCGTCTCTGATGAGATTGTCCAACATTCACTGCCATACTGAAAGAGAGACACTACCATAACAATCCAGTACTCTTCTCTTTGTTTTCAGTGAAATTCTCCTGTCGCTTAAAACTTCAACTCAGCTTCTGGAATTCACACTTGGCCATTTAACCTTTCGGGTCTTCTTATCGTACTTTCCGTCCACTGTTAGAACACAGCCAAGGTATTTAAATTTCTGCACCTGTTCCATTCTGGTATCAGGAGCTTGTAGTTGAGCTTCTCCTCTTACTGGTTACCCTGCATTCATGCATTTGATATGTTACTATCTTACAGTTTTCTGTCTCCTACAGAAAGTAGTCAAGGAAAGCGGATTGTTGGTACTGAGGGAGATAAAATTATCCTAGTTTACATTTCTTCATTATAATCGATAATATATCCGTCTTATTACACTGACGGAACGGTATGCTTGAATAAATAGAACGACAAATAAACCTATTATCAAAGACGTTTTAAACGGGCCTGAATGAGAAAGAACTAATAGATACATCTATCTATCGCCCGGTTCACACTCCACCCACGTCTATTGAACAGGTTAAGAGGCTCATCCTTTGTTACCTGTTTAGAATGTGGTTTCCGGCTTTCTCTTTTCCAATCTTTTCACTCTTTTCTTTCTTTTTTTTTCTCTCAATTGGAGTAGATAGACTAAACTATCACCCGGTTCACACTCCACCCACGTCTATTGAACAGATGAAGAGGCTCATCCCTTGTTCCCTGTTTAGGATGTGATTTCCGGCTTTCTTTTTTCCAATCTTTTCACTATTACATAGCCCACTGCCCATCAGTGGCATTACCGCCTTACTCGGGGTGATACGATTAAAAAAATGCATGGTGAAAATCTCATAGAAAGACTGCAAGTTTTAAAAGTAGGAAGTAAAGTATAGTCACATACAACCTTTCATTACACGACGTTTGGGTTTAACAAAAAAAATCACAAATTGAATAGAGTGGGAAAGAAGTGAGGGAAGATGGGCAAAGAAAAGAGAGTGGTGTGAGAGACAGCATAGCCGGCGAAGTGGTAGGGGTTTTAACACTCTGGCCTGGAGTTGGTAGTGGATAAAAATATTTTTTAGTGAAGTATAAGGCTAGAAACCTTTGGCGGACTCTCCCGTTTTCTTCTTTTCGTTCTTTATTCTCTCAGTCTCTTTTACGAGCCCCCATTCTGGTTTGTCATTACCCCTACCCGCTTTATATCGCACACAAAAATTTACGAATATAGGGAAGCTAATTTTCCATCTCCCTTCAAAAGATAGCGTTTAATACCTGATGAGATACTTTCCATTTAATGTTGAAACAAAATGTACACTTTGTAGTAGATTGTAATTTGAACATGTTCTAAATTATTATTCATAATAAATATTATATATATAAAAAGAGAATATGATGTATTTCATACTATTTTAGTATTTATTGCCAAGTGGATAATTCTAAATAAAAATAGAATGGTTATTTTGTTATTTTTACTTCGCAAAATTTTACAAGACACCCAGGTCGCCTTTGCTTCGGCCAACCAATAAGAAGAAGAGACTAGCATGGGGAAGAGAGCACAAAAACTGGACACCAGAACAGTTCATTTGATGCACATCTTATTGTGTAGTATTAAAAAAAGTATCATTCTATTTTCATTTAGAATTTTCCACTTGGCAATAAATACTAAAAATAGCATGAAATATATCATTTCTTTTAAAATACAGGAGTGGAAAAATAATTATAGTCGGTAGTATATATTAATCATTTCACCCAAAGCAAGTTAGGACGCCATTAGTACACAGGTTTTCTATACTGAAAAAAAGACAAGATCTGTTGAAGAAAGCATAAAAGATGAAGGAGATTTAAGGCAATAGAAGATGGCAATTGACGTTGAATTTAAATTTGTAGTGATTGTGACTATCAGAGAAACAATTAAATGGAAGAGAATCTTACAGGCGAAAAGTGCGAAAAAAGAAACTATTCGAGTAGAAGTTTTGGTTGCATTTAACTATTTTAACAGTAAAATGATGAGACCTTGATGCCAATCTCGAAGCACGCTGGAATAATGCCATGAAAAACACTTGTAGAAAAGACAGAGGGAACTCACTTCCCGTCGGTGAGAAAGTGAATGAAATCGAGATACCAAATCAGGACTGATTATATAGCGGATCCTTCGTTGGATTTTGTTGAGAAACTCGCGAGTGAATAGCATGAGCACCCGAACAGATATGCCAACAGTATTCAATATATATATATAATGATAATATACACGCTAAAAAGTCTGCATTCTTCTACCGAGCGCTCATAGCCCAGAGGTTGAATCGCCGACTGACAGGAATTCGGTCGGGTTTCAATCCTGGTTTAAAAGCAATCGGAGTCTGACCGTACTGATGAGTTGGGATACAGCGAAACAGATATGTCTGCGGATGACTATTTACGCTCTCACACCCTGATTGAGCGCTCTGGAAAAATGGTAGACTTTGATAAACGGTAGCTACTCCGGCATGCACGCATCGCTCATTCATTGCCTTCTTCTACTGAGCGTCCATAGCTTAGAGGTAGAATCGCCGACTGACGCCAATTCGGTTGGGTTTCAATCCCGGGTTAAAAGCAATCGGAGGCTAACAGTACTGATGAGCTGCGATACAGCGAAACAGATCTGTCTGCGGGTGACTGTATATATATATATATATATTAACTAGACAAATAGAGAATTTTAATGACATGCTATTAAAATAAGACAACCGGTTTCGCCCAGCGCTCCTCAAGTCTAGAAACTGGGATTTTTTAATAAATAGCTAAAAGGATAAAATGTAATAGTGATAAGGGAAAAACATTTAAGGATACTAGAGCCCAAGAATACAAAGTTCCAAGAGACACTCTCTCTGCTTACATAGAGCAGGACCCCGGGTCTCATGTATATGGATTCTAGCATCTTTAGATGTAAAATGGAGTGCGACTTGGCAAGGATCGAAAAATTGTCAAAAAAAAAAATCCTCGCCAATAATATTTATTATATTGATCACTGTTTATAATAAAATAAATGCCGGGGAACTCAAAATAGTAAAACCTTGAGTCCTACACATGCGATTCACCATGAAATAACGTGTCTGCCTTAATTTTTTTAATAATTGCTCATATATGTTTTTATATACATATATGTTTAGGGCTTTCTTAGCCAGTTATCCTACCACTGTATGTACAGGATACACCTTTGGATTCTTCTATACCCACATTGCATGCTGATATATATATATATATATATATATATATATATATATATATATATATTTATAAAAGATTTTAATAACCAAACCTTATTTTCCTTTATGAAAAAAGTAGGTTGAATTTCGGAGAGATTAACGCCATTCGTTAGCTATAGTTTGCAGCTGATCCTTCTCATTAATACTACAATCAAAAACTGTTTGATATTACTTTTCATTTTGTGAAAATTCAGTGTTTTATTTGTCATGAATGTGTAAAGTTTCCATAGATTTCTCTGGATTTCTCTGGCTTTGGTAAACTAAACATCTTTTTTTTATTGAAGTCTATGCTTTTAAATGAATCCTTTTCAATCATCCCATTAATGTTCAAAGATACTGTATTCATCTTACGTCGCTGCAAATCTGTTTAGGAAATCTGTATAACTTTTTATTATACAAAAAGCGAATGAGAGAAAATCATTTGCGACTAAAAGACTCGATGATTTTGATCAAATTTTCAAATTTTAATTATGCGAAAAGCAAAATATATGAAACATATGGCCGAACATTTTCTCAACATTGATGGCCGATTACCACTGATTTGTTTCCTGATGAGTTAAAAAAATCTATTGTGTTTTTATACTATTGATCAACCAATACTAGTCCAAGAATCTACTCGTGTGTTGCTGAATAAGTTTGTTATAAATGCGTAGAGAGCGAGAGAGGAATATGTACACACTGTGTAGGATAGTTAACGGTCGACCTAAGTCTTGAAGAGTTTAAAATTGTAGTAAGAATTATGAATTCATTCATGATTTTGTTTTACAATGTAGCAGCTCTGTGGAAGTAGAGGCTGATTGAACGTTTGTGTTTGCCTATGCATTAAAAAGGAAATTCAGATGAGTCACGTCTTAGCTTTGAAGATCTAAACTGTTTAGACTAAGAATGTAGCTCGTCTGAACTTCTGGCATGAAGAGCTATAGAATATCAAAACGCTGATATCATTTTGTCTCTGCGCAATATTGTTATGTCTATATTTCTGAGATGAGCTAGTATGTACAGTATTTAAATTATTCGGACTATTGTCCCCGTCTTTGTTGTCATTTGTACGAAGTTTCGGCCGTTGTACGCTCCGGAATTTGTAATTAAACCCTTTATTACAATCACTGGGTTAAATCATTCTCATTCCTTGAGTAGTAGAAATGCCACGATTAGAGGTCATGAGTTATCTCCCTCTAACCCTGCAAGTTACTTGTTCACTATTGTAGCCTGATATTAAACTCACTCCTCTTAAAGTCAGATACAACTGAATTTTTGGGACTTATAAACCTAATGTCCTGTAATCATTTTTTACCAGAGTGGATATAAACGTTAGTTAGTTCCTGACTTGACACTTCGAGGTGTGTGTTCAATACAAGTCTACAGCAGTGGAGAACAAGTAACTTGCAGGGTTAGAAGGAGATAACTCATGACTTCTAATCATGACATTACTACTATCCAAGGAATGAAAATGATATATGAGAACGGATCGAATTTAGCAGTAAATAAAACACTGTTATTAGTGAATTATTATTGATTTCACTATAAGACCATTTTATTTCAGTCATGGCAATTATGACTTGATGGTTAAAATATTTAAGAATCATTAGACATTTAAACTTAATTCAACTTTAAATTAGGTCCAAGTTATTGGAACATCCTTATTGTTTGACTTAACGTCTTTAGATCTCTTCGTTCAGACTCATCTCAAAAGTAAGGTCAATGGCAACAAGCCGTCAAAACTTCAACAGCTGAAGTGTGAGATGTTAATGCTTATTGGTGAGATCGAGGAGCTACTGTGCGGATACGTCATCAAAAATTTTGACCATCGAGTGGAGATGTGCCGTCGAAGCCTAGGGCAATATTATTTTTCACGCATATATACCATGACTCAAATAACTTTATCCAATGGTAAAATCTGGTCCTGGGCATGATGGTAAACTGCATCCGAAAGCAAGGCCTCATATTGATAGGTTATTCCATAAGAACGGATAGAAGTTAGCAGTAAATTAAACAGTATTATTGGTGAAATATTATGGATCATTTTATTTCAGTTATGGCGATTATGACTCGATAATCAAAATCGGAAAGAATCATTAGACACTTAAACTTAATTCACATTTAAAACAGGTCCAAGATATTGGAACATCCTTATTGTTTGACTTGACGTCTTTAGATTTCTTCCTTTGTAGTCATCTCAACATTAAGGTCTACGCCAAAAAAGCCAACAACAATTTAAAAGCTGAAGGATGAGATAATACGGCATATTGGTGAGATTGTCGAGGAGCAACGATGCAGAGACGTCATCAAAGATTTCGACCATCGAGTAGAGGTGTGCTGCCGAAGCCTTGGCGGAAATTTTGGGGCGATATTATTTTTCACACATAATTGCCATGATTCAAATAACATGATCCAATTGTGAAATAAATAAAATTTCACCAATCATACCGATTCATTTACAGCAAAATTCGATCCGTCTTAATAATACCCTATATATTTATCTTCAGAATGGAGTAGGCATTTAGATCAAATGAATATCTACAATTTTGGTCTATGCGTCTTTTTAATAAATAGAATTAAACAAAAAAGAATTTTCATTCAAACTCGCCACTAAAAAATATAAGCAGTTATGTTCATGTTTTACAGATTCACTTGAACTGAAAGAACAATACTACGTTTTCATGGTTAAAATTAGAACCTCATTGATTATGACAACAAACCAATACAAGTGAACGTGATTTCTACTAGTAACTATACATAAGTTATCACGTATAATCTAAGAAAATCAAAGCATAGATTGATACCTTTCTCAAGTGTAGTGTATTTGCGCGTAAGTGAATGCTACTGAGATTCGAATTCGGCTCTGATTTCTCATTCCAAGCCGATAGCCACTGCACCATAAGTTTATATAATAGTGAAAATAAAAATACAAAAATATAATCTTAAAAAAATCCCCGGAAAAGAAATTTCCAAGTTATATATATATATATATATATATATATATATATATATATATATATATATGTAGGGTACGTATGGATGGAATAATATTCCGTATTATTAAAGAAGTTCTCAATACAAGGTAGAGCTAATGAAAATAACATATATATATATATATATATATATATATATATATATATATATACATATATACAGAGAGAGAGAGAGACAATAGGCCGGTGAACTAAGTTCGAGGTATGAAAAAAGTCAACAAAAAAAATTATATTGATAAGTAATAACACTTTGACCAAATGATGGGAAAAATCAGAATTTTCGCAACGAAAAATAGAAAAAGTATTCAACAGTGACGTGGAAATTTATTTTATTAAGAAGTTCACCTTTTTTGGGGACACCCTGTTGTATGTGTGTGTGTGTGTGTGTGTGTGTGTGTGTAAAAGCGTAAATCTTTAGACAATGTGAATGAAAACAAAGGGACATTAGTAAAAAGACAATATGAAGAAAGGCAGGTGTATATTTGTTAAAGTTCAATATAGATAAAGATTTAGAGGGTCATTGAAAAAGTGACTCCCTATTTTAAAATGCTTATAATTTATTTATAAACAATATTTTATACAACAAATACATATGAGAGGAAAGTGTATAGCATAAGTTTTTTTTTTTTTATTAAAAACATTGCTTTTGTTTGGCTCATTTTGTTTTATGGCTCATTTAATGCCTACAAAATTTTTAAGATAAATTCGTATGAATAGAATATGTATTCTTTGTAAGAAATAATTTTGTAGATCAGATTTCATTGACGTATTTTCTGTAAAGAGGGTTTTGTTGAGAATTAGATGTATTACTGACTAGCAGTATAGTCCGGCGTTGCTCGGGTGTAATGAAACCTTTAAAACTAATCCATTGTCCTGGAACTCAGACTCAGCCTAAAGAATATTTGTGTGATATTGTGTAAAAATTGTGGATTTGTATAAAGGACATACAGACAGATAAACAGACACACACACAAACCTCTTGCTTTTTATATATATATATACTTCTGAATATCGTTTCTTATATCTTTGTCTATGAGTGTATCAAATTTGATTAAAATCGGACCACTCCTTCTATAACCCGATTTTTTCGATTATCGATTTTCGATATTTATCGGGGGTACCTCGACACAAAATATACCTAAGAAAACTCGCAGACGCTTATAGTACAACTGTGTAAATTTTCTAGAAAATCGGTTCAGCCGTTTCGGAGTCTATAGGTAACGGACACACGCACACAGACACATACACACACAGACAAAGTTCCATTTATATATAAGTTTAGATATATATATTTCTTAAAAAATATATTGTAGTTAATATTTTTTATTCACAAATGTATTGTTGGCAATATTTTTCTTTATAAATACATTGCTGCTAATGTTTTTCTGTCAAAAATATACAAATCTAAATATTGTTTAGACACAATTTCTTTTCTGGGGATAATAAGAGTTTAATTATACAAGTCTTAATGATTAACTTATAGCTGGGGGAGAGGAGGTGGATTCATATCTTTTCCAAAAGTATTTGCGCATAAGTGAATAGAAAGAACCCGACTGGAATTAGAACTCAGCTCCCCGATTAACAATCCCGAGTCACACAATCCACGCTTCCAATCTTAGAATACTTAACATTCCCAAGGGTTCACCCATCTGGGTACAGACCAGTCTTGACGTTCAGTGTATCGTAAGGGAATCGCTGTTTCATCACGATGTGGACGTAAGCCTCCATTTTTTTTCAAGCTTTAGTAAAATTACAAAATCGGAGAAGGACTCACATACTGGAGCACTACACAGAATGACCATATTCCCAGCATCTTTAGCGAAGGGTCTCTAAGGAAAATGGGAACAAAAAGGAAAAGTATACTTACAATGAGAACGAGACAGAATAAGAAATATAATAATCTTAAACTGTATTAGGATACATTGTACCAGTCCCTTGTTTTATGTATGGAAATATTTACTTAAATTATTATCATTCTTGTGTAGAACCCCATTTTTGTTTACTCCAGTTTTTTGGGTTTTTTTTTTTGTTGTTCAATATTCACTGCTATATAGGTTTATTACTTAACTGTTCAGTAATCTTTGCTATGTTTCTAAGGAAATTTTCTTATTTCTTAATAATTTAGGTAGCTTTTGGAAGGCATCTTTGGTATCCCACTGCGAATTCGAATTTCGGTGTTGCCTTTTCCGTTTTCTTCCTAGATATGTACTTTTTTGATTTTGATCTCTTCAATTCATAGTTCGTACATTGTCTCTTTTTTTTCTTACTTACGCACAAATACCTCTTCCCTCCAGTTATGGATTAAATGACAGGAGAGATTGCGTTCTATAGCCTAGGCTGGTAACAAGTCTACCGCAAAAAGCAATGGCAACCAACTGCGGGATAATCTTCTGCTCAGTCAGTCATGTCTCTTTCGAGACATGATCGCCCAAAGCGTGTATCACGTATGGCACTTTACTGACTGACTGTCAAGCCTAGATTCTTACTGCATAGTCTCGAAGGTTACTGCAATATTCCTCCTGTTCGTGAAAAGCAAATAAAAAATAAATACTTATACAGTAGTAGTTTTCAAAAATTTAACTATCTGGAAATTGAAATTCATAGGATCATTGGTATAGAATCAGTTGCTTTCAAAAATCTGAACAAAATATTAAGAAAAAACGGGAAAAATTCGTTAAAAAAAAGAGCTGATGTTCGGTATAATATTAATATTAATCGAGGCAAATGTTAAGGAAAATAGGAACAAAAAGAGGCACAAAACAGGAAGATGTTGAGAGCCATGATCACTTATTTCACGAGATTTTGGGAAAAGATGGAAGAACAGAGATAAAGAAGAGCAAGAAAGGATCAAATGTTTACATAGTGTGATACTAAATGTGAAGATGTGGAGAGACATAATCACCTATTTAACGATATTTTGGGAAAAGATGAAAGAACAGAGATAAAGAGCAGGAAAGGATTAAATGTTTACATACTATGACACTAAATGTGAAGATGTGGAGAGCCATGATCACCTATTAAACGATATTTTGGGAATGGATGGAACGACAGAGACAAAGAGAAATGATAAAGAGATAGATGTTTACTTAGAGCAACAATGCACAGAAAGTTGTGGAGAGCTATGATCACTTACTTGATTTTGTGTAAGGATGGAAGAACAGAGACAAAGAGGAGTAGTAAATGGTCAAACGTTTACTTAGAGCAAGACATAACGGAAACTTAAGGTGTTTGTCTGAACTGTTGGCAGACCAAGGTCAAAGAGAAGTAGTAAGGGGCAAATGACTCCTTAAAACAACAAAAAGGGGAAGCTGTGGAAACCCATGATTGCCACATCCCGAAAGAATATAGGAGAACATAAGCTAAGTCTAATCTAATAGGCCGATTACACTTTCCTCGTCCGCAGTTGGTCATTTTTGCTCAGTCAGTCAATCAGTCAGCCAGTCAGTTAAGTGCCATACGTGATACACGCTTGGGCAAAAGATTATCCCGCAGTAGGCTGCCATTGATTTCTGCGGTAGACTGGTTGTCGACCAAGGCTATAGAACCCAATCTGTCCTGTTATTTGACATATAGCTAGAAGCGGAAGATATGTATTATATTATCAAGTAGTAATTACTGGGGATCAGTTTATTACTGCATTATAATAGAAAACCGCTCCCCCATTTTATGCCCAGTAAAATCCTTAATTATGTTTCCAACTATTAAATTAATTCAGTCAGTTATGTGTCATACATGATACACGCTTTATGCGATCATGTCTCAAAAGTGACATGACTGACTGGGCATAAAATTATCCCGCAGTATGCTGCCATTGTTTTCTGCGGTAGACTGGTTGCTAACCAAGGCTATAGAACCCAATCTGTCCTATTATCTAACACATAACTGGAGAAATGAGAAGGATTAATACCTTTCCCAAGGATATTTGTGCGTAAGTGAATGCAAGGAATCCAACTGGAATTTGATGTCGGCTCCCCGATTTGTCGTTACGAGTCGATACTCACTGCACCACAACGTACATCTATTATTACTAAAATCAGGTAGCATTGTGGTGCATTGGATATAGGCTCGGAACGAGAAATCGGGGAGTCGAGTTCGAATTCCAACTGAATTCATTGCATTCACTTACGCGCAAATACCCTTGGGAAAGGTATTAATCCGTATCATCCCTCCAGTTATGGGTTAAATAACAGATTCTGTTCTATAGCCTTGGTCGGCAACCAGTCTACTGCAGAAAGCAATGGCAACCTACTGCGGGATAATATTCTGCCCTAGTCAGTCATGTCTCGAAAGAGACATGATCGCCCAAGCGTGAATCACGTATGGCATTTAACTGACTAACGTACTGACTTTTAAAATAAAGATATTTGATATGAGTTGATCACCGTTTTCAGCTACCAGATAAAACTTTTGTGAAAATGTCATTTTAAAGCGAATATACAAATCATATAAGTATGCCTTCTTAAAGAATCTCCTTGCTTTAAACACATATTGAGATTCAGTTTTAGTTTCCTATACAGTCTCAGAAAGGGATATTTATTTTGCGTAATAGAAAATTTGGTATAAAGCCAAAGATGAGGATAAGTAATGGCAGGTCTTTGTACAGCGAGATTATTTTGAGGACCCTAGATGTGAAGCCAGGATTTGTTATCGGAGGCTACAATTTGAACAACATATGATACGCAAATGATATAGTGCTGACTGCAGACACAGAAAAAAAAAACGACAAGGCCTCCTACAGAAAGGAGCTGAAGAGAGTGACAAAAAAGGACTCCAAATAAATTGCAAGTAAACCGAATATATGGCCATCAGCAAAAATTGCAACACAAAATACCAAATATAGGTCGTGGATACTAAAATCAAGCAGGTAAAAATAATCAAATACCTGGGAAGTGTTCTAACAGAAAACGGAAAGTGCGACACAGAGATCTTTAGGTGAATTGCCATGGCGAAGGACGCGTTCCAGAAGCTGAGTAAAGTATTAAAATACAGGAAACTTTCACTAGAAACAAAGAAGAGAGTACTGGATTACTATGTGATGTCCGTTCTTCAATATGGCAGTGAATGCTGGACAATATCATCAAAGACGAAGGACAAACTTGAAGAAACTGAAATGTGGTTCTACAGAAAGATGGTGCGGATATCATGGGCAGTGCATGTGTTCAATGATGAGGTAATGGAAAGGATGGAACCAAAAAGGAAATTAATAATGAGCATCAGAAAGACAACTGAAGTTCCTGACCCATGCAATGAGGATGGAGGGCTTGGAGAACCTGATACTAACAGGTCGGATAGAGGGGAAAAGAGACAGAGGAAAGCAGTGGATAACATATTTGAAGGGTCTGAGCAGGTGGATGATAGAACAGGTGTTGCGAGATGTTACAGGAGAAAGTGTGCTAAGAACCACCAGGGATACGGAGATGTGGAAAGCTATGATCGCCTACGTCCTGTAGGGACAGCGCACATAGAAAAAGAAGATATATGCCAATTGTTTATAAGAAATTATAATTTGGGTATAAAATGGGGGATCAGTCCTATATTATAATCAGTATATAAACTGATCCCTCATTCTGTGGCCATGCTAGTTTCTATACATTTATATTCTAGATTTATTGGCTTGAGCTATTGGATGGCAGAACGGGGTTTGGGTGCTCTAACAGGAGAAAGCGTGCTAAGTGCCACTAGGTAAAGGCAGACGTGGAAAGCGATGATCGCCTACGTCCTGAAGAGACAGGGCACATAGAAGAAGATAAATGTCCACTGCTCATGAGAAAGTTTAATGTGGATATAAAGTGGGGGATCAAATCTATATTGTAATCAATATATAAACTGGCCCCTCATTGTTTGGCCATGCTAGTTTCTATACATTTATATTCTAGATTTATTGGCTTGAGCTACTGGATGGCAGAGCGGGGTTTGGGTCGTGTAACAGGAGAAAAAGTGCTAAGAACCACCAGAGATACAGAGACTTGGAAGGCTATGATCGCTTACGTCATGAAAGGTCAAGGCACGTATAAGAATCTTAAACTTAGCAAGCAACAATTACTGAAACAAACATAAGAAAATATTCCTGACACCAAAATAACAATTTCTTACTTACCATTCTTACTAAAGCCACGATAATACCGCAAAAAGTTTTCTTCCTCTTCTTCTATGTGCCATGTGCCTTCAGGACGTAGGAGATCATGGTCTTCCACGTCTCCCTATCACTAGTTGCTCCTAGCACTCTTTTTAGTCTTAAAGTTTCTATATATACAATTTGTCTATTGAGGTGGGAGAATAAAATAACATTTAAAAGGAAACCCTATTGAATTTTTACAATGAATACAATTTAAATACAAGGAACTAAACAAAAAAGTGTTAGTATTAACACTTCTACTCGAATAGTTTCTTTGCACGCACTTCCAGCCTGTGGGACGCCTACCAGTCTACTTGATTCCTTGATAGTTACAATCGCTAAAACTTTAAATGCAACGTAAAATTACATATTTTTTTTTTTGCGTTGCATTTTCACCTCAACTTGCACAGCGTTACTATTCTGAAAACCCTAAAAGTTATACCAGGATTCGTCATCGGAGGCCACAATTTAAACAATATAAAATACG
This sequence comes from Ascarosepion bandense, assembly GCA_037127315.1. NCBI lineage: Eukaryota > Metazoa > Mollusca > Cephalopoda > Sepiida > Sepiidae > Ascarosepion > Ascarosepion bandense. The sequence continues at coordinate 2,109,841 of JBBBDQ010001428.1, forward strand.
CAGATGATACAGTGCTGATAGCAGACACAAAAAAACAAGACCTTCTAAAGAAGGTAGCTGAAGAGTGTGACAAGAAAGGACTACAAATAACTGCAAGAAAACTGAATGCATGGTCGTCAGCAAAAAAGGCTGCCCAAAATGCCAAATACAGGTGAGAGACACTAAAATCAAGCAGGTACAAAATTTGAAATATCTGGGAAGTGTTCCAACAGAAAACGGAAAGTGCGACACTGAGATCCGAAGGCGAATTGGCATGGTGAGGGATGCTTTCCAGAAGCTGAGTAAAGTATTGAGAGACAGGAAAATTTCACTAGAAATAAGGAAGAGAGTACTGGATTGCTATGTGATATCAGTTCTTCAATATGGCAGTGAATATTGGACAATATCTTCAAAGATGAAGGAAAAACTGGAAGCAACTGAAATGTGGTTCTACAGAAGGATGCTGCGGATATCAAGGATCGCGCATGTAACCAATGACGAGGTTTTAGAAATGATGGAAATGAAAAGGAAGTTAATACTGAGTATCAGGAAGAGACAGCTGAAGTTCCTGATACATGCAATGAAGAAGGAGGGCTTGGAGAACCTTTTGCTAACAGGCCAGATAGAGGGAAAATAACAGAGGAAAGCAGCGGATAATATATTTGAAGGACCTGATCAGGTGGATGACTGAACGAGGGTTGCATGGCGCAACAGGAGAAAGCGTGCTAAGTGCCACCTTGGATAGGGAGACGTGGAAAGCCATGATCGCCTATGTACTGAAAGGACATGGCACATAAAAGAAGAAATTTTCATCTAGAATTATCTTGAATCCCATTTATCCCTTTATCTGGTACTCAGTCTTTTCTATCACTATAACCACCTCTCCTGCGCAGTAGTGGCATGCTCGCTTTGCTTGGGGTGAATTGATTAAATAAAGATAACAAAATAAAATATTCCCAGCAATCTTTAATCGTGGCAGCAAATGAGTTAACCGGACGAAATCAGTGCGAGACAAGGCAATTAAGAAGAATCATTCGACTAAACACTCACTCACACAGTTGTGCAAACAAATACAAAATACACACTCGAAAACGAAAAAGACTCCGTATCTACTAAAGAACTAACACCTATGCCACCTAGTGAGGAGGGGAGCATTAAATTAAAGAATGTAGGGACAGAAATAAAAGTGAGCAATAAGCATTCATACCCTACCAGCTCAGAAATTACGTAACTCTTCCTCCCATGTTTTAAATGTATCAGAGTCAAATGAGATCAAAAATGGTTTATTACTCTAATATTTGGGTTGGAGCTGGTTACTCTTAACTTTGCACTTTATTTTCCACCCTACAACCCATTTCCCCAGAGAGGAAAAGTCGTAAGCCCCTCGATACTTTATCGTTATATCTGAGTAGCTATATACTTTATTCCAACAGTTCAGATATTTATAGCTAAGATTAACCACGCCATGCACACAAGGTCAATTCCTTCTTCTCTGCATATTCCAATGGCGGAAAGAAGTAACATTCTTCCCGAGAGCCGCTACTTCGGGGATGTTGCCTCGATCTGTCTTACCTCAACATTTTCAGGTGTCGGATCAATCGTTATTCATCCTTCTTCTTATATGTCCTACTCCCTCAGGACGTAGGCGATCATAGTTCTCTACATTTTCCTATATTTTATTGCACTTATTAAATTTTGTATTTTGGTTATTTCTTCGAAACCCTGTTTCGCCATTAATTTATTCAAGCACACTAATTATACTATGCAATGTTTTCTTCTGCTCTGCATGCTTTCAACCTGTCCTGTGAATATCAGATTTTCCAAGCCTTCTTTCCTCATTAAGTGCTCTAGAAAGTTCAGCTCTTTCTTTCTGATGTTAAGCATAAGTTTCTTTTTGTATCCATTTTCTCTAAGATTTCGTCGTTACTTCCACGTTCGTTCTATTTTATCCGTAGGACCACAGTTCTCTTTCTTCAAGTTTCTTCTTCCACTGTGAAATGATTGCCAAATGAGATCAAAAATGGTGTATTACTCTAATATTTTGCTTGGAGCTTTGCACGTTATTTTCCACCCTACAACCCATTTCCCCACAGAGGGAAAGTCGTAATCCACTCGCTACTTTACCGTTATTTCTGGGTAGCTATATTCTTTATTCCAACAGTTTTATAGCTAAGATTAACCACCATAACACGTAACCATGATGCCCTCTTTTCGTCGTTTCTACCAAAGTATACCGCTATTGTCAGAAGACCTAATATTGCAAAACTATGGCCTGTAAATCAAACCGATATTCAAGTGATAGTAAGACCAACGATAACATTTTATTCGTATCGCTCCCGATGGAGCATAGGCCATCTGTAACCCTTCTTTTTTAGAAATACCAATGTTAATCCTACGAAAACTCTTTATCCTCCAGGTCAACAATAGCTATAGAAAACCAATCTGTCCTGCTATTTAACGCATATTTGGAAGAAGATAAGAATTATTAATACATTTTCCCAAGGTATTTGCGCGAAAGTGAATCCAGCGAATTCAACTGAATTAGAACGCGGCTCTCTGTTTTTCACTCCGAGCCGATATCCACAAAACCACACACATCCTCATATTGCAAGAATATGGCCTGTAAATTGAACTGATGTTGAAATGACAATAAGAACATCGGAAATTGTTTAAGATAATTGCGATAAAATGTTTTAAAAAATCCCATTCTTTCTGAAATAAAAAAAATGAATACGCATGGCACACGTTCACATACTCAGGACACATATCCATATACCGATATAAAAATGTAGTCCCCTCTATTGTAATAAAGACCGTTATATATATATATATATATATATATATATATATATATATATATATATATATTAATCATATCACCCCGAGCAAGGCGGTAACGCCAGTGATGTGCAGGGGGCTACGTAAGAGTGAAAAGATTGGAAATGAGAAAGCCGGAAACCACATCCTAAACAGGGAACAACGGATGAGCCTCTATACCTGTTCAATAGACGTGGGTGGAGTGTCAAACCGGACGATATATATATATATATATATATATATATATATATATATATATATATATAGATGCGATCCTCTTCGTCAGCGACCACCTGTTATTAACGACCGTTTTTATGCACGGACGATTTGCTAATGTTAATTGGCCCTTAGTGAGCAACCACCTCCAAAACGCGACCAGCGACTAACATCACCAAGCGAAAATTACTGATCAAGCGCCCGCTTTAAAAAAATCTATTTTAGTCGTACAATGCCAATTTCCAAAGTAGGAGAAACTAAATGGGTAATCTATTTCAGTCTGATTTGATCTAAATCAGAAACACTTCCTCATTGATTTGTTATTGTAGTGTTGCATCAAACTGTTATTTCTTGTTGAAATGTATCTCGCAGTCAAGCATCGGCTGTTTTGTGCAGCATATATTGCATTTGTTATGTTCATGAGATTTGTCGCAGTCTCTGTACTGACTTGGATAACTTCAGGAATGGGGAAAATCACAATTATGTCCCTTTTTCAAATGTCTATCTCTGTCGTTCCTTTATTTTTTGTGTATCTATCTATTCTATTTCTATCTGGGTATATCTATCTCTATCTCTCGTCTTCTCTACCCCCACCCACGATCGCTGTCAGTTTTTTTGTTTACTTTGTTTTGTTTATTTTTTTATGTATTATCACAGATTCTCTTTTGGTATCACTCACTTCTAAGAAAAAAAAAACAAAAAACCCGTATACGTCGTGAATTTTTCCAAACTACATATTTTATAAGAAATGGCTACAGGTACAAAAATGAAAGCAATTACTGAATTTTTTAAAAGTCCACTTAATATTTTTTGTAAATAAATATTTTAGTTTCTTGTTGACCGTTGTAAATACGTTTTCAAAATGTTTAAATGAATTAATTATGCTGAATAAATTTCTTTAAAGTTCTTCTTATAGTCTTATTTACTTAATACTATTGTAAAATTCTGATATGTACATTCTGCTGAGTACAATATACGTCACTGGCGTAAATAGGTCATGACTATGAGCCTTTAGTGAGCGACCACCTGCCGTATACGACAAGTTTTTGATGGTAATAGGGGTGGTCGCATACGAGAGATTCCGTATCACTCCATAAATCTCGGGCGTTATTAATAAAACAACAACATTTATGCAATATTCGGCTTTATTCATCAACATAGTTTCCTTCTAGATTAATACACTGATTCCAGCGCTTCTCTAACAATTCGATGTCTTTTTTGTAGGGATCTGTCTTTGGCCTCGAAACACGCCTCCATTTCCAATATCAATTCTTCATTGGAGACAAAACTCTTTCCCTGGAGCATTATTTTAAGGTCTTCAAACAGCCAGTAGTCACTGGGTGGCTCGACCTTTTTTTTTTTTTAATCATCTCACCACAGGCAAGGCATTCCACTGCCACTATTGCGCATGGGGCTACATAGGGGAAGGTAAAGAGAAGGAATGGTTAGACATAGGGAATGTCAGGAGGAAGGTGACAGATGAATAAGGATAGCGAGGATGAGGGTTGGGAAGAGTGCTTGATAGAATGGGAGCAGGTTAGTGTGTTAGGAGGTGTCTATTGACCTTACATTTAAACTCCTGGAGATTGTAGCCGTCGGGGAAGCAATCGTTTGGAAGAGAATTCCACAGTCGGGAAGTGCGAGGAAATAAACTGTTGGAGTAGAAGTTACGGCTGCATTTTATCGGTTTCACTGTAAAAGGGTGGGATCTAGTTGCTAATCTAGTATCTCGTTCAAATTCGTATTTAGAGGGCACTAGTAATCTAAGTTCATCGGAGCAGAAGCCGTGAAAGTATTTGTAGAAGAGACACAGGGAAGCCACGTCGCGCCGGTGGGAGAGAGATTGCAGGCGGTCTGCCAAGTCGGTATCTATCACATTACAGACCCTCCTCTGAACCTTATCGTGAAGCCCGAGGAGAACAGCAGGGGCACCCGACCAGATATGGCAGCAGTATTCAATGCACGGGCGGATGGTAGATTTATAAATGTGCAGGATAGATTTAGACGGAAAAAACTTCCGGACCCTACACAGAGAACCGACTTTCATAGCAGCGGATTTAGCAATGGATTCGATATAGTCATTCCATTTGAGGTCCGCTGAAAGTGTGAGACCAAGGAGGCGTAGTGTTTTACTCTCTGGGAGGCAAGCTTGGTCCATGCTAATGGGAGGTAGGTAAGATTGTCGATGGTGGTTAATTGAGAGTAGCTTCGTTTTAGAAGCATTAAAATTTACTAGCCATTTCTTACCCCAGTCCGATATGGATTGGAGGTCTTTTTCAATCTCGGCGGTGAGGTTAGCTTTGACGCCTACACCAGATTTTTGTAGGAGGCGAGAGTAAACTGTGGTGTCACCGGCGTACAAACCTATTTGGGCTCTTATGGAATCAGGGAGATCATTAATTTATATCAGGAAAAGTGTAGGACCTGCGTTTGTATGGTAGTTCTGAGAGGCATGTCCGTTTAATACCACCTTCATTGTGCGGTTAGAGAGGAATGCCTGGATTAGTTGAAACAAATGTCCAGTTATACCATAGCTCCGCAGTTTACATAGAAGGCCAGCATGCCAAACTCTGTCGAACGCCTTAGATATATCCAATGCAACGGTTCGGGCTTCTCCATTCCTGTCGAGTGCCTGGTATATGTACTCGGTGATGGTCGTTAGCATATCAAAATTTTTTTTGAGTTCCTCATCTCCCCAGCCTGGTATATGTACCTGGAGAATAGGGTGAATACGAAAGCAATTCAAAGTGCAATCCATGTAGTTTTGCTATCGTTTCGACCGACTTGTGACATCCTCATTTTTGGCCGCTATTTTGATGATTTCTTCCTTCAACCGCACCAATAATGTTATATAACATTTTGCTGTTGATGGTCCTTCACTTGCCAACATAATCGATGTACAAAATACGGTGCGCATTCCAAAATACGCATGCAAAAATCTTGCGTGCTGATGTTTGCGTCTCTTGTATTTTTGGACGGCTTTCATCTGCTACTGTACACTCAGCTGATTGCCGATTTGATTTTTGAGTGGTGGATTCAGGTTTCATCTATTGTCACATATTTACGCAGAAACTCTTTCTTGTTGCATTGAAAAATTTGCAAACAACGCTCTGAATGTTGATGTTTTTGATCGACTGTGAGCAAACGTGTCACCCACTTTGAACACAGCTTTCTAATTGACTAATGTTCATGCAAAATAGTGAATATACTACCTTCTGATATGTTCAACTCCTCTGCTATCTCAGGCAACTTCAATTTACGATCGGCCAAAACGAGTTTGTGGATTTTTTGGTGTTTTCCTTGAAAACTGTCGATTTAGGGCAACCTTAGCGTTCAGCATCATTTGTGTCTGTACGACCGCGTTTAAAGTACCACCTCTTTACCGTTGTTTCTGGCGAAGCAGAGTCCGAATAACACTTGATAAGTGTTTTTAGGACTCTGCTTATTTGCTTTGCTTGAACAGTATTTTTCAAATGGCAAGTGACAAAATTTGGGCCCAATCGAATTATTAGTTTACAAATTACAGTTATTTATATGAAGTTACTGTTGTAAAATTTCAAAACATTGGAAAAATCTAAATTTCGTGTGTTGATAAAGCATTGCTTTCTGATGGGAAAAATAAAATTAAGCAAAGCAATAAGCAGAGTCCGAATAAAACTCATCAAGTGCTATTTGGACTGCTCCGTCAGAAACAACAGTAGAGAGGTGGTATGCTGACTTTAAACTGTTTCTTCATGTCAAGTATAAGTTTTCTTTTTGTTTCTATTTTCTCTAAAACTTTTACTTCACATATTCTTTTCATGGTATCCCCAATATCTTTCTGTAGTACTGCATTTCCTGCTTCAAGTATATTATTCATCTTTGAGATGATTATTCATCATTCGTTGCTATATAGAAGAAAATATATTCTTATATCTATCTGAATAAGCTACTTTTATTATATTATTCACTCGAAGCTCTCGAAAGAGCGTTGTTCAGTAATCACCTATCTTGATTGGCTCTTCAGCCTTTTATTGATTGAGCAATAGGGTAAAAAAAATAACTTTTGTTAGTATAATTAAAGCGCTAAACCCACATGAATAATAAAAAATATGCACTGAGGTTGTCAAAGAGAGGAAAAGGATTATCAAGTAGAATAGTAATGAAAAAAAACGAAAGTCTAACAAGACCAAAAAAAAAAAAATGGCTGAACATGCGTGCTAGGTTTAATGTTAAAGGAACAAAATTGGGACGAAATGTCAGGCACGTAATGCAGAATTGGTTAGGACACAGAAAAAAAAAACGAAAAGAAAATTTGAAAGAATGGTGAAGAAGATTGAAATTGGGAATGGTTGTGCACAAATGAAATGGCAGTTAGGATTGTGGAAAAGTGGGTAGAGGCAGATGCGACCTTGAATAAATGGCAGCAAGGAAAGAGTGGGTAGCGAGGAATAAGGGAAATTATGAAAGACGAAATCTGGCGGGAAAATGTCGACAGAACGGATGAAAGTATGAATGGAATGTTCAAATGAAAAGACAGCGTTAAATGGTGTGAGAAAAGTGCTGGAATGGTAAACGGTAGACAGATGATAAAGATTTATCTGCAAAAAGGGTGAAAAGTTTTCTTCGTAAACTAAGCGCCATGTCTCTTGAAGACTTGAATTAACATGACTCTCCACAACTTCCTCGTTTTTATACGCTTTACTATGGTCAGTTTTTCGATATACCAAGCAATCTTATTTTTTCTTATAGTTTATACAAAATAGATTTACAATATTTCTCTACCACCCAATCATTTGTCTGTTCTCTATTTCAGTCTGTTAAGTGTCATACGGGATACACGCTTGGGCGATCATGTCTCTCAAGAGAGACATAATTGACTAAGCAGAAGATTATCTCACAGTAGGTTGCCATTGCTTTCTGCGGTAGACTGATTGTCAGCCAAGGCTATACAACCCAATCTGTTCTGCTATTTAACCCATAACTGGGGGAAGTGACGGATTAATACCTTTCCCAGTGGTATTTGCACGTATGTAAACGCAGAGAATTCTCTATTTACACAAACGTATAAGGTAAGTTTCCCATTGATTTTTTGCCGCTTGCTTTTAACATGCCTTGTGGTTGTCAGCTTCTCGTCGCCCTCTTTCCTCAATTCATATCCTAAAAATTCCTAGTGTCTCTTTTTGATACGATACATCAGTGTCCTTCTTGTAACTATTTTCACGAAAATTTCTAAGTTACTCACATGTTTCTCCATGTTTTCTAGGCTCCTTTTTTTAGGATCAGATTCCTCTTGCCTCAAGTCTCTTCTTTATATAAAGTGTTGGTTTAACTTTCACTTCCCTATAGAAAGTCCTATATTACATTACATTTTATTGCTCTTAAATTCATTTGAAACGAAAACATTCTTAACACTTACTTTTTTAAATGATCATTTCCTATTTCAATAGGCCTTTGGATTCTGACTAGGCAGAAAATTACCTCGCATTTGGTTGCCATTAATTTTTGCTGTAGACCGGTTGCCAGCCAAAGCTATAGAACCCAATCTTTCCTGTTATTTAATCTGTAACTAGAGGAAAAAGACGGATTAACGCCTTTTCGAAGGGTATTTGTGCATAAGTGAATACAAAGGATTCAACTGGAATTCGATCACGGCTCTCCGATTTCTAGTTCTGAACCGATGTCCTTTGCACCGCAACGCATATATCTTAGTTTTTGTGCGATAAGTACTATTTCTTTATTCATTCTTTCTCAGCCTGTCGCCAACCTACCGGAAAAGGGAAAAGAACATAAAACTTGCATTCTGCTACTATACAACCGTGAACTCAATTTCTGCGGATATTTTAAATACTTATTTTTCTCTTGGAACAATTTTAACTACAAAACTACATACATTTTCTCAATGAACATTTTTTATTCGCAAATATGTTATAGAATTCAGTTAAAAAAATTCACTTATATTTTTCTTTTTACAATTTTGATATTGTGTTAATAAAGCTTTACTTTAATGTACAAATGAAATATTTTATCCTTCCACATTTCAACATCGAACCTTCAAACTTCTGATATATTAATTGTGGATACTTCGGACAGGTTTGGCATAAAGCCGATTTACTAAGCATCAGCGAGGCCCCTACATTTTAAATTAATTCCCAGTGAACAAATATAATGCTTGATATTTATTTATTTCCCTTATATATTTACTGTATTAAAGGTCAGAGAGCCGCATGTGGCTCGAGAGCCACCTATTGTTTAAACCTCTCTTTTGACTTTCTTTACTGCTTTCTCCCTGCTTTAAGCAAGGAGAAAATAATAAGATTGTAAAAATAGGAATTTGAAGAAAAAATATTTTGGGAGTCTGAGGAAATAAAGAAACGGAAACGAATGTCAAAACCTGTTCATCGAGAAGAGACATGCCTGACAACAGCCTCATTGCTGGAATTTTTTAAGAACTTTTTCTTAAAGACTAATATTCTTGAAGTGAATTCCTATTTCACCTGGTGTTAAAATATGCGTCCTACTTGCAGAATAAACGAAGCTAGTCGCGTATTATGAAGTGATCTTGGTCATCGATGTTCGTGTCGTACTATTTGGTTGTCCGGAAATGCTATGGTGATTTTTAAGGGAAATTAATAAACAAAACAATTTTATATAATTAAATATTTAACTAAATACGAATTAAATCGTTGGATAACATTTACCCATTTTTTCTTTTTGTTGTGGGATCCTTCCTTTTCATAAAGATGGACTCGTCCAGGGTATACTTATACTACTGCTATCGAAGCGAAACTGAAGATTACTGCTATTTACTTGGCAGAAGTTCATAGTATAGGATTTTTGCAATCCTACCAGATTCATAGCATGATTTTCTTAGGATGAAGACCTGCCTTTTGCGTGGCTATAGTTGGCTCATGTCACTTCCTCCGGGATCTTTTTAGCTGAACATTTTTGTAAACGTTCCATTTCTCATCAACGGCAACAATTTGCTTAAAAAGGAGATATTTAACTATGTTTATACAGCAAATATTAAATAGAAATGCGATTCAAAATCTTTGGTTCATTCAGATTATGTGGTACACAAACATCGTTGCAATTTGAGCACCCAAATGCTCATGGATGATAGCCTTTATTAAGCTGAGTGCTTCTGCCAATTCCGCGCTGTTTAATACGGGTCATACTATGTTGTGGCAGACCTACCCATTACAACACTGGCGACGAAGATGAGTGCCATACGTGATACAGGCTTGGGTGATCAAGTCTCGAAAGAGACATGACAGACTGAGCAGGAGATTATCCCGCAGTAGGTTGCCATTGCTTTCTGCGGTAGACTGGTTGCCGACCAAAGCTATAGAACCCAATCTATCCTATTATTTAACCCATAACTGGAGGGAAGAGACGGATTAATAATACCTTTCCCAAGGGTATTTGCGCGTAAGTGAATAAAAGGAATTCAATACTCTTTCGGAATAACAGCTTGGAAGGAGGTTGTTGTGGCTGACGTACCCATTAACCTGGTAATGGACTAACCCAACCAACATATATACCATGTAATTAGTAGACACCAGGAGGAACCACTCTACGCTTGTAGAATGACTTAACGAACAGAGACTTTGTGATATCCAACACCGCTTGCTCGTCAGCTAGACGAACAAGCTGGCATATTGTACCTTTTCCGTATTTTGTTAATACAATTGTTTACACTAATCCCGTGTTCCTGTTTTTATTTGTGACCCAATAAAACAGGGTTACAACATACTCAATCAAAACTTAGATTTGGTTGTCATCTTTAGTAGAGTGTCTGAGCGTTCTTCATCAATAAAGCTATAATAACCAACTCTAATCTTAGTGGTACTGGACATGACGATAAACTGCATCTGGCAGCAAGGCCTCTGATTGGGAGGTTGTGACGAGCATGGAACCACCTCTTAATTGCTGTTGTTCCCAGGTCCACCCTGACCCGTAGCGGTAGCACCTGTTAGGGTCCCAGCTATGGGTAAATAGTTAACACCCCAATGTTTTTCAAAAGACTATGAAAGTATAAAAAATACACCTTTATAGAGTTATATACATGAAAATAGACTTTTAGAGAAAAAAATATATTTTTGAAGAAATAAATCATTACCATAACACATTTTTAAAGGATAAAATTATTTTCAACAAAACATTATTGAATATAAAATTAGAAGATATTTTCAGTTTTCTAAAATAAAAAAAGAATAAAAACAAAAAAAAGTACTTCATGAAAATCTGAATAAACCAACCTTCTCACTATAACAAAAGAATTAAAAATATATCTTAAAAAATCATCTTTTTTGCATTAAATAACCCACAGAGGTATTTATATGCCGGTAAACAAAACTCAAACTCAAACTCTTAAATATAACGAACAACTTCCGAACAGTTCTGTTAGTTAAAGCTTCTTCAAAATACATATATATTTTATATTTGCATAACATTATTGAATTTATGGAAATACAAAAAACATCTTCTTATATGTGTCTTGTCCTTTCAAGAAGTAGGTGACCATGACCTTCCACATCTCCCTATCTCTCTAGTGGCTCTTCTGCGCGCATTCTCCTGTTAACCCACCCAAACCCCGCTTTAACATCCTCTTTCTCAAGCCCGTCAAGTATGTTGCACGCTGCTTTTCTCTGTCTCTTTTTCCCTCTATCTGACCTGTGAGTATCAAATTCTCCAAGCCCCACTTTCTTATTATATGTTCAAGAAGATTTAGCTATTTTTCCTGATGTTGGGTCTTAGTTTCCTTTTCATTTTTCATCCACTCCAAAACCTCATCATTGCTCACATTCTTGGTCCAAGTTATCTGCATATATAGAAACATAGAAAAAGGAATTAAAAAATGATTATAGAAGAAAGAATGCATGAAAAAAGAAAAAAAAATATGTTGAAATTTACTTTAAAAAAATGCAGTGAATGAGATAAAGAACAAAAAAGAATGAAATTAAAATCTACTGTGAAAAATAGAAAAATAGGATTAGGAATTCAAAAATGATTATAGAAGAAAAAATGAATGAAAAAAGAAAAGAATTATATTGAAATTTACTTAAAAAAATGCAGTAAATGAGATAAAGAAAAAAAGAAAAAAGAAAATCTAGTGTGAAATAATAGAAAAATATTAATAGGAATTCAAAAATGATAATGAAAGAAAAAATGAATGAAAAATAATTATATTCAAATTTATTTAAAAAATGCAGTGAATGAGATAAAGAAAGAAAAAGAAAGAAATTAAAATCTAATGTGAAAAACAGAAAAATATGAATAGGAATTCAAAAATGAATGTAGAAAAAAGAATGAAAGAAAAAAGAAAAATATATATTGAAATTTACTTAAAAATAGAAAATGTAGTGAATGAGATAAAGAAAGAAAAAGAAAGAAATTAAAATCTAGTGTGAAAAAATAAAAAAAATAGGAATAGGAATGCAAAAATGATTACAGAAGAAAGAAGGAATGAAAAAAGAAAAAATTATATTGAAATTTACTTTTTAAAAAATGCAGTGAATGAGATAAAGAAAGAAAAGAAAGAAAAAGAAGGGAAATAAAATCTAGTGTGAAAAAATAGAAACTTATGAATAGGAATTCAAAAATGATTATAGTAGAAAGAATAAAGGAAAGAAATTTATATTGAAATTTACTTAAAAATAGAAAATGCAGTGAATGAGAAAAAGAAAGAAAAAGATAGAAATTAAAATCTAATGTGAAAAAATAGAAAAATATGAATAGGAATTCAAAAATGATTACAGAAGAAAGAAGGAATGAAAAAGAAAAAATTATATTGAAATTTACTTTTAAAAAAATTGCAGTGAATGAGATAAAGAAAGAAAAAGAAAGAAATTCAATCTTCGTTTGAAATAATAGAAAAATATGAATAGGAATCAAAAAGTGATTATAGAATGAATGAAAAAAGAAAAAATATATTGAAATCTGCTTAAAAAATGCAGTGAATGAGAAAAAGAAAGAAAAAGTTAGAAATTAAAATCTAGTGTGAAAAATAAAAAAAATAGGAATAGGAATGCAAAGATGATTATAGAAGAAAAATAAATGAAAAAAGAAAAAATTATATTGAAATTTACTTTAAAAAAATTGCAGTGAATGAGATAAAGAAAGAAAAAGAAAGAAATTAAATCCTCGTTTGAAATCTATCTAAACTTATTTATAAATGGAACTTTGTGTGTGTGTGTGTGTGTGTGTGTGTGTGTTGTGTGTGTGTGTGTGTTGTGTGTGTGTGTGTCTGAGTGTGTGTGTATCCGTTACATATAAACTCCAAAACGGCTGGACCTATTTTCCTGAAAATTTACACAGTTGTACTATAAGCGTCTGCGAGTGTTCTTAACTAGGTTTTGTGTCGAGGTACCCTCAATAAATATCGAAAATCGATAATCGAAAAAATCGAAGGAATGGTCCGATTTTAATCAAATTTGATACACTCATAGACAAAGACATAAGAAACGATATTCAAAAGTTTCAAGATTGCAGTTCTTACAATACTGCAGAAAATCGATAATATATATATATATATATAAAAGGGAAGATGTTTGTGTGTGTGTCTGTTTATCTTTATACAAATCCACAATTTTTAACCGATTCTCACCAAACTTCACAGATATATACTTTAGGCTTAGTCCAGAACCATGGATTAGTTTTAAAGCTTTCATTACACCCGAGCAACGCCGGGCTATACTGCTAGTAATAGAAAAATATGAATAGGAATTCAAAAATGATTATAGAAGAAAAAAGAAAATCTGGTGTGAAGTAATAGAAAAATATTAATAGGAATTCAAAAATGATTATGAAAGAAAAAACGAATGAAAAAAAATTATATTCAAATTTACTTAAAAAATGCAGTGAATGAGATAAAGAAAGAAAAAGATAGAAATTAAAATCTAATGTGAAAAAATACAAAAAATATGAATAGGATTTCAAAAATTATTATAGAAAAAAGAATGAATGAAAAAAATTATATTGAAATTTATTTAAAAAGAAAGAAAATGTAGTGAATTAGATAAAGAAAGAAAAAGAAAGAAATTAAAGTATAATGTGAAAAAATAGGACATTTTAAAAAATAACAAAAAAAAAGTAACAAAAAAGTAACAAGAATAGAAAATACTGAAGAATGAATGAAAAAAGAAAGAAAGTGAATTAATATTTATTTATTTATAAGAAACAAATCAGTGACAGAAATAAAGTAAGAAAAGGAAGATGTGGAAATCTATTTTGAAAAATAGTAAAATACGAAAAGGAACGAAAAGAGAAAAGAAGGAAGGAATGAAGGAAAAGAGAAAGAGAGCAGAGTCATGTTTACTTAAAAGAAACAAAGCCGTGAAAGAAAAAAAAGAAAGAAAGCTCTAAAACAATCCTGTGTGAAAAATAAGGAAAAAAAAAACAAAACGTAAAGCAATAAAAAATTAGAAAGAATGAAAGAGAATGAAATAATGTATTTTATCATTCTCTGAAAAGAAACAAAATTTATTGGAAGAAGTAAAGAAAGAAAAATGAAAAATGCTTGACAAAACCGCAAAGAAACTAAAACGAAAGAGAAATTAAAAAATATGTTGCAAAGGTAGCGAGAATAGGTGAGGGGGTGAGAGTTGAATCGCATGAATGAGTAAAGCAAAGACTGAATTAGTGAATGAGCTCATGAATAAGTGGATGAATAAAAAATATGGCCGATAAGAACGGCTTGAGAAGTTCATCTTAAAAGAAGCTAATTTCCCCTGTCCATTCAAAAAGATCGGGATGTAAATCTGTATGGGAAACCGTTGCAATTCATTGGCTATTTCGATTAGAAGATCGCAATTTACACACATATTGCACCGGTTTGTTCAGAGTTCTTTGTGTTACGGCTCCCTTTTTTCCATTCATCTTTCTTTCTACCTAACCTTTTATTAATTCTTACTTATTACCTTTTCTTTCTTTCTCTTTCTTTCTTTCTTTCTTTCTTTCTTTCTTGATACAATTTTTCGTTCTTACTTTTTCTAGCTCTCTATTTCTTGCTTTCGTTTAGTTTCTTTCTATCGAAATTGTTTTTTCGTAGTTATTACATTTATTTTTCTCTCTTTCTTTATTTCTACATTTTTCGTTCTTGCTTATTGTCTTTCCTTTTCTTCCTTATTTGTTTGTTTCATTCATACCCTGACTTTCTGTCTACCTTTTCTTTCTCAATTTATTGCTTCCCTTTATTTTTCGTTTCTTTTTTTTTTTTGGCTATCTTTTCTTTCTTTCTTCCCTTTATTTATTTCTACTTTTCTTTCTGTCTTTCTTTCTGTCTTTCTTTCTTTCTTTCTTTCTTTCGATGTTGCTTGCTACGTTTTCTTTCTGTTTTCTTTCTTTCTTTTTTACTCTATAATTTTTCTTTCTTTCAATATTTGTTTTTTTTTAATTGTTTTGTTGTTTTGAACTCCCTTTTTCATTCTTCTCTTTCTTTTTTTCTTTTTTCTTTTTTCTTTCCTTCTTTCTATTTCTTTCTCTCTTTGTTGCTTCCCTTCTTTCTTTATTTCTATATTTTCTTTCGATATTGCCTGCTACCGTTTCTCCTTCTTTCTTTCTACTTTGAAGTTTTCTCTCTTTTTAGATTTTCTATACACGACTTATGTTCCACTATTTTCTTTTCTCTTACCCTTGATTTTTTCAGCTAAATATCGTTTTGCATTCCTTTTTTTCATTAAAAAAAAAGAAGGTTTTTCGTCATATATATTTTTTCCTTTATCGTTTAAAACTATCTTCTTTGATTCTCAAATATTTACTTTCTTTCAATTCTAATCGATTCTATTGGCATTTATTTCATTCTTCTCCGCTTTTCTTAAGTTGATTTTTCTTTCTTTCTTTCTTTCTTTCTTTTTCTGGCTCATTTCTCCATTTTCTTTTTCTTTTCTTTTAATTTTATGATTAATCTGTTCTATTTCCTTGTTTATTTCTTTTTTCGTTCTGATCCCCCGACATGTTTTTAACAGGCCAGAGAGAGGGAATGAGAGACCTGGGAAAAGAGCTTCTAATATACTTCACTGGCCTGAGCCGGTGTATGGCAGTACGGGGGTTGCGTGGTGTAAAAGGAGAAAGCATGCTAAGAGCCACCAGGGATTAGGGAGACGTGGAAAACCATGATCGCCTACGCCCTGAAGGGACAGGGCACATAGAAGAAGAAGAGATATGCCAACTGTTTATAAGAAATTACAATGTCGATTTAAAATGGGGGATAAATTCTAAATTCTATATTATAACCAATATATAAACTGATCTCTCATTTTGTGGCCATGCTAGTTTCTATGCATTTATATTCTAGATTTATGGGCTTGAGCTAGTGGATGGTAGAGCCGGGTTTGGGTGGTGTAACAGGAGAAAGCGTACTAAGAGCCACCAGGAAGAGGGAGACGTGGAAGGCCATGATCGCCTACGTCCTGAAAGAGCAAGGTACATAGAAATAGAAGAAGAAAAAGAAAAATAACTATTTCTACTTACCTTTCATTCTTTTCTTCTATATTTCCATGGTCTTCCATCGTTTACTTTCTTTTTTTTATGAATAACCACATTTTAGCCACACTATATTTTTTCATTTCTTACTTCCCTTGATGCTCTGACCTTTTTTTACTTTCTTTTTCATTTCTTTTCTATTTCTTTTGATCTCCTTTATTTTCTACTAGCAACATAGCCCGGCGTTGCTCGGGTGTAATGAAAGCTTTAAAACTAATCCATGGTCCTGGAGCTTAGACTCAGCCTAAAGAACATTTGAAATAATAAAATAATTGCGACAATTTACCAATCGCACCCGTGTGTATATATATATATATATATATATATATATATATATATATACTAGCAGTATAGCCCGGCGTTGCTCGGGTGTAATGAAAACTTTAAAACTAATCAATGTTCCTGAAGCTCATACTCAGCCTAAAGAATATTTGTGTGATGATTGGTGAGAATCGGATAAAAATTGTGGATTTGTATAAAGGACATACAGACAGATAAACAGACACACACAAACATCTTGCCTTTTATATATATATTTATTCAATTTTCTGCACTGTTGTAAGAACTGCAACCTTGAAACTTCTGAATATCATTTCTTTTGTCTTTGTCTATGAGTTTATCAGATTTGATTAAAATCGGACCATTCCTTCTATAACCCGATTTTTTCAATTATCGATTTTCGATATTTATTGAGGGTACCTGGACACAAAACCTAGCTAAGAACACTCGCAGACGCTTATAGTACAACTGTGTAAATTTTCAAGAAAATCGTTTCTGCCGTTTCGGAGTCTATAAGTAACGGACACACAAACAGACACACACACACAGACAAAGTTAAATTTATAAATAAGTTTAGATTTTTTTTTTTTGTAAGCGACACTTTTTTCCATTCTTTCTTTCATCAGTCGGCTAAACTTTTTCGTTGAACATAAACCTTCCCTATATTTTTTTAATTTATAGTTCATGAGAAGAAATGGGACATTACCATACAACGGAAGACCAATATGTGTCGTTAGAGGCTTACATAACCAAGCGGTTTTTCTAATACAGGGTGTCCATAAAGGTCATGTGCACTTAAAAAAAATCATAACCTTATTTGTATTTGCGATATAAATAATTTGTAAAAAAGGATTAGACCGAAAGAAATCTAAAGGATTATTCAATAACTAAGTTCCCCACGGACTTTATGGATACCCTGTATTTACTGACCAGGCTCGGTGATCGCTCGAGAATCGGTGATTCAACGTGATATGGCGGTAAGTTCGAAAATGTGTACCTGCATTCTCACATAAATGTGTGTAATCTGACTTTCTACAAGTTTCATGGATGACGTGTTGGTGATGTTCACCTTTTAATTTCGCTTCACGTTCAAGTTTCTTTCATAAATGTTCTGCAAATAGAGATTACTAGTATTAACTTTGAGCACAGCCACTGAGGTCTTTGTAAATATGTAATAACCCTTTTTTTTTTTTTTTTTTTTTTTTGATGATTACGTTGCCTGCATTGAATTTTGTACGTTCTTGTAAATGTCACGTTTTTTCGGTCTTGGAATGAAAATATTGGAGAGCCGAGTTCGAAATTCAGTCGAATTCATTGCATTCACTTACACTCAAATACCGTTGAGCAAGGCATTGACCCATCTATTCTCCCATTAGCTATAGGTTAAATAGCAAAATTAATTGTGTTTTATAGCCTTGGTTAGAAACCAGACTAGCACCCAGAAGGAAATGGCAACCAACTGCAGGAAAATATTCTGCCTAGTCAGTCGTAGATCCTAGACACATGATCACCTCAGTGTGTATCACGTATGACACCTAACTGACTGATCGAGATAAAATAAGACAGATTGTGATCTGTAGCCTCGAATAGCAACCAGGCTATCGCAGAAAGGAACGACAATCTATTATATTTTTTCCAAGTCAGTCATATACCGAAAGAGACATATTCGCCCAAGCGTGTATCCCGTCAAGGCATTTAAGTGAATCATCTGGATTATATAGCTGGACATATTGGGTTCCATAGCCCTGGTTAGAAGCCAGTCTACCGCAGAACGAAACGACAATCTACTGCGGGAAAAATCTTCTGCCAAGTCACTCAATGATCGAAAGAGATATGATCGCCCAAGCGTGTATCACGTCAAGGCATTTAATTGAATCATCTGGATTATATAGCTGGACATATTGGGTTCTATAGCCTTGGTTAGAAGCCAGTCTACTGCAGAAAGAAACGACAATCTACTGCGGGAAAATCTTCTGCCAAGTCACTCAATGATCGAAAGAGATATGATCGCCCAAGCGTGTATCACGTCAAGGCATTTAATTGACTAATCTGGACAATATAGCTGGACATATTGGGTTCTATTGGCCTGGTTAGAAGCCAGTCTACTGCAGAAAGAAACGACAATCTACTGCGGGAAAATCTTCTGCCAAGTCACTCAATGATCGAAAGAGATATGATCGCCCAAGCGTGTATCACGTATTGCATTTAATCGACTGACTGACTGATGTCTGTGATGCTTACTTCATCTGTCTACTTTAGTGTATCGATCTCAGAGAATCGCTTTTTTGCCTCTTTTCTCTTATTGTTGCTTAGCCATATATGTTTATTTCTTAATACTATATGAAAGAATGTTGAATGTGTTAGAGTAGAAGACATCGACACTGATATGAAACCTTTTAAAAATATGCAGCTGAATTGAAGAATATGTAGCTTTAAATAAAGATTTTCTATTTGGTTTCTTCTTCTATGCGTCTTAAAGACGTATGCGATCATTGCACTCCACATTTTCTTATCCCTGGTGGCTCTAAGCACTCTTTCTCCTGTTAACATACTCAAACCTCGTACTGTCATCCACTTGCTCAGGCCCGTCAAGTATGTTACCCACTGCTCTCTTCTGTTTCTCTTTCCTTCTATCTGACCTGTTAGTATCAGATTCGCTAAGCTCTCCGTCCTCATTACAAGAACTTTGACTGTCTTTTCCTCATGCTCAGTATTAATTTCCTTTTCGTTTCGTTCCTTTCCAAAACCTCATCATTGCTTACATGCTCGATCCATGATATCCACAGAATTCTTCTGTAGAACCACATTTCAGTTGCTTCAATTTTTTCCTTCATCTTTCGTTTAGTCCTTTCGTTCTTTCTATCGAAATTGTTTTTTCGTAGTTATTACATTTATTTTTCTCTCTTTCTTTATTTCTACATTTTTCTTTCTTACTTATTGCCTTTCTTTTTCTTCCTTATTTGTTTGTTTCATTCTTACCCGGACTTTCTGTCATCCTTTTCTTTCTCAATTTATTGCTTCCCTTTATTTTTCGTTTTTTTTTTTTTGCTATCTTTTCTTTCTTTCTTCCCTTTATTTATATCTACTTTTCTTTCTGTCTTTCTTTCTTTCTTTCTTTTTTTCATTCATTCGATGTTGCTTGCTACATTTACTTTCTGTTTTCTTTCTTTTTTTTTTTTACTCGATAATTTTTCTTTCTTTCAATATTTGTTTTTTTTAATTGTTTTGTTGTTTTGAACTCCCTTTTTCATTTTTCTCTTTCTTTCTTTTTTCTTTTTTCTTTCCTTCTTTCTATTTTTTCTCTCTTTGTTGCTTCCCTTCTTTCTTTATTTCTATATTTTCTTTCGAAATTGTCTAGCATTCACTGCCATACTGAAGAACAGGCATCACAAAGCAATACACTACCAACTTAACTCTCCTAAATCGTACGTTACTCCTGTTAATCATTAAAACATGCTTTTAGCCAGTTAAACGACGTTTTCTATTTTTTTTTTTACTCTTGAGAGTAACATATTTTCTAAGACTTCTTACTTCATCATGTGTTCCATAAATTTTAACAGTAGCTTTCTGATGCTAAATATGAGTGACTTTTTTGTTTATATTTTCTCTAAAACTTCGTCATTGCTCACTCTTTCAGTACCTGGTATTCTCAATGTCCTTCGGGATAATGACGTTTTTGTTGCTTCACGTCTCTGCCTCGTCTGTCCCGAGATTTTCCAACGTTCACTGACATATAAGACGAAGGATATTGCGTAAATTGTTATTAGTTCTTCTTAGTTTATAACTAAAATATTCCTGATTCTTAATACTTTCCTTGTCTACGGCTATATCGTGCTGAATGCACCGGTTCGCGTCCGATCACCGAAGTTAAGTAACATCGGGCCTGGTCAAAACTTAAATGGTGACCATTTGGAAATACCAGGTGCTATAAACGTAAGGACCACAGGTTTAAGGGGTTGGTCGCAGGGCTCACAACCCTGCCCCGTAAAAAACAGTTTGTTACAGCAACAAAAAGTTGTCGGCCCTATGCACCATTGGGTGTGATGGATAAATGATGATGATGAATACTTTTCTTAGCTTTTGGGCTTAAATTCCCACAGTTTTAGAAATTGCATACATATTCCTCAGCGCGACTGCAACTTTTCAAATGATTTTTATAGGAGCGGCGGCTGCAACTTTTCAAATGATTTTTATAGGAGCGGCGTCTGCAACTTTTCAAATGATTTTTATAGGAGCGGCGTCTGCAAATTTTCAAATGATTTTTATAGGAGCGGTGTCTGCAACTTTTCAAATGATTTTTATAGGAGCGGCGTCTGCAACTTTTCAAATGATTTTTATAGGAGCGGCGTCTGCTTCTCCTTCTTTGACAACTTTTACCACTATTTCTTCCTTTTATTCTTTAAGTTTTTTCCTAGTCTCAGTTTTCTTTGTTTTTTAAAAATCTTTTCACCCCAAGCAAGGCACTCCACTGCCACTGTTGCGCAAGGGGTTATATAGGGAAAGGTAAAGTGAAAGAGAGGTTAGATATAGGAAATGTCAGAAGTAGGGTGATAGACGGTTAAAGATACCGAGGCTGAGGGTTTGGTAGACGGGAAGAGTGTTTGAGAGAATGGATGCGTGTTAGTGTGTTAGGAGGTGTCAAATGACCTTCCATTAAAACTCCTGGAGATTGTAGCACTCGGGGAAGCAATCATGCTGTTAGGGAATTCCACAGTCGAGAAGTGCGAGAAAAGAAGCTATTGGAGTAGAAATTGCGGTTAAATTTTATCGGTTTTACTGTAAAAGAGTGGGACCTAGTTGCTAATCTAGTATCTCGTGCAAATTCGTACCTAGGGGGCACCAGTGATCTAAATTCATCGGAGCAGAAGCCGTGAAAGTATTTATGGAAGAGACACAGGGAATCCACGCCACGCCGGTGAGTGAGTGACTGCAGCCGGTCTTTTATTCCTATTTCTTTTTTCATTTCTTCTTCTTTTCTTCCTTTTCTTTGTTGATATTTTACCTTTACTTCAGAGCTTCTCTTTTCTTTCTCCTATTTTGATATCTTCTTCTTTTCCACCACCACCACCACCACCACCACCACCACCACCACCACCACCACCACCACCACCTCTTACTTCTACTACTTATTCTTCTTTCTCGATTTCATTTTCTCTTTATTTTTTCTTTTCTATCATTTTCTTCCGATGCTCTTTTTCTTCTTCTTCTTCTTCTTCTTCTTCTTCTTATTATTATTATTATTATTATTATTATTATTATTATTATTATTTTGTTACTGTGAGCAATAAGTTTAATCATGTCACTAATTCTACTGTGATAATTGTCACTTTCCTTTTGCCCTTCATTTGGTTCGTCTGTCGCTTATTATCTCGTGGCTTAATTTTCATTCGTTCTTTCAACACGAGTCCAAAATCTGCACAAATCTTGAAAAGTTTTTTCTGTCGGTTTTCATTGCCATTTTTTTTATTTTTTTAGTTATTCACTAATATCGCCGACTAAATTGTAAAGATTTTCTTATTTCCGACACCATGTATCAGTTTTGTCTTTCTTCTTTCCTCATTCACCCATCTTGCATTTCCTTCATTTTCTTTTTTTTTTTTCTCTGTCTGCCAACAATTTAGTTTTCTTCCTCTTCCTATCTCCAAATACAAACGCAGGTGAGCATCTATTCCCTCTTTCTGCAATGCATTTGAAAAACACTAACTGCAACGAACGGCCTCCTTTGTTGGATGTAATCAAATGTTAACAATAATTTCTAATTAGTCTATGAATGAAAAAATATATGAAAATATAAATAATAATAATATTAATAATAATTGATATTATTATTATTAATAGTAGTAGTAGTAGTAGTAATAGCAGTAGTAGTATTAACTTTTAGATGAAAGGAAATTGTGAATTAAAAATGGTTAGTGAAACAGGAAAATACCAAGAAAAAACGTAATTGCAATAAAGGTGGAAATGTAAAATATAAAAAGAGTAAATATGATAAAAGTGAAAAAAACAGTAAGAACGAAAAAGCATTCGTATACGAAAGAGCAAAAGAGAATGAAAAATAAAAATAAGAAAGAACGAGAAAGTTCTGAATGATTAAAGCAGACGACAGTGATGAAAGATGAACATCTATAAAGAAATGACGTTAGATATAAAGTGTTTACAATAAAACTAAAAAAACTCAATAAAAAATAATTAGAAATGATTCTGGAATAAAAGTAAGTCAAATGAAAACAATAAATATGTTTAAAAAAATAAATATTTGCTGGTTCAAAAATATAGACAAAAAGAAGAAAATCATGGCGTAAAAACGAATACGACTTAATAACCTGAGTGCATTTGAATGAAAAACGTAAACGAAATAAACAGAAATTAAAAAAGGTAGAGAAGGAAAGGAGAAGCGGTCGTAAATAGAGATAAGTAAGAATAAAAGTACTGAAAAATAAAAATAAAGAAATAAAAATAGAAAAAAAAAGAAACGACGAAAGCGATTGCTGAATTAAAAATAATTTGTTTAACGTGAAATGAATAAGTCATGAAGCAAAATAAAGAAATAAAAAAAAGGGAGAAGAAAAGACTGTATTTTTTCTTCTCTAAGAATTAGAGGCAGAAATATAATGAATGAGCCATTTTACGTTGTAAATAAGAAAGAGTAACGAAAAAATGAATAAAAAATGCATTATATTAAAAGCAAAGAAAATATTATTGGGTTTAAAGAAAGCAACGAAGAAATAGATACAAAGTCACTGAAAGAAAAAAACAAGTATATCGCACCTACCTCCTATTAGCATGGACCAGGCTTGCCTCCCAGAGAGTAAAACACTACGCCTCCTTGGTCTCACACTTTCAGCGGACCTCAAGTGGAATGACTATATCGAATCCAATGCTAAATCCGCTGCTATGAAAGTCGGTTCTCTGTGCAGGGCCCGGAGGTTTTTTCCGTCTGAATCTATCCTGCACATTTATAAATCTACCATCCGCCCGTGCATTGAATACTGTTGCCATATCTGGTCGGGTGCCCCTGCTATTCTCCTTGGGCTTCTCGACAAGGTACAGCGGAGGGTCTGTAATGTGATCGATACCGACTTAGCAGACCGCCTGCAGTCTCTCTCTCACCGGCGCGACGCGGCTTCCCTGTGTCTCTTCTATAAATACTTTCACGGCTTCTGCTACGAGGAACTTAGATCACTGGTGCCCACTAGGTTCGAATTTGCACGAGATACTAGATTAGCAACTAGATCCCACCCTTTTACAGTGAAACCGATAAAATGCAACCGTAACTTCTACTCCAACAGTTTCTTTCCTCGCACTTCCCGACTGTGGAATTCCCTTCCACAAGACTTCTTCCTCGACGGCTACAATCTCCAGGAGTTTAAATGTAAGGTCAATAGACACCTTCTAACAAACTAACCCGCTTCCATTTTTTCAAACACTCTTCCCACCCACCCAACTATCTATCACCCGCCTTCTGACATTTCCTATATCTAACCACTCTTTCTATTTACCTTCCCCCATGTAGCCCCAAGCGTAATAGTGGCAGTGGAATGCCTTGCTTGGGGTGAAATGATTAAAAAAAAAAACAACGAGAAAAAAGTTAGTAATTAGAAGAAAGAATGAAAGAATAAATAAAGAAAGAAATTAAGAAAAAAGAAAGAATAGAAAGAAAGAAAGAAAGAATAAAAAGGAAGCTATTATCAGAAAGAAAAAAAGGAAAAAAGAAAACAGAAAGAAGGAAAGAAGGAAGAAAAAAGAAAAAATAGAAAGAAAGAAAGAAAGAAAGAAATAATAAAAATGGAAGCTATTAACAGATAGAAAAAAAGGGGGAAAATGAAAAAAGAAAGAAGGAAAGAAGGGAGAAAAAAGAAACTGGAAAAAAGAAAAAGAAAGACTTTTCATTCTAATTTAATTTGAAAGAACAAAGAGAACCAGAAAAAATAAATAAACGACATTGAATTTTAAAATTATTAATTAAAAAAGTAAATTAATAAGAAAGAGTGAACAGATAAGAGGTAAACAAAAATCAATTAAGTAAATAAATAAAAAATAATTGTTAAAAAAAAACAAAGGAAATGAAGAGGTAAAAAAAAGAAAAGAAAATGAAAAATAAAAAAGAAAGCAAAAGTGACTGAGGAAGGAAGAAAGAAAGAAAGAAAATTGAAACCAATAATCAAGAAAATGAAATTAGTAATCGATTCAAAAACATTCAAAATGGAGGAAAATGTATCGTCTTTAATCCGTAGAAGCAAATTAAAACAAATATGTCATATTCTACATAAAAAAGGAGAAATTAAATTATGAAAGCTGATTTTTAAGAAATAAACTGTGGCAAAATATGGAATAAAGAAAAAGATAAAATAATATATATCATATTAAAAAAATGAACAACACCATTATATATATATATATATATATATATATATTAAAAACAGTTTCTGCTTCTGCGATATGAATAGAGTCCTTTCAGTGACTGGCGTCTGTATACAATGCTTATATACAACACTTTGAAATCTTTCTTTTCTGATACCATACGCCTAGGACTTAGTGGGTAGTGACACAAATTGATCATATATATATATGAGTGAATACAGAACGAAGAATTCTTTCAACGTCCAAAACATTAATTTAAAACAGTGCTCGATATATAATATACTATATAGAGCTGTGAATATTCATTGTAAATTATACTTTAGAACATGTACATAATTTCTCTATATATAATTGCGACGAAGGCACGTTCGTTTCGGCATTGGAGCCCCAATGCCTCTTCAGGTGATGTGGAAAATACTGGAAATCCTTTTCCTTTGTATTTATTTAGTTTTTTGGGGGTGTTGGCCGGGGTTTATTGATATTGTGATATTTCGTTGACAGTTTGAATTTTTTGTGGAAAAATATATATATATAATAATAGAAATAAATAAATAAATTCTGTCAAAAAAATACATTTTTAACTTACAACTTTTAGTAGTTTTTCCTATACATATTAAGACAGTATACGTGAATTATCATTATGCTATATATATATATATATATATATGTATATGTATATATAAAATATATGTGGATGACTAATATATTCTATATAGAAAAATCTAAATAGATAATCTACAAAACGGGAATGAGAAAAATTGAAGGAAAGAAGAAAAGTGCAATAAAAAAAGGCAAAAGAAAAGAGAAAAAAAAAATGAGGAAAGTTAAGAGAAAGGAAGAGTGAAAGAAAAAAGTAAAGTGAGTACAATGAGGAAAGAGCATAATGAAAAAAATAAACAGTGAAAGACTGCAAAAGAGAAGGGGGGAAACTAGAGGACAAGAAAGAGTAAAATAAAGAAATAAAATAAAGAGAGAGCATTTAGGAAACGTGAATAAAAAAAAATAGAAAAATTATCATTGCAAAAGAGGAAAGGGGGAAAGAAAATGATGAAATGCCATGGACAAGATAGGATAAATAAGACCGAAAAAAATAAAATAAAAAGATGACAAATTAGAAAGTAAACTTATAAAAAATCGAAAAGGAGACAAAAAACAGAATACCGAGAAACAATATTTTACACGGAACATTGCTAATGCAAATTACATAAACATGACGTCATTATTAGCCACCCAGAAACACATATTGGCTTGCAAATTGTTTCACCATAGCAAACGGGTCATTTTGACCAAACGGCTAAAACACGATGAAATATGCTTTTCTAAGAAATATGCTTTTCTAATAATGACACAAGGCCAAAATTGTGGAGCACCGAGATCGAACTCGCTATTCAATCATAATTAATCTTGCGAGACAAACTTGTCAACCATAACACACATGCTTTCCTAGCTTACGGCCATATCACGTTGAATGCACCGGTTCTCGCTCGATCACCGAAGTTGAGCCTGGTCAGTACTTAGATGGATGACCGCTTGGGAATACCAGGTGCTGTAAAAGTTTAGTGACGGATGTGCGTTGTGGTGCAGTGAATATCGGCTCGGAAAGGGAAATCGGTGAGCCGAGTTCGAAGTCCAATTGAATACCCTGCATTCACTTAAGCAATGGTACCCTTGGGAAAGGTATTAATACGTCCCTTCCCTCCAGTTATGGGTTAAATAACAGGGTAGGACTTGGGGACCCTGCCCTTAAAAAGCAAGTCTTGGTAATCAAAAAGAAAAAATATTACTAAACACAATACTTACATAAAAGAAACAACAATAAATTGTTGAAAAAAAAGGTATTACCAGCAATAAATAAAATTTAGTTGGCAATAAATGACCCACCGAGGATATGCCATAAAAATAAAACAACCAACATGCCTTCCTTCTTATGTGCATCATTATTAGGAAAGCATTACGAACATTAGGACATAATCAGTGTTGTTTTATGTTTTAAGTTACAAGGATGAGGCAAATTGATTTGCTGGTCTCGTCTTAATTATTACAAATTCATTCCCGTGCTAGGAAAGTGATTAATTTATTAAACACAAAAGTGGTACTGTTATTGAGAGAAACTGTATAAATATTATTGGGAAATAGGACAATAAAAGAATAGACTATAAAAAAGACGCAAAGTGCATTGACACTACATTTAAGTGTCTGAAGATAAGACATATAAAAAGAAAGAAGCCAGATGAAATTTGCACCAGAAAATTGCAAGAGAAAAGGAGTTACTGTTACATTTAGAAATTTTACTAGTAAAATCATAAAACTTAAATGTTTAATCAAGTAGTACACTTAAATTCACGCGGTCGAGTCAAAATGCAGAGTAGAAGAGTTCATTAGAACAACTGCCATGAATGTATTCTATTTTAAACATTTCACCCCAAGTAAAGTGGTACCACCACTGATGTGCAGCGGGCTACATAACAGAGTTACAGTTTTAGATTTAAAAAAAAGAGTGAAAACAAAGACGAATCAGCTACAGAGGAAGAAAGAGAAAGGACA
>JBBBDQ010001428.1:2142500-2187771 GCA_037127315.1 Ascarosepion bandense
AAGAGAAATGATGGTTTCGGAATAGAAATTGGCCCCCACAAAAAACCCTGATCTCAATCCTATTGAACATCTATGGATATTTTGGATAAAAAAATTGATAAATCTAATGTAACTTTGCAAGACACACTTTGGGACAAGCTGCTTGGCAGGAGATACTATTAGATATATTTAAGAAGCTTGCGATGTCAATACCTGACAGAATGAAGGCTATTATACTAAATATTAAATTTATTTTGTAACAAGTATTTTTTTCTTGTTAAAGCATTTATTGAGTAAATCAAATCAAATTACTTTAATTAAATAGTTTATTTTCTGTCAATATGCCTCATAAAAGATAAAATAGTTCTTGTCTTAATACTTTTGCACAGTACTGTATATATATATATATATATATATATATATATATATATATATATATTCTTCACTACTGGATGACATAATTATGGTAAAAGAATAAAATAATAAATTACTGCTTAAGGGCCAACAGAGGGAAGAGCTTTCATAACTGGTAAGAAAGAAAATGTAAATAACAGAAGAAATATGATGGGGAGGACTTAAGTCCTTTTTCAAAGACGGGATATATATATATATATATATATATATATATACAGAGAGAAAGAGAGAAAGTCAGAGAGAGGGGTAAGTGGGTTCATTCAGCTAAAAGAATGACAAATAGTAAAATAAATAATAGACTCATCTCCAAAGATAAGCGAGAGAAAGAGAAAACCAAAGAGAAAGTTAGAGGGAGCGACCAAAATGAAAGAAAGAAAGAAAGAAAGAAAGAAAGAAAGAACCTACGGAGGTGAAAAACGTGTTTGTCGACTACGTTCTGAAAGAAAGAGGATATCTAAAAAGAAAATTTTAAAAAGATCTTACAAAGGCGCGAGAGACAGTAAGAAAGAATAAATATTAAAGAAATAGGAAGATAGCTGTGAGAAATACACAGAAGCAATAAATAATGATGCAAAAAATATATATACACGCATAAAGAAATACAAAACAGTTTTTATTATAATAGTATATATATATATATATATATATATATATATATACAGACAATCGCTTCTAACCCCCATTAGCTAGTCTCCCTAAAAGCAAAACACTGCGCCTTCTCTGGTTAACTCTCACAACAGACCTCAAGTGAAATGACTATATAGAATCCATAGCTAAATTTGCAGTTAAGAATGGCGGTTCTCTTTGTATGGCCAGGCAGTTTTTCCCGTCTGAAACAACAATTCTGCACATATATAAATCTACCACCCGTGCATTGAATACTGCTGCAATATCTGGTCGGGTGCTCCTGCTGTTCACCGAGGTGTACTTGACAAAATTCAGCGGAGAATCTCTAATGTGAACTTAACTCCCTGGTTATATATGAATTTACACGAGCCACAAAATTAGCCACTACGTCGCACCCTTTTACTGTGAAACCAATAAAATGTAAACGTAAATTCTACTCCAACAGCTTCTTTTCTCGCACTTCCCGCCTGTGAAATCCCCTTCCATTTACTTGCTTCCTCGACAGCTACAATCTATAAGACTTTAAATGTAAAGTCAATAGTCATCTTCTATCTCACTAACCTGCAACCTCCCTCTCATGCTTCTTTTTCGTCCACTCCACTCCACTCTCATCAGTATTCTCATCCTTCTCTAACCCACTTCCTGACACCCCCTATAACCTGTCACTCTTTCTCATAACTTTCCTCATATGTAAGCCCCTGATAAACAGTGACAGTAAAATGCTTTGCTTGGGGCGATATGATTATATATATATATATATATATATATAGAGAGAGAGAGAGAGAGAGAGAGATAGATATATAGAGCGTTTCGTTTTCTTATTCTCGTTCTATATATATATAGAGAGCCTTTTCCCTGACGATCCCTAGTGTGAAACCGTGGTAGGTTTTGGCTCACATTAGATTTTCGTATATATATATATATGTGTGTGTGTAAGCCCCTGTTAAACAGTGACAATAAAATGCTTTGCTTGGGGATATATATATATATATATATATATATATATATATATAGATAGATAGATAGATAGATAGATAGTCCATTAAGGTAATAGAATGACAAATAGTGAGATCAATAATAGACTCATGTACAGATATGAGAGTGAACGAGAACGAGAATAAGAAAACGAAAGAGAAAGTTAGTGAGATAGAAAGAAATGGATGAGTAATATTATATATGAAAAGAGAGTGAGGGAGAAAGAGGCAAATATGAAATTGACGCAAAAACGAAGGGGAGGGAAATGTTGGATGTCAAGGAGATCAGAAATAGTGGATACAATTATGTCCAGATCGATAGTCCTCAACCAAGCGGCCCATGATTAATGAGTAGAGAGTGGGTGCGAGGAGTGTGTAGGTTTCCCAGGGAGAGTTTTGGTTTCTATTGTGGTGTAATTAGAATCAGCAGTACCCGTCCACCCCGAACAATCACGCGCGGGGAAGAGGTGTGCAGCGGGAAACTTAATATGATTCGATATTGGAATCGGGTCATTTGGCAAATTTGCCAAACGCCGAAATGAATCTGACCTCCGAAGACTTCATGACCTTTCCAGAAGTCAGTCACAATTGTAACATCTATCTATCTATCTATCTATCTATCTATCTATCTATCTATCTATCTATCTATCGATCTATCTATTCCAACACACACATAAACACGTGTGGATTTACGTGTAAAATGCACGTGTTCGTAAATTAGGAATACGTTTCCTATTAGTAGCCGCCAAACTTTTTCCCATAGTATTTGAACAACATTTATCTTAGCACAACCAAAATCCATGCAAATTTTCAAGAGATTGCTCGGAAGCGTTTGGAAGGAACACTCATCAGGACAATAAAGATAAGGGTTTTCTTACACCACTAAAATTCAATAAAATATATGCAAATTTAAACGATACATATATAATAGAATGACTGCAACCTAACACACAATTATATATTTATGTATATATATATATATATATATATATATATATATATATATATATATATATATGAAGAAATTTAGTTTTAATTTCTTATGGGTTAAAGTACTCAATATCAATGATAGAGCATATATAAATATAAATTTGAACTTTGACGTCTAGTATGTTTCATGTTAGACGCAACAGTCAGGCTATATATATATATATAAAGGAAAAATCAACACATCATCAAAAATGATTATAAACTATAATGTTTACGATTGGTGTATATGCCCATCTCTTCAGAATAGGATTTTCAGTTTGAAATATCCAAATGAAATCAAATGAAATCCTTTTATATATATATATATATATATATATAGAGAGAGAGAGAGAGAGAGAGAGAGAGTATAGGGTACGTATGGATGGAATAATATTCCTTATCCAAAGAAACACTTAAAAAAAGTGCTCAATACAAAGTAGAGCTAATAATATTTATTCAGAAATTATAAAATGGATATATATTGTAATATCACTACAAAAGTAACTATTTTGTTTCGACACTTCTTGTATCTTATCATGTGATGTGGTTTATTTCAAATTGAAGGTTTATAAAAGGTTAAATAAAGCAAGACGCTTTTAATCAGGGAGGCATTGTTGTATGTACAATGTGGACCAATCAGGGTAAAGCAACTTCTAATTTGGAGAATATGTGAGCAGACTTAAAAATAATTTTGTGGGACATTAGTATTAACATTTGATTAATTGGAGATCAGCATTATTAATTAACTCTTAGATCTACTTTATTATTATTGTGAAATTTAAAAAAACATTTTTAAGTTTAACAACTTATTAGATTTAGAAAGTTATTCATATATTATTATAATTATAATTTATCTAAGATTTATAAATGGAATTTTGTATGAGTGTGTGTGTATATATGTGTGTGTGCGTCTGTGT
This sequence comes from Ascarosepion bandense, assembly GCA_037127315.1. Classification (NCBI taxonomy): domain Eukaryota; kingdom Metazoa; phylum Mollusca; class Cephalopoda; order Sepiida; family Sepiidae; genus Ascarosepion; species Ascarosepion bandense. The sequence goes on from JBBBDQ010001428.1 coordinate 2,146,381, forward strand.
GTATGTGTGTTCGTTACCTATAGATACCGAAACGGCTAACCAATTTTCTTGAAAATTTACACAGTTGTACTATAAGCGTCTGCGAGTGTTCTTAGATTGTTTTTTGTTGTGGTACTCCCGATAAATATCGAAGATTAATAATCAAAAAATCAGGTCATAGAAGGAGTGGTCCGATTTTAATCAAATTTGATACACTCATAGCCAAAGACATAGGAAACGATATTCAGAAGTTTCAAGGTTGCAGTTCTTACAATAGTGCAGAAAATCGATAATATATATATATATATATGAAAGGCAAGATGTGTGTGTGTGTGTGTGTGTGTGTGTGTGTGTGTGTGTATCTGCCTGTATATCTGCATTTTTTTTTCAGCCCTTTTATTTTAGTTTTTGCTTCGGGTTTGGCTCTAAGTCAGTATAATTGTAGTTCTTAGTCTCAGCCATGATACCATTTACTCAGAGGACTTATTTATCCTTCACAATTCAGTTTACGACGAAAAAAACTTATTTGATATCGATACCAGGAAATCAAAATTTGACTTACATCCATTCATTTTTCTTTCAGTCTACGGTTCCGCTTTAACTGGAAACAACTATTGCTTTTTAGTCTTTCGTGCCAACGTCCAAAGAGTCTGAGCTCCAGGACCATGGATTAGATTTAAAGCTTTCATTATACCCGAGCAAGGCCGCTATATACTGCGTGGATATAATGAAGTAGATCTAATAGTTAATTAGTAATGCTGATAATAAAGAAAAACTAAAAATTCATATACATAAAACAGTTGAAACCTAACCTGAACAAGATAAACTATGAAATCTCTACAAATATACTTAAATGTCTATAATTAATAACTTAATAACTTAATATTTCTTGTTTTCATTCTCGCTTGGTCATGTGTGACGTCATGAGCTGTGGTGCGATATTCGCTTCCAGCCTCTTAAATGTACGAGTTTGTGGTTGCTTGGGAATCTTCCATGTGAACAGAAACAGTTTGTCATTATGGTCTGTCCGTGTTTATAATATATAATGTAATTTGACATCTTTGAAAGTGGCTTATGTAAGCCGAAAGCTTAGATTGGTTTGTGAAAAAATATGTATCGTATTATAATTTTCTTTCTTCATTTAATGATAATGCTATAAAGCTTATCAGAGAATATGAAAAAAATATTACATAAAATAAAGACAAAACTTGTCTATATTATGTAATGAAACGTGCATTAATATATATATATATATATATATATATCATATTGTTATGGATAATATTCATTGAGCTCTCTATATACAGATCTATCTCTTAATATTTGGTATCAAATAGATCTTTTTGTATTATTTTCTCCACTTTCGGATTTGACATCGTTATCCATATGTAAGTATATATATATATATATATATATATATATATATGTGTGTGTGTGTGTGTGTGTTTGTGTGTGTGTGTGTGTATGTGTGTGGGGGGGGGACTACTAAAAAGTTGTAAGTTTAAAAATGTATTTTTTGACAGTATTTATTTATTTCTATTACTATATTTGATATTTCAGACCGTCCTCGGGCTTTCTTCAGAAACAAATGATTTTAAAATATAAATTAGAAACGTTTACGCGATGAGCGTTCGTCCGAGAGATTGTTTACATCACGTGACGTAGAAACCGACAGATTTTTTTAAATATTTGTAAACGCAAACCCATCCTTAACAATACCTACAAATGTTGTTTTAAAGAAAAAACTTTTCGAAAATATGTTTAACTATTGAAATATTTATAAAGATTCAAAACACCTAAGTCCCTATTTAACCCTAGCATGTATGTATTTAATTTTAAAATCCAGTATTTTTCTTTCTTTCTGCGTGAGTATGTAGAACTAAAATCAGAATCTATTAGTAAACATTTGCAGTTTTCTAATATGTGTCCCGGTTGATTGAAGTGTACTGCTATGGAGGAATACGGGTTGTATATATTGTATATATATATATGAACAATAAATTTTAAAGCCCTTCATATCGGAAATAGTCTATTTCGGCAGACTAGAGCCAAGTTCGAATTCCAGTTGAATTCGTTGCAATCATATACGCACAAATACCCTTGGGAAAGGTATTAATCCGTCTCTTCCCTCCAGCTATGTGTCAAATAACAGGATGGATTGGGTTCTATAGCCTTGGTTGGCAACCAGTCTACCGCAGAAAGCAATAGCAAACTACTGCGGGATAATCTTCTGCCCAGTCAGTCATGTCTCTTTTGAGACATGATCACCCAAGCGTGTATCACGTATGGCACTTAACTGACTGAAGATGTCAGTCGTCTGTGCTGTCAACTCTGGTGTGGACTGAGTTCGTGACGGAAAAAAACATTTCTATTATTTTTTTACGCGTTGTTACGGCATACTTGATGGTCTATACGCCTTCAAAGGGAGCTCCCTCTATAATCTGTTAAACTTGGAAAAAGAAAAGAAAATCAACTCGTGAACAGGAAGATTGATCCAGTATGACGATGTTCTTTTCGGCTAGAAACTGCCGGATACTCAGGAAGTTGTATGCAGGTGTATTATCGTGGTGAAACAGCCACGATTTTTCCTACCGTAAATCTCATATTTGAAAAGAAACCTAATCTTTGTAGAAAGCTAACATTATATTTAAACAGTCCCAAGGTATCATGTTAGAGGATCCTTCTTTTTTCCGTGTGTCCTTCTTTCAAAAATCGTTCATACACAACAACTAGTTCCATTTTTTTTTCCAGATAGACAATTTTCTACTGTACACATATATTTATCAGGATCTATATAAAATTGGTTGGTAAAATTGCCTGAAAAAGAAACGTTTTCCAAGTCTATGAAACATGTCAGCTGTAGATATTATTTTCAAAAATCCGATTAGCCAATCATTCTCATGCATTTTCGAGCATCGGTGCTGAATGGTGCGGTACGCCGGGAGTTGGGCAGCGGGGTGAGCTCCCACTGTTCTTATAAAATGACTCCTGATGGCTAGTGTAATTTTACACCTCTGCCGCACAAACTCCCTACCCTGCGTCCACGTCGCGGCACTGGCTCCACTAAACGGGCAAGGGTGTGAAAGCGAGTGTTCGGCGCTTTAAAACCGTTCAATGCTCCCTGCAAATCCAGATCGCGTCTGTTCCGGCATCCGGCGGCCCCTGGTGGCGGTGACCTCTGCGTCTGCGGGTAACCTGCGGCAAGTCCTCGTCGTCACTGCGGGGTAGGGCTGGGGACCCTACCACACCATCCGCTTTTTTCTCCTTGAATCATCCCTTATGATTATGATTATGATTATTAATGTCTCTCACAGTTATACCGACTCAAGCTACGGCGTACCCGGTAGGCGACGCGCCTGTCCTCAACGGTTTGACGGGGCAGGTGTTAAATCAGCAAGTCAGACTACTTCCACGCAGGCGTTCGTCTTACTTCGCCTGCTGGAATGTGCGCACGCTGCGGGATACTGGAGTGCAAGCTCTAACCATGCGTGCGCTGTACAACTATGGAGTTGAAGTTGCATGCCTCTCAGAGGTCCGCGTCCCTGACTCCGGACACTCCACAATCAAGGTCCCGGGGGTCGACAGGAACTTTCATCTCTACCACAGCGGCGTGTCGGACAACACGGGGCGCCAGGGCGTAGCCATCGCCTTGGCAGAATCGGCAAATGCGGCTCTCTTGGAGTGGGAGCCAATTTCTCCGCGCCTCGCCAGGATTCGGCTGAAGGGCCACATCACAAACATCTCCGTGGTGGCCATGTATGCGCCCACCCTTGATGCAGACGATGCCACCAAGGACGCGTTCTACGGCCGGCTCCAGCAGGTCGTCCGAGGGGTTCCTCGCCGCGACATGCTGATTGTCGCGGGTGATTGGAATGCGCGCACGGGGCCAGGCGACGACACATCCAGACACATCCTCGGTCGGTTTGCTTTGGGGACCCGATGTGACAACGGCGACCGCCTCGTCAACTTTGCGGCCGCAAACCGCCTGGTGGTCAGCAACACACGTTTCGACCACCCGCGCAGACACCTGGCGACCTGGAACTCAAACGACGGTCACACGCAGAACCAGATAGACTACGTCCTAGTGCGGTCCCGTTGGGCCAACTGCGTGCTTGACTGTCGGGCGTATAGAGGAGCAGAAACCGGGAGTGCAAACGGCTCCGACCACGTTCTTGTCCGTGCAAAACTTCGTCTTCGCTTGAAGCGTCTTCCTCCGCGGCAACCAGCCCGCCGGTTTGATGTATCAAAACTCAAATCGGTGGTTGCTGAGCCTTTTCGTGTTGAGCTGCGGAACCGTTTTGACGGCCTCGTCTTGGACGAGGAGGCACCTCCAGAAGCGGAATGGAGCGCGCTAAAGACAGAGGTTACAAACGCAGCAAAGGCCCATCTGGGCTACACCCGCCGTCGGCACCGCGATTGGATCTCCGCGGGGACGATTGATCTGGCCGAACGAGCACGGCGTGCGCGACTGACACAATTCACACACTACCGCGAGCTACGGCGCAGAACGGCGCAAGCAGTCCGCAACGACCGCAACGCGTACTGGCGGAGAGTGGCGGAAGAAACGGAACAGGCCTCAGCCAATGGTGATACCAGAAAGCTGTACCGTCTTCTCAACCGGGTCAGCCGTCCATCTCGGGGCGCGAGCGATACTCTCGTCGATGCAGCAGGCAATACGATCGCCGATATGTCAGCCCGGCTTGACAGGTGGCAAGAGCATTTTAGTGCTCTGCTTAACCATGATCCCGCACCAAACCCCTGTCCATGCCAGCACATCTGCAGCACCAACGTATGCCTGCAACACGGATCCACCGACGCCAGATGAAGTTCGCGTGGCTCTCTTTCAGCTGAAGAACAACAGGGCCCCCGGTGAAGATGGCCTTCCAGTTGAAATCTTCAAAAGCTGTTCCGAGGTGATGGTGCCATGGTTACACAGCCTCCTGATGAAGATCTGGAACACAGAGGTCGTCCCCGCTGACTGGAGAGAGGCAGTGCTTCTCCCCTTCTTCAAAAAAGGCGACAAACGAGTATGTAGCAACTACCGCGGAATCAGCCTGATCGATATTTCGGCCAAACTGTTCACAGTCCTGCTACTGAAGCGCTTCCAACTCGCTCGCGACCACCGTACCCGCCCAAGCCAGGCTGGTTTCCGTCCGGGTAGAGGGTGCTCTGACCAGATCTTTTGTCTACGCCGGATACTGGAGACGCGCTGGTCTTACCAACAACCGACGGTGCTCTGTTTCATCGATTTTGCAGCGGCCTTCGACTCGGTGGACCGCAGCGCTCTGTGGACTATCATGCGGGACGATGGCATTCCGCCAAAGCTGCTGCGTCTGATTCAGGCCTACTACCGGGAGACGAGGACACGTGTTCGTGCTTACGGTGCTGAGACCGGGGCGTTTGAGGTCCGCACTGGTGTGCGACAGGGATGCGCGCTCTCCCCGACGCTCTTCAACTACGCTATCGACTGGATTCTGATGAGCGCCCTTCAAGGCTTCACTGGGGTTCGGGTGGGCCGCGACTTGGCCGTGACCGACCTGGCGTACGCTGACGACATTGTCCTTCTTGATGACAGCATCGAGGAGGTGCAGGCGGCCGTCAGCCGAGTGCATACCAGCGCGTGCGCGGTCGGCATGCGCATCAATGCTGCAAAGACGAAGGTGATGACGGCGCTGTTGCCTCTAGAGGCCCAACAACCCATCCTGCTCGACGGAACACCCCTGGAGATGGTGGACCACTTCATCTATCTGGGCTCGTCTTTTGTCCCGAACGGCCAGGGTGGCGATGAGATCGGGCGTCGCATCAACCTTGCGAGGGCCGCCTTCAACCGCCTCCAGAAGTGTCTCTGGTCAAGGCGAGAGATCGCCCTGCGTACAAAGAGCCGCGTCTACCAAGCTGTTGTGCGATCCATCTTGCTGTATGGCTGCGAGACGTGGCCGGTGCGCGTAGCGGACCTCAAGAGGGTGGAGGTCTTCGACAATGACTGTCTCCGGCGCATCCTGCGTTTCCGGCGGATTGATCGGGTGCGGACATCGACCCTTCGTCAAACATGCCGTCTTCAACCGATACCGGCTGCTCTCCGACTCCGTCGACTGCGTTGGTTCGGCCATGCTGCGCGCTGTCCTCCGGGTGAGCTGATTCGCGACTGCCTCTTCCCGAGGCCCCTACCGGGCTGGCGCAAGCGTGCGGGGGGTCAGCTGAGGACGTGGGCAGCCACGCTGAAGGGGGACATGGAGCCGATCTCGGGCCCAAATGTCGTGGGATTTCGGAGGTGGAACCGGGACTGGGCAGAGATAGGAGTGGAGCTGGCTCAAGATCGCCGATCGTGGGCCGCCGCTGGGAGAGACGCTTCAAATGTTCTTGGGGATGCCGGCTCAACCCGTCCTGGGTGAATGCCGCTACAATACAATAATATAATAATTTTCGAGCATCAGACTCTTTAATATCATCAGCAAAATTCTCATGATTATAATCTAGAAGGTTGTTGTCCCAATAAAAACAAACTCCTGCGCGACAAACAGTATGATTTTAACTCAATACGTCCACTGCTGGTGTTTTCAATAACCCATAGAATCAGTGAGGTGCTAGACAATACGTTCATAATGAAGGTGATCGTCTTAGATCTATCAAGGTGTTTTGTATATATAAATGGTTGCTAAATAAGCTCTCTAGCTATTGTTCCTTTTCGTTCAATAAAAGGAAGAGGAAGAATGCTGAACTGCAATGATATGTACTGAATTAACAGTAAATTAAATAAAGATTTGAGATAAAGGAGATAAAGGAGAATATTGCTGAACATTCTATGAGCATAAGTTACGAACAACGACGACGCCCTAAAAACAGGAACCAGAAACTATACATTAAATCCTATATTTAGTGTATAACTCGCATCATAACCCGGCGTTGCCCGTGCAACTCAGAATATTTTATTAATAGGAGAAAAAAAATTTATTTTCTTTTGTTTTGCTTAAACGTAATTTGATGTTTTGTGTGACATTGTAAACAACATTGCGTTTGTTTTTGTTTCAAAGTTACAAGGAAAAATATTTACATATTTTGTTGACTAAATGAATTTAACATAAAAATAAAAATTATTTGTTTTGTTTTACTGATATTAGATGTTTTGTGTGGTATTGTAAACAAGATTGTGTTTGTTTTGTTTCAAAATTAGGGGGAAAATATTTACATCTTTTTGTTGACTAAATGAATTTAACATAAAAATAAAAATTATTTTGTTTTACTGAAATTAGAAATATAAAAACTGTTACGCTCCCAGTTCAGAAATTTTCGAAGAATATTTAAAAATGTAGACATTTAATTTTAGAGGAAACAGTTACATTAATGCCACACGAATTACAGACATATTTTTTACTTTTTTTTTTACATATTTTGCTTTTGTTTGAAAAAAAACTTTTTTTTATATTTCTTCTGTTTCAAAACTACGGGGAAAAATATTCACATTCTCTTGTTGTCCAAAAGAATTTTAAAAGGTCGGAATAAATGTAAATATAAAGGCTCATTTTTTGTTTTAATAAAAAATATTTTAGTCGCATTTGACACGTGTGATTTGATTTCTGTGACGTCCAGTCTTTTACTCATTTGCATTGTTTTCCTCTTTTTTTTTCCTTTATAGTAGATAGACTAAACTATTGCCCGGTTCACACTCCACCCACGTCTACTGAACGGGTGAAGAGGATCATCACTCCTTTCCTGTTTAGGATGTGGTTTCCGGCTTTCTCTTATCCAATCTTTTACTCTTTTCCATTCTTTTCCTCTTTTTTTTTTTCAGTTGGAGTAGATAGACTAAACTATCGCCCGGTTCATACTCCACCCACGTCTATTGAACGGGTGAAGAGGCTCAGCCCTTGTTTCCTGTTTAGGATGTGGTTTCCGGCTTTCTCTTGTCCAATCTTTTCACTCTTACGTAGCCTGCTGCACATCAGTGGCGTTACCGCCTTGCTCGGGGTGATATGATTAAAAAAAAAATTCAGCAACCATCTTAGATCTTGGATGTTTTACGAAGCAAATATAAACAATCGGCTTCATTGGCCAAAAAGTGCGAAAGGGAAAATTGCCAAACTTAAACTCAAAAAATATATGTCGACCTGGGTTTCCTGTGGATATGTGTCCCTACAAAGTTTGGATGGTGTAGCTTAAACAATGTAGGCGTACATAGGGAACAGTCACACACAGACTCAGATAGCCTTTTATATATATAGATTAGTGTCTATGTTGATGACAACTATTTACTCCTGTTTTAACAGTATGTTTGTCAGCTGATCTCAGCCATCACCAAAAATATATTTTTAAATGAAGCAAATATTGGTTTGTTAATTTTAAGCCCTAACAACGAAAATCACTCGTTTTAATAATCTGAGATAACGATTTTTGGCGGGCCTGAGGTGGACTACCACCACCGTTAAGTTTGTTGTTTTTCAGCTTTTCTTTTTTACTTTTTTCAGCGCTGTCTAATCGGTTATTATATAAGGTTTCCGATTATCAAAAAAAATATTTGGAAAAACTTTAATGTTTAAACAATTTTTGTGGTGGGGGGGGGGGGCTCAATTTCTCATATAGCGCAATAGTAAATCGATCCTCCATTTTAGAACAACTCGCGTTGGGGTCGCTTTTTTTTGTTTTTTTAGGGATGAGTTGTTGCTCTTTTTTTTATCTTTTTCAAGTTTTCTTTAGTTCTTATGATGGCATCTTCCTCGGAAACTCCAAGAATGTCTGTATTCAAAAATTTCGCATAGGATTCAGTTGTGAGTTGTTCAATATGCGTAAGCAAAAAAGTTAATTGCGCAGGATCGATTTACTTTTAAGTTGTATGAAAACTGAGCCCCCTCCCTAAAATTGTTTAAATGTTGAAATTTTTACAACATATTCTGTCAATCGGAAAGTTTAGAGTTTAAACGATACGATTGCAATGAAAAAAGTAAAAAAAAAATGATAATCAACCAATTTACAGGTGGTGGTAATGTTGTACCGGCGAATGATTCCAAAATGGAGGATCGATTTACTATAACGTTGTATGAAAAAGTAACCCCCCTCTAAAATTGTTTAAATATTGAAATTTTTCCAGATTTATTTTGTCAATCGGAAATTTTCGGATGTAATTGATAGGATTGCACTGAAAATCGTCTAAAAAAAAAAAAAAAAGGAAAAACAACAAATTTAAAGGTGGTGGTAGTCTCCTTCAGGTCCGCCCAATTTCTAACTTCCAACAGCAAGGCTGATGCTAACAACCAGAAGAATGACTCATCGGGCCTTCTTGGGCTAATGATTTTGGCTGACATAAAATAGAAATAGTATATTGAATCTATTTGCATGTCTGCAGCTAAGACATCTGTTTCATGATGTCGTGCCAGACACGTTTTCTCGCCCGAATCTATTTTACATATTTATGAGTATACCGTTCTTCCTTGTTTTGTAAATTGTTGCCAAATCTGGCCTCATGCTCCTGCTATATATTTAGAGATTATTGATGAAATCCATAGAAAGATCTGAGATGTTATTTTTCCTGCCTTGCATCTCGGTTTCAGTCTTTCCCACCGTCTTAACGTAGCTTCCCTGTGCCTTTTCTATAAATACTTATAGAGGAAGTTTTCTGATGAATGGTACGTAGAACTTATGAGTTAAGCGCATTACTCGATTGGCGGAAAGGTCATGAATTTATGATTCAAATAGCTAAAATAGATAGAATAGTGACCGCAAGTTCTATGCTAACTTTTTCTTCTGTCGCTTTTCTTTTTTGTCGAATTTTATTTTGTCTTCTGGTGTCTCATTCAACTTTGATCTTTTTTTATTATCGAATTACGCAGTGAGGACACGTTGAGATGGCATCGTTGGCCTCCTCGATCATAACCAATATCTTCCTTGTACGCGAGCCTGATTCTATCACTGTTAACCTCCATCTTTGGAAACCGTTAGGAATTTTCTTCGTCCATCTATTTTTAGGTTTTGTAAATAGTTATGTGCGTTGTGGCGCAGTGGATATCGGCTCGGAACGAGAAATCGGGGAAGGGAGTTCGAATTCCAGTTGAATTCCTTGCATTCATTTACGTGCAAATACCTTTAGGAAAGGTATTAATCCGTCTCTTCCTTCCAGTTATGGATTAAATAACAAGACAGATTGGGTTCTATAGCCTTGGTCGGCAACCAGTCTACCACAGAAAGCAATGGCAACCTACTGCGGGATAATCTTCTGCCCAGTCAGTCATGTTTCTTTTGAGACATGATCGCCAAAGTGTGTTTCGCGCATGGCACTTAACTAACTGACTGAAATAGTTAAGGTCTTTTATTTAATTTTTTTTTTTAATAGCATAAGAATTTTTTGCTTGTTCCATTGATACGCGGCAGACGTCTACTCCGAGGCCATAAAGAGATATTTTTAGTTTTTTTTTTTTTCTGATATGTTTGAACATTCAGGCTTTCGTTGCATCTTAGATGAGTCGTGTTTTTGCGGTGGCTAAGAAGGTATCTGAGTAGGAGTGGACGCTGGCGTGGTTTGTGTGCAAAGAAGATAGAATATGTTTCTTTGTTAGACTTGTAGTTTTGGAAGGAATATTGGTCAGTGATATAGTAGGAACCAGGTTTTATTTTTGATTCTCAATACAACGTCGAAGTGGATGAAGGATACAGCACCCTTCATTGGCTTTGATTTTGACCCGCTTTGTCTTAAGATATCTTTTTACCTTTTCTATTTTATCCCAGCTTGGTACGTTATATTTTTTTATCTCACGTACAGTAATAGCATACGACGCTGGGGCGTCGTCTTTAGAGCTGGAAGACGGAATTAAGTTGTAGTTGTTTTTTTTTTGTTTTTTTGTTTTTTTGTTTTGTTTTTTTTTGTACTGGAAGGTTAAATAGGATTGATGCCCTGGTATTTCGCTCTCCCTCTGCCACTGTTAAAATTAGATTTTGGTGGGAATATACAAGACCCGCTCATGGATTTGTCCCATTTGCCGATATGTCCATCACAGCTGCCGTGGAACAATCAGTATCGTCCAAAAAAGAAGTTTGGTCACCTATGGCCTGAAATTACAAAGCCTTTTTACCTGGGTAGAAAAAGGAGATGTGAGCACTCTCTCCGCACTTCCAACAAGTTTGTCTTTGACCAGTCACGATGACCTGTATTTTTGGGTTTCAAAACTCAAAACAGTTGAGGACGGTGACGAAGGCCAAAAATGATAGCGAAGCTGAATCCCTCGTTCAAGTTCTCATTTGTGTCACCTAGAATTTGGCTATACAGTATGGTCCATACTGACTAAAAAAAAGGCAGATAAGTTCTTTTCTATTACCGAGAGGAACCTTAAATATACCACTTGGTCGTGCGCCGACATTCAGATTTTATACTTAATATAAGGTCTTTGGTAATCAGCTTTGGGCTAGCGACCTCAATACAATATTTGAATGCATACTGTAGTTCCTCCCACATAATAAAAGCAATCTTTTTATTGACTCTTTTGGGTTCGACTGTCAGATCATTGTGTCTTTCGTGGAGCGATAAGTCTTTCGCGTTCGCTTGTTCACCACGAAGACCATTACCATTACCATTACCGTTTTCTGTTTGAACTTCTGTAATTTCGTAGGGTCTTCCAAATGCCTAACTTCTTTTATGAAATGTTCATAACATTTGACCCTTCCCAAAAATTCCACGATGTTAATTCTACATTTGTGGGTTGCTTCCAGCAAGAAGGTGATTTCCCGGCCGTAGTCTTAGTTGCTGTTTCTAACACATTAACTTCGTTTGTAGCTTCGCTACATTTATTTTTTGCCTGTACTTCTTTTTCATTCATTTTTGTTTTGGGGCTTGATTCCACCAGCTTAGATATCCTTTTATCGGAAGGTTCCTTTCTCAAAGACCGACTTTTATTAAAGATCTCCACACATTTAAACAGGCAAAATAGATTTATATATTTTTCTTGTGAAAAATAAGAATAGGAGCAGAAGGGGGATAAAAATCGCCAACAGATAAAAACTGAATAATTAAAAAAGTAAAAATATAAATTTCTTCTCATAGGTCGAAAAGAATCAATAGTAAGAAAGGTGGGACAAAAAGATAGCAATACAAAAACAAGTATACAATAAAAAGAAAAACTGGTTAAACAAGGAAAAACAACAAAAAAAAAAAACAAAGCAAATAAACTGGAAATAACTACCGGAAAAAAATCGGCAAATTAATTTAAAATTAAACTCTGTAAAAAGAATAAAATTAAAAATTTTAATAGAAAAGTTAAAATAAAAGAATTAAGAGGATATTAAAATAAAACTATGTAATGTTCTCAAAACTTTAATCTTACAACTAGTACAAATTCATAATTACCAAATCCATTTTAGATAGGAAATAAAATATCAACATGATTAATGAAAGTATATCTATCAATTGCTATTTATATTAGTGAAGTTTTAATTTCAAATATTTAATTGGAGTAGATAGACTAAACTATCGCCCGGTTCACACTCCACCCACGTCTATTGAACAGGTGAAGAGGCTCATCCCTTGTTTCCTGTTTAGGATGTGGTTTCCGGTTTTTCTCTTTTCTAATCTTTTCACTCTTATGTAGCCCCTTGCACATCAGGGGCGTTACCGCCTTGCTTGGGGTGATATGATTAAAAAAAAATAGTTTATGGTATAACAGGAGATTTGTTTCAACTAATCCAGTCATTCCTCTCTAACCGCACAATGAAGGTGGTATTAAACGGACATGCCTCCCAGAATTACCATACAAACGCAGGTGAACCCCAAGGCTCCATATTAGGTCCTACACTCTTCCTGATATACATTGATGATCTCCCTGATTCCATAAGAGCCCAAGTAGGTTTGTACGCCGATGACACCACAGTTTACTCTCGCCTCCTACAAAAATCTGGTGTAAACGTCAAAGCTAACCTCGCAGCCGAGATTGAAAAAGACCTCCAATCCAAATTGGACTGGGGTAAGAAATGGCTACTAAATTTTAATGTTTCTAAAACGGAGCTACTCTCAATTAACCATCATCGACAATCTCACCTACCTCCCATTAGCATGGACCAGGCTTGCCTCCCAGAGAGTAAAACACTACGCCTCTTTGGTCTCACATTTTCAGCGGACCTCAAATGGAATGACTATATCGAATCCATTGCTAAATCCGCTGCTATGAAAGTCGGTTCTCTGTGTAGGGTCCGGAAGTTTTTTCCGTCTAAATCTATCCTGCACATATATAAATCTACCATCCGCCCGTGCATTGAATACTACTGCCATATCTGGTCGGGTGCCCCTGCTATTCTCCTCGGGCTTCTCGATAAGGTTCAGAGGAGGGTCTGTAATGTGATTGATACCGACTTGGCAGACCGCCTGCTGTCTCTCTCCCACCGGCGCGACGTGGCTTCCCTGTGTCTCTTCTATAAATACTTTCACGGCTTCTGCTCCGATGAACTTAGATCACTGCTGCCCCACAAATACGAATTTGCACGAGATACTAGATTAGCAATTAGATCCCACCCTTTTACAGTGAAACCGATAAAATGCAACCGCAACTTCTACTCTAATAGTTTCTTTCCTCGCACTCCCGACTGTGGAATTCCCTTCCACACGATTGCTTCCCCGACGGCTACAATCTCCAGGAGTTTAATTGTAAGGTCAATAGACACCTCCTAACACACTAACCTGCTCCCATTCTATCAAGCACTCTTCCCATCTGCCCAACCCTCATCCTCGGTATCCTTACTCATTTGTCACCTTCCTCCTGACATTCCCTATGTCTAACCACTCCTTCTCTTTACCTTCCCCTATGTAGCCCCATGCGCAATAGTGGCAGTGGAATGTCTTGCTTGGGGTGAGATAATTAAAAAAAAATGTGTGCCCGAGGACGAGAAAGGAATATGATATTTAAAATCAATGCAATAAATTTTAAAGTCGAATCAGAAATAAACAAAACCAGAAGCCTGGGAAAATAAAACCGTAACTAAAAAAAAATAATAAAATAAATATCGGCCGAAAGCCGAAATGGGAAAAGTAAAAAAAATATCAAAATTCAAAAGCAGTTAACAAAAAGTATTTCTTTTTAAATTTTTTTTCAAGTCCTTTCAAATGAAGTAGATAATGATTAAAAAGGGAAACTATAAATTTAACACAAGCGCAATAAAAATACAATAATCTGGTAAAACTTTACTTAAATTATGAAATAAAAGTAAAAATTGCAGTGAAAGCCAACGAGAAAACCAACAAAAGAAACTGAAAAGGAAAAATAGAAAAATTCATTAAAACAACTTAAATACTGTTCTGGTGAAAAAAGTTCTCTGTAAATTCAGTAGGACCTGCCGTATGCGACCATTCGAACACCTGTTGTTAACGACCGTTTTTGTTTGCACGGATGATATGCTAATGTTAATTGCAACCCAAAATGCCAAATAAAGGTGGGAGATACCAGAATAAAGCAAGTACAAAAATTTAAATACCTAGGCAGTGTTCTAACAGGAGATGGAAAGTACGACACAGAGATCCGAAGGCGAATTGGCATGGCAATGGACGCGTTCCAGAAACTGAGTAAAGTACTAACACACAGGAAAATTTCACTAGAAACAAAGAAAAGAGTGCTGTATTGCTATGTGATGTCAGTTCTTCAATACGGCAGTGAATGCTGGACAATATCATCGAAAATGAGGACAAAAATTGGAAGCAGCGGAAATGTGGTTCTACAGAAGGATGCTGCGGATATCGTGGACTGAGCATGCAAGCAACGATGAGGTGCTGGAAAGAATGGCAACAAAAAGGAAATTAATACTGAGCATCAGGAAGAGACAACTGAAGTTCCTGGGACACGCAATGAGGAAGGAGAGCCTGGAGAACCTGATACTGACTGGCAAGATAGAAGGAAAGAGAGACAGAAGAAGGCAGCGGACAACATATTTGCAGGGCCTGATCAGGTGGATGAAGGAACGGGGTTGCCAGGAGTAGCAGGAGCAAACATACTAAGAGCCACAAGGGATAGGGAGACGTGGAGAACCATGATTGCCTATAGGGCACATAGAAAAAGAAGAAGAAGAAGTGAGAGACTACCTTCAAAACGCGACCAGCGACTACATCAACGAGTGAAAATCACTGATCAAGTGACTGCTTTAAAAAAATCCATTTTGGTCGTACACTGCGAACTTCTAAATGAGTAAGCTATTTCATTTTGATTTGATTGAAACTAGGAACACTTTCTCATTTTTTTGTTATTGTATCAAACTGTTATTTCTTGCTGAAATGTACATTGTCTGCGTTCACCTCACGGTCAAACATAGGCTGTTTTGTACAACATGAATTGCATTTGACATGTTCAAGGGATTCGTCGCAGTTTCTGCACTGAGTTGGATAAATTCAGGGGTTGGGAAGATCACAAGTATCTATCTTTTTCGTTCCTTTATTTTTATTTTTATTTTTTTGTGTATCTATCTCTATCTGGGTATATCTATATCTATCTCTCTGTTTTTCTACCTCCACCCACGACCGCTGTCAGATTTTTGTTATGTCCATGTATTAGGTTATGGCTATGTGACATTAGTGAGCGACCACCTGCCGTATCTGACCAGTGTTTTTGATGGCAGTAAGAGATGTGAGTTGTGGTCCAGTGGATATCGGTTCGGAACGAGAAATCGGTGAGCCGAGTTCGAATTCTAGCTGAATTCATTACATTCACTTACGCGCAAATACCCTTGGGAAAGGTATTAATCCGTCTCTTCCTTCCAGTTATGGGTTAAATAGCAGGACAGATTGGGTTCTATAGCCTTAGTCGGCAAGCAGTCTACCGCAGAAAGCAATGGCAACCTACTGTGGAATAATATTCTGCCCAGTCAGTCATGTCTCTTTCGAGACATGATCGCCCGAGCGTGTATCGCGTATGGCACTTAACTGACTGACTGAAGGGTTGTCGTATACGACAGGTTCCACTGTAGATCGCATTGTTTTTTTTGTTTTTTTGTTTTTTTTGTTGAACACGAACTCCGTTCAACTGGTCTGCTCTAAAAAAGGTCAGTTAACGTTCTTAAACGAAATTTAAAGTCCCGTGGCACGGAGTGATATTTATTTTTAATAAAAATACAAACATTTTGAACAAGGACAAAAGGGGGAATTAGGAAAATATAGTATTCTTCTGTTTTATAATTAAACTTAACTAGCCACAATCATTGACCAGACCAAACCAGAATATTGCTTAGACCAAAACAACATATTAATACAAACATTTCGCACAAGGCCAAAAGAGGGAATGAGGAAAAGATAGTAATATTCTGTCTTATAATTAAACTTAACTAGCCACAATCACTTACCAGACCAAACCAAACTATTGCTTACACCAAAACAATATATTCTTACTTATCATTCTTATAACATCAATCATAATACTTCAGAATTCTTATGAAGTCCTAATTCGTTACCATATGTGCAATTTTTGTTTGTTTGTGGTGGGGAATAAATAAATTAAAAAATCTAAACCACAATGTGTATTTACAATGTCAAATATAATTTTAAGAAAGCTAATTAAAACTGGAAGTAATAAACGCTTAACAAAACTTAACTGTGGCAGAAACATAATTAGAGGAAGTCAATTCGGGAAATTAAGGATATAAAATACTTTCGTACAAGCCACAGATACAAAAAAAAAAAATAACTGATTCAAACACGCTGCAAACACATGAATGATATTTGACATAAGAGAAGCGTCTCGCATCAACGAAAGAACTGACACCTAAAGTGCGAGGGGAAGGAAATTAAACTAAAAAAAAAAGAAAAGTAGAGGGAGAAATAAAAGAGGCCAATGAGATTTTATCCCCTTCTTCTATGTACCCAGTCCCTTCAGGACGTAGACGCTCATAGATTTCCACGTCTGCCTATCCCCGGTGGCTCTTAGCACGCTTTCTCCTGTTACACCACCCAAACCCGCTCTACCATCCACTCGCTCAAGCCCATAAATCCAGAATATAAATGCATAGAAACTCGCATGGCCACAAAATGAGGGATTAGTTTATATATTGATTATAATATAGAATTGATCCCCCATTTTATACCCACATTATAATTTCTTATAAACAGTTGGCATATATCTTCTATGTGCCCTCTCCTTTCAGGGCGTAGGCGATCGTGGCTTTCCACGTCTCCCTATCCCTGGTGGCTCTTAGGACGCCTTCGCTTGTTACACCATGCAACCCTCGTTCCTTCATCCACCTGATTAGGTCCCTCAGATATGTTATCCGTTGCTTTCCCCTGTCTCTTTTTCCCTCTATCTGGCCTGTTAGTATTAGGTTCTCCAAGCCCTCTTTCCTCATTGCATGTCCCAGGAAACTCAGCTGTCTCTTCCTGATGCTCACTATTAATTTCCTTTTTGTTTCAATCATTTCTAAGACCTCATCATTGCTCACATACTCGATCCATGATATTCGCAGCATCCATCTGTAGAACCACATTTCAGTTGCTTCAAGTTTTTCCTTCATAAATGTTTAATTTAAAATTGATGTTTTAATATGAAATATTTAATAGCGTTATAATTCGTCTCTCGGTCCCCGCCTTAGACCACGTGCTATTGCAAAATATGCATTGGCCAGAATTATCCAAATGAAACAGATGGTCGCTTTTTGAGAACGGACGAAATTGCGAAGAAAATATTTTCTGTTTACAGGATATGTGACGCTAAGTTTTTGCAATCATTTGTGGTGACTTTTTGGTAGCTTAAAATAGTAGGTAAGAAAAAAATCTTCGTTTGACTTTGTTTTTTATCCCCTGTTTAAGCAAAATTTGAAAGAAGAAACTAAAGACAAAAAAATCGAAAATGATCTAATTTGAGACTGGCTTGTCAGTTGTTCTATCCAATTAGAGTAATATAGACTAAATGGTATCAAATGCCACTCTAAATCGATCCCTCTTACACGACTGGTCCTGGGTATGACCGTAAACTGCATCCGGCAGCAAGGCCTCTGATTGGGAGGTTGTGAGGAGAATGGAACCACCTCTTATTGTAATTGCTGTTGTTCCCAGGGCCACTTTGATCCGGAGTGGTAGCATCGGTTAGGGTCCCAGCTATGGGTAAATAGTTAAGCCCCAAACCTAATTCAAAATGCTATGAAAGTATTTTCCAACAAAACTTTTTTCAATGAAAAATATTACCAACAAAACGTTTTGAAGGAAAAATGTTACCAACAAAAATACGCCAAGGAAAAAAATACCAGCAATAAATCTCACTCTCAACGAAACCCAGTTTACAAAGAAAGTTTATTCTATTCATACAAATCAATTGTAAAAAGCTCGTCGGCATTAAGTAACCCATTGAAGTAATATACCGTAAAACAAAACAAACCAAACTCTTCTTGCTCGACACAGACAAGCAAGAATCACCCATCTTCTGCCAAACTCTAATAGGAAAAGCTACTGCATAATCTTGACTTTCAGTTGATGCTTAACAAGATCATTTATTAAGAGGTGATCTTCTAGCCCCAACAGAATTCTTTCTGATATATCGTCACTATCACGTATCTTATGACACTTAGCAAGTTTAAGAAAACAGTGATCAATCTTCACTAATTATGGTACCATGTTACTCCAGACAGAACTCGCCACGAGGACAAAAAAGTTTCCATACAATATGCGAACTATGATATCTTCAATAAACTTACACAACGAGACTACGACTCTGCAATGAATGTGTTGTGGATTCTTGTTTAGAAAACCACGCAATATAATAATTACACAAAAACGATATGAGAGGAAAAAAGGTATGTGTATTAAACAAAAGTTATACAACCTGTACACAGTTAGTAGATTCAGGAATACTTGTTAGTGGAAGTTAAATATATACAAAGAAGTAAGTCCGGGTAATAAGTCTATATTCTTGCTAACCAACGAGCGGCGGTTCAACTGCTCTGACAAACACCAACTCTAACAACAACAACAACTCAACAGATAATTCAACTCGTTCTGTGTAGGAAGGATTATTTGTATACCATGGAAGAGTCCATAGATTGTGTGAAAAGGGGTGACTCTCCAACAGAATGGTGTGTTCGAGTGTTAATCACAGATCCATTAGAGTGAACACAATTTTTAAAATTTTTCCAATTCCGCTGAAAAAACCTTTACAGACCAAGAAAATCATTTAAATCACCATCGAGGTGAGTGATGCCTCCTCACAATTGAGGTATTTCAACCCGGCCACCGAAGGCTATATTGAGCGAGCTTTCTGCTTTATATGACAGCGCTCATCTATTAGATCATCTAGAGCGGCACCCCTCAATAAGAAGTAGTATAATGCCGTATGGGACAACGCCTGGACGTTCTTGTCCCTGCGTAGTAACTTGATTAAACCCCTAGTGAAGCGTTGAGTTACAGACTCTACATTTGTCGAAAATCAATTCAAGCAAAAGAACAAGGAGAGGTGACTGCCTCAAGTACAGTTAATAGATTGATCATCTAAACCCGAAGATTTATCCTGGATAACCAACCTTTAGATTTCCGAATCTGTCATAGAATTTTCGCATCTTGCTGCATCAGCCACTTCAGCCACCCCGAGGCGGGGAAAGTCTGTCAAATAGGCGTCGAACTGAGCAGTGCTCAGACTGGGCTCCCTTGTGAACAGATCTTGAAGTTAGTCATGAAAACCTCACATATTTTTTTAATAATTTCACCACAAACAAGGCATTCCATTACAACTATTGCGCAGGGGTTACATAGGGGAAAGTGATGAGAAAGAGTGGTTAGCGGGTTACATAGGGGAAACTAATGAGAAAGAGTGGTCAGGGGGTTACATAAGAAAAAGTGATGAGAAAGAGTGGTCAGGGAGTTACATAGGGAAAAGTGATGTGAAAGAGTGGTTAGATAAAGGAAATGTCAGAAGGAGGGTGATAGACGGGTAAGGATACCGAGGATGAGGGTTGGATAGATGGGAAGAGTGTTTGAGAGACTGGATGCGAGTTAGTGTGTTAGGAGGTGTCTATTTACCTTACATTTAAACTCCTGGAGATTGTAGCTGTCGGTAAAGCAAGTGTATGGAATGGAATTCCACAAGCGGGAAGTGCGAGAAAAGAAGCTGTTGGAGTAGAAATTGCGGTTACATATTATATGTTTCACTGTAAAAGGGGAGGACCTAGTTGCTAATCCTAAATTTTTGTTGCTATTATTAAAACGAAAAATTTGTCTTTAAATTATATAAACGCTTAATCCTGACTGTTTTAGGATTTATTCCAAAAATTCCTTATTTGGAATATGAACGTTTCTTTTGGTCTTATGTAAAAATTTGTATATGTCCTTGAAAATGAACGCTTCCGTGGACATATGCACTAATAACAAAATTTGGCGCAATGCGGAAAAAATTATCGTCTGCAACGTTTTTCGTTTGTGTAAGCTTGTCAAAATAAAATCAGAATAATCTGAGAGTCACAAACTAACGGACGTATTCAGATTTTCTCCGATCTCTACGGATATTCCGAATGAAATCGTAATTTTCTAAGATGCGACAAAATTTATTCGCAACTTAAATTTAATAACTTAAAAGAGGCAGAATTATTGTAAATAGCTAAGACGTATTACAAATATCCTCTATATCAATATTTATACATATTAACTGTGTTAATATGTATAGGAAAAACTACTAAAAAGTTGTAAGTTTAAAAATGTATTTTTCTGACAGTATTTATTTATTTCTATTATTATATTTGATATTTCAGACCGTTCTCAGCATTTCATCAGAAACAAATGAGTTTAAAATTTAAATTAGAAACGTATTTCGCGAGAGCGTTCGTCCGAGAGATCGTTTACATCGCGTGACGCAGAAAGCGACAGATTTTTTTAAATATTTGTAAACTTAAACCTATACTTGTAAATTTTGTTTTAGAGAAAAAATTTTAAGTGCATCTAAAAAATGTTTAGCTATTGAAATTTTTATAAAGATTCAAAGAAATAAAGAAAATACTGGATTTTAAAATTAAATACACACAGGCTAGGGTTAAATAGGGTTTGAGGTGTTTTGAATCTTTATAAATATTTCAATAGCTAAACATTAAATATAGGTTTATGCTTACAAATATTTAAAAAAATCTGTCGCTTTCTGCGTCACTTGATGTAAACAATCTCTCGGACGAACGCTCCCGCGAAATACTTTTCTAATTTAAATTTTAAAACCATGTGTTTCTAATGAAAAGCCAAGGACGGTCTGAAATATCAAATATAATAATAGAAATAAATAAATACTGTCAGAAAAATACATTTTTAAACTTACAACTTTTTAGTAGTTTTTCCTATACATATTATTAAGAAAATATACGTGGATCATCACTATGTTAACTGTGTTAATATATAATTTATTCAAGTTAAAATTATTGTTTTTATAACTTGAATGTAAATGGCTCTTTAGACTTTCAGCCTATAATATAAAAGTCACTTAAATATTTTAAATAATAGGGTGAATATAACCCATTATTTACATTTATGAGTATTTAATTTACGTATATATATTTTTATAAAAAACATCAGTTAAGTTTTTTCTATGTGTAAAATCTTTAATATAATATAGTTCAAAATTAAATATTGAGCTTTTAATAATACTGTTTTTTTGATAAGTAAAAGAAAATGTAATGTGTTTCCGTTTTAATCTAATTAACGGAAAAGATTTTAATTGCTGTTTTTCAACAGTTAAAGGGAGATAACTTACAACTTTTAGTAAGTCTTTCTTATAACTAATTATAATATTTATTTTTTCGTGAACATTTGTAAAAATCTGTAGAATTCGTAATTCGGAATTCCGTATGTAAAATTTGAAATTTTATTTAATATATATATATATATATATATATATATATATATATATGCAGGTAATATCAAATATATTTTAGTTAACAATGCAATAATCCTCACTCATACACACAGTAAAAAGAACCTTCAGATATTAGAGGTATTAGAGGCCATCTACATAAAATCCAAACAACCCACACTTAATAAAATTACGTTTAAGTCTGGTCATAACACATTACATTGCATTTAAATATATGGTGCTGTTAACATTTCGAGTTCTCACGCGCTGTGTCGTCATAGAACCGCATTACAAATTTGCGAACTGCGTTTGCTATTTTTGGTGACTGTTGCCGTTACTTAGCAGAGTTTTATGTCAACACAAGATAAAATCGTCGCTGATGGTGGATGTTTTTGTGTTAACGTCCTTGTAACCACTCTGAAGATGGCTCATGTGAGCCGAAAGCGTAGAACCAACTTAAAAAATATCCAAATGTTTGAGAATTTTGTCTTTATTTTCAACTGAAATTAAATCCAAAATACGATGTTTAGAACGGCTCATGATTAAACATAAAAGATATTCATTGTCTCTTATATTTAATAGTATATAGTTAGAAAATTATCTGCTGCCTATAAATATGGTTTATACCTAGAGAAGTATATATATATATATATATATATATATATATATATATATATTCATATATTCTCTAGGTATAAACCATATTTTATTTATATCTTTGTTTTTTTTATTTATCTCAGTCTGTGAATATTTTTAGCGTTTGTCTTATGGATGGAGAGATGTATTGCATTCCGTGTGTCACAGCGCGTTTTAATATTTTTCTATTTTGACGGCATTGCAGTCTCGTATCTTTCTCGGGAAATAACTTTTATTTAATTATTGCCTAAGGTCAACCAACTGCGCGTTTCAAGTCAGAGAGGATATTTTGTTTCTCTTCGTGTGTTCCCACAAGACATTAGCATAATAATTGGATGAAAGGCGGCATTACTGGGCACTGTATCTAACGTCTAATCCTTTTCTCACAAAAGTCAACTAAAATTCTAAAATTAGCTATGTTTTTCTATCTCATCTTTATTCATTTAGAAGAAATTGTCTCCATTACTGAGTAGCAGTATTTTCAGATTATAGTCTCCTGCTAGATGCCTTGACCCTTGAGGATGTTGGCGATCATGGCTCTTCACAGTTTGTTGTCTTTTGTAACTCAGTGTAAATCTTATCATTTCGTTAACTTGTTAAAATTGTCTGGCCACTGATTTACTCAACCTTGATAGGTAGGATATCCTTTTTTTTCTTTTGATCCCTTACAGTTAATCTTTCCTTTGAGTATCAAATTTTGCAAGCTCTCATCAGATTCCATAAATATTTAAACTGTCTCTCACTGATGTTAGGCATATGTATCATTTTGCTTAAACTTTCTCTAAAATTCGTCATTGCTAACATATTCGGTACATTGCATTATCTAAACTTATTTAGAAATGGAACTTTGACTCTCTCTCTCTCTCTCTCTCTGTGTGTGTGTGTGTGTGTGTGTGTATCCGTTACCTATAGACTCCGAAATGGCTGAACCGATTTTCTTGAAAATTTACACTGTTTTACTATAAGTGTTTGTGAGTGTTCTTAGTTAGCATTTGTGTTGAAGTACCCCCAATAAATAATGAAAATCGATAATCGAAAGAATTGGGTTATAAAAGGAATGGTCCGATTTTAATCAAATTTGATACACTCATAGACAAAGACATAAGAAACGATATTCAGAAGTTTCAAGGTTGCAGTTCTTACAATAGTGCAGAAAATCGATAATATAAATATATAAAAGGCAAGATGGTTTTGCGTGTGTCTGTTTATTTGTCTGTATGTCCTTTATCCGATTCTCACCAAACTTCACACAAATATTCTTTAGGCTGAGTCCGAGCTCCAGAACTATGGATTAGTTTTAAAGCTTTTATTACACCCGAGCAAAGTCGGGCTATACTGCTAGTTCTATCATGCAACATTTCTTTTGCTTTAAGACTCTTCTTCATCTGTGAAGAGATTGTCCAGCATTCTCTGTCATAGTATAGGACTGATATCATGTAACATTACAGTACTCTTTGATTTGTTTCTAACGAACAGTTTCTTTATCTTAATACTTTGAGGAGATTGTCGAGAATTCACTGCTATAAGGGAATGACTGATATCACGTAACATTTCCGAAAGATCTTTCCTTTATTTCTAACAATTTCTCTTTCTTAATACTTTGAAGAGATTGTCCAGCATTCACTGCCATTTAATATGACTGATATCACGTAACATTTCAGTAGTCTTTTCTTTGCCTCTAACGAACAGTTTCTCTTACTTTGAAGAGATTGTCCAGCATTCACTGCCATTTAATATGACTGATATCACGTAACATTTCAGTAGTCTTTTCTTTGCATCTAACGAACAGTTTCTCTTACTTTAAAGAGATTGTCCAGCATTCACTGCCATTTCATATGACTGATGTCACGTAACATTTCAGTAGTCTTTTCTTTGCCTCTAACGAACAGTTTCTCTTACTTTGAAGAGATTGTCCAGCATTCACTGCCATTTAATATGACTGATATCACGTAACATTTCAGTAGTCTTTTCTTTGCCTCTAACGAACAGTTTCTCTTACTTTGAAGAGATTGTCCAGTATTCACTGCCATTTAATATGACTGATATCACGTAACATTTCAGTAGTCTTTTCTTTGCCTCTAACGAACAGTTTCTCTTACTTTGAAGAGATTGTCCAGCATTCACTGCCATTGAATATGACTGATATCACGTAACATTTCAGTAGTCTTTTCTTTGCCTCTAACGAACAGTTTCTCTTACTTTAAAGAGATTGTCCAGCATTCACTGCCATTTAATATGACTGATGTCACGTAACATTTCAGTAGTCTTTTCTTTGCCTCTAACGAACAGTTTCTCTTAATTGAAGAGATTGTCCAGCATTCACTGCCATTTAATATGACTGATATCACGTAACATTTCAGTAGTCTTTTCTTTGCCTCTAACGAACAGTTTCTCTTACTTTGAAGAGATTGTCCAGCATTCACTGCCATTTAATATGACTGATATCACGTAACATTTCAGTAGTCTTTTCTTTGCCTCTAACGAACAGTTTCTCTTACTTTGAAGAGATTGTCCAGCATTCACTGCCATTTAATATGACTGATATCACGTAACATTTCAGTAGTCTTTTCTTTGCCTCTAACGAACAGTTTCTCTTACTGTGAAGAGATTGTCCAACATTCATTGCCATAGAGAAAGAAAGATATCACGTAACATTTCCGCACTCGTTTCTTTGTTGTTAACGAACAGTTTCTCTTACTTTGAAGAGATTGTCCAGCATTCACTGCCATAGAGAATGAAAGATATCACGTAACATTTCCACACTCTTTTCTTTGTTGTTAACGAACAGTTTCTATTACTTTGAAGAGATTGTCCGGGATTCATTGCCATAGAGAATGAAAGATATCACGTAACATATCCGCACTCTTTTCTTTGTTGTTAACGAACAGTTTCTCTTACTTTGAAGAGATTGTCCAGCATTCACTGCCATAGAGAATGAAAGATATCACGTAACATTTCCGCACTCTTTTCTTTGTTGTTAACGAACAGTTTCTCTTAGTTTGAAGAGATTGTCCAACATTCATTCCCTTAGAGAATGAAAGATATCACGTAACATTTCCGCACTCTTTTCTTTGTTGTTAACGAACAGTTTCTCTTACTTTGAAGAGATTGTCCAACATTCATTGCCATAGAGAATGAAAGATATCACGTAACATTTCCGCACACTTTTCTTTGTTGTTAACGAACAGTTTCTCTTACTTTGAAGAGATTGTCCAGCATTCATTGCCATAGAGAATGAAAGATATCACGTAACATTTCCGCACTCTTTTCTTTGTTGTTAACGAACAGTTTCTCTTACTTTGAAGAGATTGTCCAGCATTCATTGCCATAGAGAATGAAAGATATCACGTAACATTTCCGCACTCTTTTCTTTGTTGTTAACGAAAAGTTTCTCTTACATTGAAGAGATTGTCCAACATTCATTGCCATAGAGAATGAAAGATATCACGTAATATTTCCGCACTCTTTTCTTTGTTGTTAACGAACAGTTTCTCTTACTTTGAAGAGATTGTCCAACATTCATTGCCATAGAGAATGAAAGATATCACGTAACATTTCCGCACTCTTTTCTTTGTTGTTAACGAACAGTTTCTCTTACTCTGAAGAGATTGTCCAGCATTCATTGCCATAGAGAATGAAAGATATCACGTAACATTTCCGCACTCTTTTCTTTGTTGTTAACGAACAGTTTCTCTTACTTTGAAGAGATTGTCCAACATTCATTGCCATAGAGAATGAAAGATATCACGTAACATTTCCGCACTCTTTTCTTTGTTGTTAACGAACAGTTTCTCTTACTTTGAAGAGATTGTCCAGCATTCATTGCCATAGAGAATGAAAGATATCACGTAACATTTCCGCACTCTTTTCTTTGTTGTTAACGAACAGTTTCTCTTACTTTGAAGAGATTGTCCAGCATTCATTGCCATAGAGAATGAAAGATATCACGTAACATTTCCGCACACTTTTCTTTGTTGTTAACGAACAGTTTCTCTTACTTTGAAGAGATTGTCCAGCATTCACTGCCATAGAGAATGAAAGATATCACGTAACATTTCCGCACTCTTTTCTTTGTTGTTAACGAACAGTTTCTCTTACTTTGAAGAGATTGTCCAACATTCGTTGCCATAGAGAATGAAAGATATCACGTAACATTTCCGCACTCTTTTCTTTGTTGTTATCGAACAGTTTCTCTTACTTTGAAGAGATTGTCCAGCATTCATTGCCATAGAAAATGAAAGATATCACGTAACATTTCCGCACTCTTTTCTTTGTTGTTAACGAACAGTTTCTCTTACTGTGAAGAGATTGTCCAGCATTCATTGCCATAGAGAATGAAAGATATCACGTAACATTTCCGCACTCTTTTCTTTGTTGTTAACGAACAGTTTCTCTACTTTGAAGAGATTGTCCAACATTCATTGCCATAGAGAATGAAAGATATCACGTAACATTTCCGCACTCTTTCTTTGTTGTTAACGAACAGTTTCTCTTACTTTGAAGAGATTGTCCAGCATTCACTGCCATAGAGAATGAAAGATATCACGTAACATTTCCGCACTCTTTTCTTTGTTGTTAACGAAAAGTTTCTCTTACTTTGAAGAGATTGTCCAGCATTCATTGCCATAGAGAATGAAAGATATCACGTAACATTTCCACACTCTTTTCTTTGTTATTTAACGAACAGTTTCTCTTACTTTGAAGAGATTGTCCAACATTCATTGCCATAGAGAATGAAAGATATCACGTAACATTTCCGACTCTTTTCTTTGTTGTTAACGAACAGTTTCTCTTACTTTGAAGAGATTGTCCAGCATTCACTGCCATAGAAAATGAAAGATATCACGTAACATTTCCGCACTCTTTTCTTTGTTGTTAACGAACAGTTTCTCTTACTTTGAAGAGATTGTCCAGCATTCACCGCCATAGAGAATGAAAGATATCACGTAACATTTCCGCACTCTTTTCTTTGTTGTTAACGAACAGTTTCTCTTAATTTGAAGAGATTGTCCAACATTCACTGCCATAGAGAATGAAAGATATCACGTAACATTTGCACTCTTTTCTTTGTTGTTAAGAACAGTTTCTCTTACTTGAAGAGATTGTACAGCATTCATTGCCATAGAGAATGAAAGATATCACGCCAACATTTCCGCACTCTTTTCTTTGTTGTTCAACGAACAGTTTTCTTACTTTGAAGAGATTGTCCAAACATTCATTGCCATAGAGAACAAAAGATATCATCGCAACATTTCCGCACTCTTTTCTTTGTTGTTAACGAACAGTTTCTCTTACTTTGAAGAGATTGTCCAGCATTCACTGCCATAGAAAATGAAATATTATCATGCAATTACTCTCCACTCTTTTCTTTGTTGTTAACGAACAGTTTCTCTTACTTTGAAGAGATTGTCCAGCATTCACCGCCATAGAGAATGAAAGATATCACGTAACATTTCCGCACTCTTTCTCTTTTGTTGTTAACGAACAGTTTCTCTTAATTTGAAGAGATTGTCCAACATTCACTGCCATAGAGAATGAAAGATATCACGTAACATTTCCGCACTCTTTTCTTTGTTGTTAACGAACAGTTTCTCTTACTTTGAAGAGATTGTTCAAAGGTCCACTGCCATAGAGAATGAAAGAGGACACAAAATATTTCCACACTCTTTTTTGTTGTTAATGAACAGTTTCATTACTTTGAAGAGATTGTCCAGCATTCATTGCCATAGAGAATGAAAGATATCACGTAACATTTCCGCACTCTTTCTTTGTTGTTAACGAACAGTTTCTTCTTTGCAGAGATTGTCCAGCATTCACTGCCATAGAGAATGAAAGATATCACGTAACATTTCCGCACACTTTTCTTTGTTGTTAACGAACAGTTTCTCTTACTTTGAAGAGATTGTCCAGCATTCACTGCCATAGAGAATGAAAGATATCACGTAACATTTCCGCACTCTTTTCTTTGTTGTTAACGAACAGTTTCTCTTAGTTTGAAGAGATTGTCCAACATTCATTCTAGAGAATGAAAGATATCACGTAACATTTCCGCACTCTTTTCTTTGTTGTTAACGAACAGCTTTAGTTTGAAGATTGTCCAACATTCATTGCCATAGAGAATGAAAGATATCACGTAACATTTCCGCACACTTTTCTTTGTTGTTAACGAACAGTTTCTCTTACTTTGAAGAGATTGTCCAGCATTCATTGCCATAGAGAATGAAAGATATCACGTAACATTTCCGCACTCTTTTCTTTGTTGTTAACGAACAGTTTCTCTTACTTTGAAGAGATTGTCCAGCATTCATTGCCATAGAGAATGAAAGATATCACGTAACATTTCCGCACTCTTTTCTTTGTTGTTAACGAACAGTTTCTCTTACTTTGAAGAGATTGTCCAACATTCATTGCCATAGAGAATGAAAGATATCACGTAACATTTCCGCACACTTTTCTTTGTTGTTAACGAACAGTTTCTTTAATTTGAAGAGATTGTCCACTGATTCATTGCCATAGAGAATGAAAGATATCACGTAACATTTCAGACTCTTTTTCTTTTGTTGTTAACGAACAGTTCATCTTACTTTGAAGAGATTGTCCAACATTCATTGGCACATAGAGAGCGAAAGATATCACGTAACATTTCCGCGCTCTTTTCTTTGTTGTTAACGAACAGTTTCTCTTACTTTGAAGAGATTGTCCAGCATTCATTGCCATAGAGAATGAAAGATATCACGTAACATTTCCGCACTCTTTCTTTGTTGTTAACGAACAGTTTCTCTTACTTTGAAGAGATTGTCCAGCATTCATTGCCATAGAGAATGAAAGATATCACGTTTCCGCACTCTTTTCTTTGTTGTTAACGAACAGTTTTCTTCACTTTGAAGAGATTGTCCAACATTCATTGCCATAGAGAATGAAAGATATCACGTAACATTTCCGCACTCTTTTCTTTGTTGTTAACGAACAGTTTCTCTTACTTTGAAGAGATTGTCCAGGATTCATTGCCATAGAGAATGAAAGATATCACGTAACATTTCCGCATTCTTTTCTTTGTTGTTAACGAACAGTTTCTCTTACTTTGAAGAGATTGTCCAACATTCATTGCCATAGAGAATGAAAGATATCACGTAACATTTCCGCACTCTTTTCTTTGTTGTTAACGAACAGTTTCTCTTACTTTGAAGAGATTGTCCAGCATTCATTGCCATAGAGAATGAAAGATATCACGTAACATTTCCGCACTCTTTTCTTTGTTGTTAACGAACAGTTTCTCTTACTTTGAAGAGATTGTCCAGCATTCACTGCCATAGAAAATGAAAGATATCACGTAACATTTCCGCACTCTTTTCTTTGTTGTTAACGAACAGTTTCTCTTACTTTGAAGAGATTGTCCAGCATTCACCGCCATAGAGAATGAAAGATATCACGTAACATTTCCGCACTCTTTTCTTTGTTGTTAACGAACAGTTTCTCTTAATTTGAAGAGATTGTCCAGCATTCACTGCCATAGAGAATGAAAGATATCACGTAACATTTCCGCACTCTTTTCTTTGTTGTTAACGAACAGTTTCTCTTACTTTGAAGAGATTGTCCAGCATTCATTGCCATAGAGAATGAAAGATATCACGTAACATTTCCGCACTCTTTTCTTTGTTGTTAACGAACAGTTTCTCTTACTTTGAAGAGATTGTCCAGCATTCATTGCCATAGAGAATGAAAGATATCACGTAACATTTCCGCACTCTTTTCTTTGTTGTTAACGAACAGTTTCTCTTACTTTGAAGAGATTGTCCAACATTCATTGCCATAGAGAATGAAAGGTATCACGTAACATTTCCGCACTCTTTTCTTTGTTGTTAACGAACAGTTTCTCTTACTTTGAAGAGATTGTCCAGCATTCATTGCCATAGAGAATGAAAGATATCACGTAACATTTCCGCACTCTTTTCTTTGTTGTTAACGAACAGTTTCTCTTACTTTGAAGAGATTGTCCAGCATTCATTGCCATAGAGAATGAAAGATAGCACGTAACATTTCCGCACACTTTTTCTTTGTTGTTAACGAACAGTTTCTCTTACTTTGAAGAGATTGTCCAACATTCATTGCCATAGAGAATAGAAAGATATCACGTAACATTTCCGCACTCTTTTCTTTGTTGTTAACGAACAGTTTCTCTTACTTTGAAGAGATTGTCCAGCATTCATTGCCATAGAGAATGAAAGATATCACGTAACATTTCCGCACTCTTTTCTTTGTTGTTAACGAATATTTTCTCTTACTTTGAAGAGATTGTCAGCATTCACTGCCGCTTAGAATAGAAAGGTATCACGTAACATTTCCGCACTCTTTTTCTTTGTTGTTAACGAACAGTTTCTCTTACTTTGAAGATTGTCCAGCATTCACTGCCATAGAGAATGAAAGATATCACATAACATTTTCACTCTTTTCTTTGTTGTTAACGAACAGTTTCTCTTACCTGTGAAGAGATTGTCCAGCATTCATTGCCATAGAGAATGAAAGATATCACGTAACATTTCCGCACTCTTTTCTTTGTTGTTAACGAACAGTTTCTCTTCTTTAGAAAAAGATTGTCCAGCATTCATTGCCATAGAGAATGAAAGATATCACGTAACATTTCCGCAATCTTTTCTTTGTTGTTAACGAACAGTTTCTCTTGCTTTGAAGAGATTGTCAGCATTCATTGCCGCAGGAATAGAAAAGATATCGCAACATTTCCCTCTTTTCTTTGTTGTTAACGAACAGTTTCTTACTTTGAAGAGATTGTCAAACATTCATTGCCATAGAGAATGAAAGATATCCGTAACATTTCCGCACTCTTTTCTTTGTTGTTAACGAACAGTTTCTCTTACTTTGAAGAGATTGTCCAGCATTCATTGCCATAGAGAATCAAAGATATCACGTAACATTTCCGCACTCTTTTCTTTGTTGTTAACGAACAATTTCTGCCTTTTGAAGAGATTGTCGCGTTATTTACCATAGAGAATAGAGAAGATATCACGTAACATTTCCGCACTCTTTTCTTTGTTGTTAACGAACAGTTTCTCTTACTTTGAAGAGATTGTCCAGCATTTCATTGCCATAGAGAATAGAAGATATCACGTAACATTTCCGCACTCTTTTCTTTGTTGTTAACGAACAGTTTCTCTTACTTTGAAGAGATTGCTTAAAGCATTCATTGCCATAGAGAATGAAAGGTATCCGCGTATTTCCACTGCACATAACTTTTGTTGTTAACGAACAGTTTCTCTTACTTTGAAGAGATTGTCCAGCATTCATTGCCATAGAGAATGAAAGATATCACGTAACATTTCCGCACTCTTTTCTTTGTTGTTAACGAACAGTTTCTCCTTGCTGAAGAGATTGTCAGCATTCATTGCCATAGAGAATGAAAGATATCACGTAACATTTCCGCACTCTTTTCTTTGTTGTTAACGAACAGTTTCTCTTACTTTGAAGAGATTGTCCAGCATTCATTGCCATAGAGAATGAAAGATATCACGTAACATTTCCGCACGCTTTTTCTAACATTGTTAACGAACAGTTTCTCTTACTTTGAAGAGATTGTCCAACATTCATTGCCATAGAGAATGAAAGATATCACGTAACATTTCCGCACTCTTTTCTTTGTTGTTAACGAACAGTTTCTCTTGCTTTAGGGTGTCCAGCATTCATTGCCATAGAGAATGAAGAATATCACGTAACATTTCCGCACTCTTTTCTTTATTTGTTAACGAATATTTTTCTCTTTACTTTGAAGAGATTGTCCAGCATTCCTGCCATAGAGAATGAAAGATATCACGTAACATTTCCACACTCTTTTCTTTATTTGTTCAGCGAACAGTTTCTCTTACTTTGAAGAGATTGTCAGCATTCACTGCCATAGAGAAATTAGAAAGATATCACGTAACATTTCCGCACTCTTTTCTTTGTTGTTAACGAACAGTTTCTCTTACTGTGAAGAGATTGTCCAGCATTCATTGCCATAGAGAATGAAAGATATCACGTAACATTTCCGCACTCTTTTCTTTGTTGTTAACGAACAGTTTCTCTTCTTTGAAAAGATTGTCCAGCATTCATTGCCATAGAGAATGAAAGATATCACGTAACATTTCCGCAATCTTTTCTTTGTTGTTAACGAACAGTTTCTCTTACTTTGAAGAGATTTGTCAGCATTCATGCATATGAGAATGAAAGATATCACGTAACATTTCCGCACTCTTTTCTTTGTTGTTAACGAACAGTTTCTCTTACTTTGAAGAGATTGTCAAACATTCATTGCCATGAGAATGAAAGATATCACGTAACATTTCCGCACTCTTTTTACTTTGTTGTTAACGAACAGTTTCTCTTACTTTGAAGAGATTGTCCAGCATTCATTGCCATAGAGAATCAAAGATATCACATAACATTTCACTCTTTTCTTTGTTGTTAACGGAGAAGACAGTTTCTCTTACTTTGAAGAGATTGTCCAACATTCATTGCCATAGAGAATGAAAGATATCATAACATTTCCGCACTCTTTTCTTTGTTGTTAACGAACAGTTTCTCTTACTTTAGAGATTGTCCAGCATTCATTGCCATAGAGAATGAAAGATATCACGTAACATTTCCGCACTCTTTCTTTGTTGTTAACGAACAGTTTCTCTTACTTTGAAGAGATTGTCCAGCATTCACTGCCATAGAAAATGAAAGATATCACGTAACATTTCCGCACTCTTTTCTTTGTTAATAACGAACAGTTTCTCTTACTTTGAAGAGATTGTCCAGCATTCACCGCCATAGAGAATGAAAGATATCACGTAACATTTCCGCACTCTTTTCTTTGTTGTTAACGAACAGTTTCTATTAATTTGAAGAGATTGTCCAGCATTCACTGCCATAGAGAATGAAAGATATCACGTAACATTTCCGCACTCTTTTCTTTGTTGTTAACGAATAGTTTCTCTTACTTAGAAGATTGTCCACATTCATTGCCATAGAGAACAATTGGAAAGTATATCACGTAACATTTCCGCACTCTTTCTTTGTTGTTAACGAACAGTTTCTCTTACTTTGAAGAGATTGTCCAGCATTCATTGCCATAGAGAATGAAAGATATCACGTAACATTTCAATTTTCTTTGTTGTTAACGAACAGTTTCTCTTACTTTGAAGAGATTGTCCAACATTCATTGCCATAGAGAATGAAAGGTATCACGTAACATTTCCGCACTCTTTTCTTTGTTGTTAACGAACAGTTTCTCTACTTTTGAAGAGATTGTCCAGCATTCATTGCCATAGAGAATGAAAGATATCACGTAACATTTCCGCACTCTTTTCTTTGTTGTTAACGAACAGTTTCTCTTACTTTGAAGAGATTGTCCAGCATTCATTGCCATAGAGAATGAAAGATATCACGTAACATTTCCGTACCCTTTCTTTGTTGTTAACGAACAGTTTCTCTTACTTTGAAGAGATTGTCCAACATTCATTGCCATAGAGAATGAAAGATATCACGTAACATTTCCGCACTCTTTTCTTTGTTGTTAACGAACAGTTTCTCTCTTACTTTTGAAGAGATTGTCCAGCATTCTTTGCCATAGAGAATGAAAGATATCACGTAACATTTCGCACTCTTTTCTTTGTTGTTAACGAATATTTTACTTTGAAGAGATTGTCCAGCATTCACTGCCATAGAGAATGAAAGATATCACGTAACATTTCCGCACTCTTTTCTTTGTTGTTAACGAACAGTTTCTCTTACTGTGAAGAGATTGTCCAGCATTCATTGCCATAGAGAATGAAAGATATCACGTAACATTTCCGCACTCTTTCTTTGTTGTTAACGAACAGTTTCTCTTACTTTGAAGAGATTGTCCAGCATTCATTGCTATAGAGAATGAAAGATATCACGTAACATTTCCGCACTCTTTTCTTTGTTGTTAACGAACAGTTTCTCTTACTTTGAAGAAATTGTCAAACATTCATTGCCATGAGAATGAAAGATATCACGTAACATTTCCGCACTCTTTCTTTGTTAACGAACAGTTTCTCTTACTTTGAAGAGATTGTCCAGCATTCATTGCCATAGAGAATCGATATCACGTAACATTTCCGCACTCTTTTCTTTGTTGTTAACGAACAGTTTCTCTTACTTTGAAGAGATTGTCCAACATTCATTGCCATAGAGAATGAAAGATATCACGTAACATTTCGCACTCTTTCTTTTTGTTGTTAACGAACAGTTTCTCTTACGAAGAGATTGTCCAGCATTCATTGCCATAGAGAATGAAAGATATCACGTAACATTTCCGCACTCTTTTCTTTGTTGTTAACGAACAGTTTCTCTTACTTCTTTGAAGAGATTGTCCAACATTCATTGCCGGTAGAGAATGAAAGATATCACGTAACTTTTCCGCAATCTTTTCTTTGTTGTTAACGAACAGTTTCTCTTACTTTGAAGAGATTGTCCAGCATTCATTGCCATAGAGAAATGAAAGATATCACGTAACATTTCCGCACTCTTTTCTTTGTTGTTAACGAACAGTTTCTCTTACTTTGAAGAGATTGTCCAGCATTCATTGCCATAGAGAATGAAAAAGATCACGTAATGAGCTTCCGCACTCTTTTCTTTGTTGTTAACGAACAGTTTCTCTACTTGAAGAGGATTGTCCAGCATTCATTGCCATAGAGAATGAAAGATATCACGTAACATTTCCGCACTCTTTTCTTTGTTGTTAACGAACAGTTTCTCTTAGTGTGAAGAGATTTTCCAGCATTCATTGCCATAGAGAATGAAAGATACCACGTAACATTTTCAGCAGTCTTTTCTTTGTTGTTAACGAACAGTTTCTCTTACTGTGAAGGGTGTCAGCATTCATTGCCATGAGGAAGCCAGAAAGATATAACGTAACATTTCCGCACTCTTTCTTTGTTGTTAACGAACAGTTTCTCTTACTTTGAAGAGATTGTCCAGTATTCACTGCCAGTTAATATGACTGATATCACGTAACATTTCAGTAGTCTTTTCTTTGCTTCTAACGAACAGTTTCTCTTACTTTGAAGAGATTGTCAACATTCACTGCCATTTAATATGACTGATATCACGTAACATTTCAGTAGTCTTTTCTTTGCCTCTAACGAACAGTTTCTCTTACTTTAAAGAGATTGTCCAGCATTCTGCCATTTAATATGACTGATATCTAGTAACATTTCAGTAGTCTTTTCTTTGCCTCTAACGAACAGTTTCTCTTACTTTGAAGAGAGGGTGTCCAGCATTCACTGCCATTTAATATGACTGATATCACGTAACATTTCAGTAGTCTTTTCTTTGCCTCTAACGAACAGTTTCTCTTACTTTGAAGAGATTGTCCAGCATTCACTGCCATTTAATATGACTGATATCACGTAACATTTCAGTAGTCTTTTCTTTGCCTCTAACGAACAGTTTCTCTTACTTTGAAGAGATTGTCAACATTCGTACCATAGAGAATGAAAGATATCACGTAACATTTCCGCACTCTTTTCTTTGTTGTTAACGAACAGTTTCTCTTACTTTGAAGAGATTGTCCAGCATTCATTGCCATAGAGAATGAAAGATATCACGTAACATTTCCACACTCACTGCATTTAACGAACAGTTTCTATTACTTTGAAGAGATTGTCAAGCATTCATTGCCATGAGAATGAAAGATATCCTCACGTAACATTTCCGCACTCTTTTCTTTGTTGTTAACGAACAGTTTCTCTTACTTTGAAGAGATTGTCAGCATTCATTGCCATAGAGAATGAAAGATATCACGTAGTTTCCGCACTCTTTTCTTTGTTGTTAACGAATATTTTCTCTTACTTTGAAGAGATTGTCAACATTCACTGCCATAGAGAATGAAAGATATCACGTAACATTTCCGCACTCTTTTCTTTGTTGTTAACGAACAGTTTCTCTTACTTTGAAGATTGTCCAGCATTCACTGCCATAGAGAATGAAAGATATCACGTAACATTTCCGCACTCTTTTCTTTGTTGTTAACGAACAGTTTCTCTTACTGTGAAGAGATTGTCAACATTCATTGCCATAGAGAATGAAAGATATCACGTAACATTTCCGCCTCTTTCTTTGTTGTTAACGAACAGTTTCTCTTACTTTGAAAAGATTGTCCAGCATTCATTGCCATAGAGAATGAAACATATCACGTAACATTTCCGCACTCTTTTCTTTGTTGTTAACAGGAACAGTTTCTCTTACTTTGAAAAGATTGTCCAGCATTCATTGCCATAGAAGATGAAAGATATCACGTAACATTTCCGCAATCTTTCTTTGTTGTTAACGGGCAGTTTCTCTTACTTTGAAGAAGATTGTCACAGCATTCGTTGCGCGGGAATGAAGGAATATCACGTAACATTTCGCATATTTTCTTCAATATTCTTGGCAAACAATTCCTCCTTACTTTGAGAGAGATTGTCAACATTCATTGCCATAGAGAATGAAAGATATCACATGTATTTCACTCTTTCTTTGTTGTTAACGAACAGTTTCTCTTACTTTGAAGAGATTGTCCAGCGCATTCATTGCCATAGAGAATCAAAGATATCACGTAACATTTCCGCACTCTTTTCTTTGTTGTTAACGAACAGTTTCCTCTTACTTTGAGAGATTGTCCAACATTCATTGCCATAGAGAATGAAAGGTATCACGTAACATTTCCGCACTCTTTTCTTTGTTGTTAACGAACAGTTTCTCTTACTTTGAAGAGATTCCAGCATTCATTGCCATAAGAGAATGAAAGATATCACGTAACATTTCCGCACTCTTTTCTTTGTTGTTAACGAACAGTTTTCTCTTGCACAGAGAGATTGTCAGCATTCTGCCATAGAAAATGAAAGATATCACGTAACATTTCCGCACTCTTTTCTTTGTTGTTAACGAACAGTTTCTCTTACTTTGAAAGGGTGTCCAGCATTCACCGCCATAGAGAATAGATATCCCGTAACATTTCCGCACTCTTTTCTTTGTTGTTAACGAACAGTTTCTCTTAATTTGAAGAGATTGTCCAGCATTCACTGCCATAGAATACGTAACATTTCCGCACTCTTTTCTTTGTTGTTAACGAACAGTTTCTCTTACTTTGAAGAGATTGTCCAGCATTAATTGCCATAGAGAATGAAAGATATCACGTAACATTTCCGCACTCTTTTCTTTGTTGTTAACGAACAGTTTCTCTTACTTTGAATAGATTGTACAGCATTCATTGCCATAGAGAATGAAAGATATCACGTAACATTTCCGCACTCTTTTCTTTGTTGTTAACGAACAGTTTCTCTTACTTTGAAGAGATTGTCCAACATTCATTGCCATAGAGAATGAAAGGTATCACGTAACATTTCCGCACTCTTTTCTTTGTTGTTAACGAACAGTTTCTCTTACTTTGAAGAGATTGTCCAGCATTCATTGCCATAGAGAATGAAAGATATCACGTAACATTTCCGCACTCTTTTCTTTGTTGTTAACGAACAGTTTCTCTTACTTTGAAGAGATTGTCCAGCATTCATTGCCATAGAGAATGAAAGATATCACGTAACATTTCCGCAATCTTTTCTTTGTTGTTAACGAACAGTTTCTCTTACTTTGAAGAGATTGTCCAACATTCATTGCCATAGAGAATGAAAGATATCACGTAACATTTCCGCACTCTTTTCTTTGTTGTTAACGAACAGTTTCTCTTACTTTGAAGAGATTGTCCAGCATTCTTTGCCATAGAGAATGAAAGATATCACGTAACATTTCCGCACTCTTTTCTTTGTTGTTAACGAATATTTTCTCTTACTTTGAAGAGATTGTCCAGCATTCACTGCCATAGAGAATGAAAGATATCACGTAACATTTCCGCACTCTTTTCTTTGTTGTTAACGAACAGTTTCTCTTACTTTGAAGAGATTGTCCAGCATTCACTGCCATAGAGAATGAAAGATATCACGTAACATTTCCGCACTCTTTTCTTTGTTGTTAACGAACAGTTTCTCTTACTCTGAAGAGATTGTCCAGCATTCATTGCCATAGAGAATGAAAGATATCACGTAACATTTCCGCACTCTTTTCTTTGTTGTTAACGAACAGTTTCTCTTACTTTGAAAAGATTGTCCAGCATTCATTGCCATAGAGAATGAAAGATATCACGTAACATTTCCGCAATCTTTTCTTTGTTGTTAACGAACAGTTTCTCTTACTTTGAAGAGATTGTCCAGCATTCATTGCCATAGAGAATGAAAGATATCACGTAACATTTCCGCACTCTATTCTTTGTTGTTAACGAACAGTTTCTCTTACTTTGAAGAGATTGTCAAACATTCATTGCCATAGAGAATGAAAGATATCACGTAACATTTCCGCACTCTTTTCTTTGTTGTTAACGAACAGTTTCTCTTACTTTGAAGAGATTGTCCAGCATTCATTGCCATAGAGAATCAAAGATATCACGTAACATTTCCGCACTCTTTTCTTTGTTGTTAACGAACAGTTTCTCTTACTTTGAAGAGATTGTCCAACATTCATTGCCATGGAGAATGAAAGATATCACGTAACATTTCCGCACTCTTTTCTTTGTTGTTAACGAACAGTTTCTCTTACTTTGAAGAGATTGTCCAGCATTCATTGCCATAGAGAATGAAAGATATCACGTAATATTTCCGCACTCTTTTCTTTGTTGTTAACGAACAGTTTCTCTTACTTTGAAGAGATTGTCCAACATTCGCTGCCATAGAGAATGAAAGATATCACGTAACATTTCCGCAATCTTTTCTTTGTTGTTAACGAACAGTTTCTCTTACTGTGAAGTTATCGCTTTAATTGCCATAGAGAATGATATCACGTAACATTTCCGCACTCTTTTCTTTGTTGTTAACGAACAGTTTCTCTCTTACTTTGAAGAGATTGTCCAGCATTCATTGCCATAGAGAATGAAAGATATCACGTAACATTTCCGCACTCTTTTCTTTGTTGTTAACGAAGAGTTTCTCTTTCTTTGAAGAGATTGTCCAGCATTCACTGCCATAGAGAATGAAAGATATCACGTAACATTTCCGCACTCTTTTTCTTTGTTGTTAACGAACAGTTTCTCTTACTTTGAAGAGATTGTCCAGCATTCATTGCCATAGAGAATGAAAGATATCATCAACATTTCCGCACTCTTTTCTTTGTTGTTAACGAACAGTTTCTCTTAGTGTGAAGAGATTGTCCAACATTGTTGCCATAGAGAATGAAAGATACCACGTAACATTTCAGCAGTCTTTTCTTTGTTGTTAACGAACAGTTTCTCCACTGTGAAGAAGTTGCCAGCATTCATTGCCATAGAGAATGAAAGATATAACGTAACATTTCCGCACTCTTTTCTTTGTTGTTAACGAACAGTTTCTCTTACTTTGAAGAGGTTATTGATATTCACTGCCAGTTAATATGACTGATATCACGTAACATTTCAGTAGTCTTTTCTTTGCTTCAACAGACAATTCTCTTACTTTGAAGAGATTGTCAACATTAACGCATTTTAATATGATGATATCGTAACGGCCATTTTCAGTAGTCTTTTCTTCCTCTAACGAACAGTTTCTCTTACTTTAAAGGTTGTCCAGCATTCTGCCATTGTCATATTTGATATCCTAGCGCTTTATTTAGTCTTTTCTTTGCCTCTAACGAACAGTTTCTCTTGCTGAAGAGATTGTCCAGCATTCACTGCCATTTTAATATGACTGATATCACGTAACATTTCAGTAGTCTTTTCTTTGCCTCTAACGAACAGTTTCTCTTACTTTGAAGAGATTGTCCAGCATTCACTGCCATTTAATATGACTGATATCACGTAACATTTCAGTAGTCTTTTCTTTGCCTCTAACGACCGTTTCTCTTACTTTGAAAGTTGTTGTCCAACATTCATTGCCATAGAGAATGAAAGATATCACGTAACATTTCCACTCTTTTCTTTGTTGTTAACGAACAGTTTCTCTTACTTTGAAGAGATTGTCCAACATTCATTGCCATAGAGAATGAAAGATATCACGTAACATTTCCACACTCTTTTCTTTGTTGTTAACGAACAGTTCTATTACTTTGAAGAGATTGTCCAGCATTCATTGCCATAGAGAATGAAAGATATCACGTAACATTTCCGCACTCTTTTCTTTGTTGTTAACGAACAGTTTCTCTTACTTTGAAGAAATTGTCAGCATTCATTGCCATAGAGAATGAAAGATATCGTAACATTTCCGCACTCTTTTCTTTGTTGTTAACGAATATTTTCTCTTACTTTGAAGGGTGTCCAGCATTCACTGCCATAGAGAATGAAAGATATCACGTAACATTTCCACTCTTTTCTTTGTTGTTAACGAACAGTTTCTCTTACTTTGAAGAGATTGTCCAGCATTCACTGCCATAGAGAATGAAAGATATCACGTAACATTTCCGCACTCTTTTCTTTGTTGTTAACGAACAGTTTCTCTTACTGTGAAGAGATTGTCCAGCATTCATTGCCATAAGGAATGAAAGATATCACGTAGCCATTTCCGCACTCTTTTCTTTGTTGTTAACGAACAGTTTCTCTTACTTTGAAAAGATTGTCCAGCATTCATTTGCCATAGAATGAAACATATCACATAACATTTCCGCACTCTTTTCTTTGTTGTTAACGAACAGTTTCTCTTACTTTGAAGGAATTGTCGGCATTCACTCTGCCATAGAGAATGAAAGATATCACGTAACATTTCCGCACTCTTTTCTTTGTTGTTAACGAACAGTTTCTCTTACTTTGAAGAGATTGTCCAGCATTCACTGCCATAGAGAATGAAAGATATCACGTAACATTTCCGCACTCTTTTCTTTGTTGTTAACGAACAGTTTCTCTTACTGTGAAGAGATTGTCAGCATTCTTATTTGCATAGGAATGAAAGATATCACGTAACATTTCCGCACACTTTTCTTTGTTGTTAACGAACAGTTTCTCTTACTTTGAAAAGATTGTCCAGCATTCATTGCA
>JBBBDQ010001429.1:0-60000 GCA_037127315.1 Ascarosepion bandense
GACCAAAACTCTCCTGATCAATACGGAGTACATGGGTACTAGAAAAGTTAAGGTCACCCTGCATGGCGTCCCCATGGACATTGCCGAGGATCATGTTGGCGCCTTCTTCGTGCAATATGGAAGAGTGGCCGAAGTCTCCTCGCTGCGGTCCAAGGCCGGTTTTCTCACGGGCGACATGACCCTGCAGGTGACCCTGAATAAGGACAACATCGCTAAAATTCCCAACATCCTCACCTGCAGGGGTCGTTCGATTTTTATAATCGTAGAAGGCAGAAAGCCTTGCTGTTGGGTCTGTGGGGCGGCGGAGCATGTCGCAAAGATCTGTCCGTCTAAGAATCCCCCCACAAAGGCCCAACCAGCCAAGCAGCAGCAGCCAGCAAAGGAAGTAGTTAAGACAGCCTCTCCTACACCAGTACCAGCAGCCAGCAAGGAGGGCGATTGGCAGGTGGTGGCGAGGAAAAAGGCAAAAACGCCTTCTCCGGCCAAGGGGCCGGCGAAGGTGCCACCGCCTGTCAAATCACCCCCAAAACAAAAGGAGACTACCTCAAAAAATACGCCCGCCAAACAGGAGAGGGAAAGGGTTTCCTCCCCCAAAAAGGACGAACCGATGGAGGTAGGGAGAGCGTCGTCTTTGAAGCGCGGGAGAGAGGAAGAAGAGGAGCAGCAGGACAAGCTAAAAAGCAGAAGAAGGGGCAGGAGCTCCGAAAGAAGCAATCATGGGAACAAGTGCGCATCATTGCCGGTTTCCCCGGTCAGACACACATATGCCGACAAGGCAAGAAGCCTACCATCTTCCCCGCGCAAAGCTTCCCAGTCCCCAACCTTCAATTTGATCCCCTTGAAAAAACAGACTTCTGCAACACCCACTCCCTCCCCTTCTCCTATTCCCACTCCCTCACGGGCAAAAAAGAAGAAAGCCCTCCCCCAAGGCGACGCTTTGTGTAAAGTAGATGAGGACATTGTGGAGGAGTGGTCTTCGCAGAGGCGAAAACTGCTGAAGCCACTCCTCAAACTGACTACAGTAAAAGAAATGTCCACGGAAGACCCGACAAACTTTCCCCAGGCCCCAGGAGTCATTACCCTCGTAAGAAATACCGGGGGTAACCTGAGGGTCTGGGACCATATAGAAGACGCCAAGAAGCAATACCCTAAATTGAGGATGGCAACAATGCATACACCTGAGCTCAAAAAAATGGGCAAAAATTGTTCGGGGAGGTTCCCGGTTATCCTCCACCCCTGCTTATATAGGGTGGTAAAGCTAACCTACCCCACGGACGTCGGCGGTATTGTCCTAGACGGACGGATTACGTCCGATATAGGTACAGGGTCCCTAGGACAGTCCGTCGGGGTCCCATCCACCAGAGATTTTTTCCCCGTATGTGACTAGTGCCTTTGTTGCATGTTCTTTGTTTTTTCTTTTTCAGGTTTAAAAGATGTCTATTAAGATAGCCAGCTTGAATGCGAAGGGCCTGAGGGATCGGGGTAAGGCGGCTCGCCTGCTTCGTGACCTCTTGTCCTTCGGCGTGGATGTGGCCGCGATCCAAGAGACTCACTTTGTTTGCGAAGTCGACTCTTGTGTGCTGTCTAACGACTTTGTCGTCTATTCAGCATATGGGAGCCGGCAAGCCAGAGGTGTTTCTTTGCTGGTCAAGCGTACCCTGGACGCGAGGGTTGACCTTGTCCATGTCGGTGCCGAGGGCCGGCTGATCGTGGCCGATATTGCAGTGAAAAGCAAATTGTTCCGGCTGATTGCGGTTTATGCGCCCAATAAGCAAGGTGAGCGTGTCTCTTTCTTTCGGCTGTTGGAGCCCTTTATGGTGCATTCAACACGGCTAATCTTAGTTGGGGACTGGAATGCCATCCTAACCCCCAAATGGGATAGAGGGAGGGGCGCTAGCGGGAGGAATGATGATCGTAGCCTGGTTGATCTGATCGACGAATTTGGTCTCGTCGATAGATACCGGGTCGATCATCCGGATGGGAGTATGTGGACGTGGGCGCTTAATTGGCCTTCTACCCGGGTATCTGCGTACCTGGATAGGATGTTAGTGAGAGTGGCCGACATAGACTTCTTAGAATGTCCAACGTTCCACTGGCTAGGCTACACGGACCACAAACTCGTTTGTGCCCGTGTGGTGTTAGACTTTAGGCCTAGGTTGGCTGGTTATTGGAAGTTCAATCAGTCCTTACTGGACAGGCGGGACTTTCGTGACCAGCTGACAAGACTAGTTCAGCGGGCGTTAATTGGGCGAGTCATTGGGAATAAGTGGTGGGTTAACCTTAAGGACTCCATTAGGTCTTTCGCCACCAAATATAGCCAGCGGCTCAAACTAGATAAGGCTGCGGAGGCAAAGACACTTAGAGCTAATTTCGCCCGGGCGGAGGCTGGTGGGGATTCCCTAGAGATAGCCTTAGCCAGGGAGGCCCTGAGGCGCACGACTAGCGAGCGCTATATGGGCCAGG
Source organism: Ascarosepion bandense (assembly GCA_037127315.1). Taxonomy (NCBI): domain Eukaryota; kingdom Metazoa; phylum Mollusca; class Cephalopoda; order Sepiida; family Sepiidae; genus Ascarosepion; species Ascarosepion bandense. The sequence continues at coordinate 2,464 of JBBBDQ010001429.1, forward strand.
TAATTAGAGCTAAGTTAAGCAAGATGTCTTCCGAAGCTGTGAACATGGGCGCAGAACTGCGCAAGGAAGAAATTCGTCGGGCCGGCGATCGGTACATTCGAGAAGGTGCGCGACCCGGAGGGACATCTCCTTAGGTCCACTGACGACATGTGCGAGGCGTTCCGGCAGCATTTCGAACACCGGTTTACCAAGGAGCCTGGTCTCCGTGACGAGGAGTTTCGCAGCTATTTGGCTGACTTTCCCCGGCTTTTGCCGGCTGAAGCGGCTAGCTGCGAAGGGGAGATTACGGAGGACGAAGTCTACGCGGCTTTGAAGAAGACCGGCAGTGGCAAGTCGCCAGGTTTGGATGGTTTGCCCTATGAATTGTACTTGAGGATGTCGCACCTTTTTGTCCCGCTCTTGACTGTCGTGTTCAACCACTGGTTTCGGCAGGGGTCCATCCCCGGTCGGATCACCAGGGGCGTGATCACGCTGTTGGGAAAAGGCAAGAAGGTTGGGCGGGGATTAGATGATTACAGGCCCATAACTCTGCTAAACACAGAGTTAAAGATTTTGGCCAAGATCCTGACGAATCGCTTGCAGCTAGTTGCCGAGTCTCTGTTGGAACCGGATCAGACTTGTTCTGTGAAGGGACGAACAATTCAGAGCAACCTGCACTTGATTCGCACGATCGTAGAGGGTGTAGAAGACGACGAAGAGGCCGCGCTGATCAATTTGGATCAGTCCAAGGCATTTGATAGGATTGACCATGGCTACCTGGCTGCTGTCCTGCAGGCCGCCGGATTCAAACCCGACTTCAGCCGCTGGATTAGCCTTCTGTATCGCTCCCCCAAGGCTGTGGTACAGGTGAACGGGAAGCTGTCGAGCGCTTTCGCGCTGTCTAGGTCGGTCCGACAGGGTTGTCCACTGTCGCCTCTCCTTTACGTCCTGGCGTTGGAGCCTCTCCTTCGCCGGCTAAGGGACGAGACGTGCAGTCCGGTCCTGCGTGGAATTGCTGTCCCTGGTGGAGCTCGAGCCAGGGTTTCCGCGTACGCCGATGACGTAACGACCTTTGTGTCCTCCCGCAGGGACATAAGGGCGGTACAGAAGGCGCTTGAACGGTACGAACAGGTAACAGGGGCCAGAATTAACCGCGACAAGTCGTCCGGCTTGCGGTTAGGTGCCTGGAAGGGTGTTTCCCTCCCGGGGCCCTTCGACTGGACGGACGGGCCGGTCAAGCTCCTCGGAGTTTGGTTCGGTCCGGACTTACAGTTGGAGAAAAACTGGTCAGAAGTACAGGCAAAGGTCGGCGCGTCGGTCGAGATTTGGCGTCGACGGAGTCTCTCCGTGAAGGGTCTGGCGGAGGTGTGTGATACATACCTCTTTCCCAGAATCCTTTACGGCTGTCTGTACTTCCCCTTTGTGACGATCATGAGAAGGCGCTCGAGCGTTTGCTATTCTCCTGTCTTTGGAGAGGACGCAAACACATGGTCGACAAAGGAGTCTGCTGCCTCCGTCCGTGTCAAGGGGGTCTGGGGATGCCACACTTGAGGAGCCACGTGCTCGCTTCGAGGTTGGCATTCCTCAGGCGCGCGTTGGAGGAAGATCGGTTGCTTGCGGGGGTAGTGAGGGACATGTTCCCTAGCCTCACTATCACTCCCCCGCTCCTAAGGACTAGCAATAGGCCTTGGGGGCGGCCGAAATTCCTGCTCGAATGTCTGACGGCCCTTCGGGCCATTCCATGGTCCAGTGACCTTTCACGGCCTAGGAGAATCTTCTATCGGGGATTAGTGGAGGGCGCCGTGAAGGATGAACTGTGGAGTAAGCTCGGCATGTCGAGAGAGGAGTATCGCTCTCATTGGTCTTGGGCGCCAGGTGCGGATTGGCTCAACAACTCTGAGTTTTCTCTGACCTGGCGATTGGCTCGGAATGGTTTGTCTCTCAACGACAAGCGTTTCGCAATGGGCCTGGCGGATTTGCCAGATTGTGAACGTTGCGTCCTTGGAATTAAGGAGACGTCTGCGCACGCCTTCTTCCATTGTTCGCGCGTTCGCCCGTTGTGGGCGCGTGTCGGCGAGTTGACTGCTCGTATCGCGCCGCGGGAGCTTGTGCTCATTGATCGCGCATACGCTGTGGACAATGTGTCGCCCCCGTACTCTGGAGTGAAGCGGATGGTGTTTCTGTCGCTACTGGCCACGGCTAGAATGGTGATTTGGATGACGCGTCTGGAGGAAGTCTTGCGGGGAGGTCGTCTTTCGGATCAGGATCTAATCCGATATTTTGAGCACCAGCTCAAAATTAAGATTAGAACTGAACGGAAACGGCTGCACCCGACAGAGTTCAGCGAAAGGTGGGTATATGCAGGCGAGCCTGGTTCGCGTGACCGGGGCTAGCCTTGATTTTCTCTTTTAGATCTGCTAGTTGCATCGGGGTGGATTCCTTTGGAACCCCGCCCGTGGTTAAGGTAGAAGTCTCTTTTGTGCCTAGTTAATGTGAGTGAATGTGTTTGTCCTGGCCTGTTCCCGGCTTCATTGCTTTTGTTATGATCCAGTTCGAGATTCCCATTGTCCAAGTATTATTTTGTCCCGTTTTCACTCTCGGCTGGGTCAGCCTTATACGTTCTCCAGTCCTATTTATTTTTGTTCCCTGCTTCTCCATTCCCCTTAGAAAGAGTGCTTCTTGATTTTGTCTTTTTAAGACAGAATACAGCGGCCTCTTTAATTATGTGGGTGTGTTTGGGTCTTACTAACATTGTGTATATACATTCATTTGAAATTGTTTTTTGTTTTGGGGATTTTTGTTTCTTCATTCCCCCTCCCCATCATGTCATTTCATGAATAAAGTTTTAAATTTATTTTTGTACACTATTGTAAATATTGTAAATACACAAATTTTTATGTACATTTGGGGCGTTTTTTAGGTCCCTGGTATGTTACTGCGGTATTTTGGTGTATGATAAGGTATGAGTGTTGATGGACAAATTTTTATGGTGAATGAGAAATTGTAATGTATGTATGGGTCGTGAATCTGATTAGCTAGGTATAGGATAGTTACTGAAGACCATCCCAAGCTTTTGTTCCCCCTCCCATTTTTGGCCTTGTGCCATAATTTATGTAATTATACATGAATAAATAATTACCACCCCTTTCCCACCCGGCTTTTTGTTGTGTGGTTTAGGGTAAAAGAACAAAGGATAACACTTGTTCCTTCGTGATATTTGTTAGTTCTTTGTGTCTTGGATTTACTGCTTTCCAGCCCGAGTTTATAGCTCGGGCCAGCGTAAAAGTAGCGTCTAACAACGCGAAACACCGGAAAGCAGTGATCCGGTGTTCGGCCACTTTGTGGCAATGGCCACAGATGGGCCGATGGAAAGCGTTCCTCCCACCATGGCGTCGGTGGGAGGGAAGGAGGGGGATTGGGCATTACCGCCTCGGGATAATCCCCCTCCAACAGCACCAGCATCCCCCGTACCCTCCACTTCGGGGTGGAACGGAGGCAGGATTACGCGAAAGAATGAGGAATATTACCAGCACATTCAACAGAAGTATGCAGAATACATAAAGGGCACGGAGTTGGTTTCGGTGCCGGAAAACTGGCAAATGTAGAGGCGAGAATTATCACGCTCATAACAAAAGAGGTGAAGTCGCATAATCTAATTGGTGTCACTAGGGATGCCTTGGAAGAGGGGATAAAAGCCCTGAAGATTAAGGCATTGGCTGTGGCGAGGAAAAGTAGGGCCTCATGGGATGTCCTGCTGGGCTCCGCTGAGGAGGCCAAAAGTTTAACGGGTCTGGTCTTGGAGACCAAAACGATCCAGTTCTTGACAGAATATATGGGCACAAGAAAGCTCAAAATTACATTGCATGGTGTCCCTATGGACATCGAAGAGGACCATATCGGCGCCTTCTTCGCAGGGTATGGGAAGGTCGCCGAAGTCTCCTCGCTAAGATCGAAGGCTGGATTACTTACTGGTGACATGACGGTGATAGCGACGTTGGACAAGAAGGGCATTGCAAATATCCCTAACATCATCACCTGTAGAGGGAGATCGATATTTGTAATCGTGGAGGGGAGAAAGCCGTGCTGTTGGGTCTGCGGGGCGGCAGATCACGTTGCAAAGATCTGCCCAACCAAAAATCCAGCCCCAAAGGCCCAACCAGCCAAACAACAACAACAAACTGCAATGGCAAAGCCGGCTTCTCCATCTGCAGCACCGGCAATCAACAAGGAGGGCGAGTGGCAGGTGGTGGCAAGGAAAAAGGCTAAAACGCCTTCTCCGGTGAAGGTGCCGGAGAAGGTGCCACCCCCTGCCAAGACTCCAACTAAGCAAAAGGAGTCCCAGGGGAAGAAGACGCCGTCCAAACAGGAGGGGAAAAAGACTACCCAAAAGGAGGAAAAAATGGAGGTAGAAAAACCGGCGTCACTAAAGCGGGGCAGAGAAGAAGGAAGAGGTAAAGGAGTCCGGTGAGAGGAAGGAGAACGGAGAAATGCTCTTCATTGCCGGTCTCGCCGGTCCGACACTCCTATGCGGAGAAAGCAAGAAGTCTGCCCTCATCCCCGCGGAAAGCGGCCCAGCCCCCTACCTTTAAGTTGACCCCCCTGAAAAAAACCAGTGACTCCCAACCCCCTCCTCCCCTTCCCCTCCTATTCCCACTCCCACTAGGAGTAAAAAGAGAAGTACACTCCCTCGGGGAGATGCCCTCATGAAGGTTGACGAGGATTTGATGGCGGAGTGGTCATCGCAAAGGAGAAATCTTCTAAAACCTCTGAGGAAGCTGACCTCGGTGAATGGTCTTTCCACCGAGGACCCCAAAACTTTCCCCAGGCCCCAGGTGTCATCACCCTGGTAAGAAATACCGGTGGCAACCTGCGGGTCTGGGACCACTTGGCGGAAGTTCAAAAACTGTATCCAAAAATCAGAATGGTGCAGGAAGGCACCCCAGAACTGAGGAAAATGGCAAGGAATTGTTCAGGGAGGTTCCCGGTTTTGCTCCACCCATGCTTGTATAGGGTGGTAAAACTAACATATCCCACCGACGTCGGCGGGATTGTCCTAGACGGACGGATTACGTCCGACATTGGTACAGGGTCCCTAGGACAGTCCGTCGGGGTCCCCTCTGCCCGAGATTTCTACCCCGTATGCGACTAGTGCCTTTGTTGCATGTTCTTTGTTTTTTCTTTTTCAGGTTTAAAAGATGTCTATTAAGATAGCCAGCTTGAATGCGAAGGGCCTGAGGGATCGGGGTAAGGCGGCTCGCCTGCTTCGTGACCTCTTGTCCTTCGGCGTGGATGTGGCCGCGATCCAAGAGACTCACTTTGTTTGCGAAGTCGACTCTTGTGTGCTGTCTAACGACTTTGTCGTCTATTCAGCATATGGGAGCCGGCAAGCCAGAGGTGTTTCTTTGCTGGTCAAGCGTACCCTGGACGCGAAGGTTGACCTTGTCCATGTCGGTGCCGAGGGCCGGCTGATCGTGGCCGATATTGCAGTGAAAAGCAAATTGTTCCGGTTGATTGTGGTTTATGCGCCCAATAAGCAAGGTGAGCGTGTCTCTTTCTTTCGGCTGTTGGAGCCCTTTATGGTGCATTCAACACGGCTAATCTTAGTTGGGGACTGGAATGCCATCCTAACCCCCAAATGGGATAGAGGGAGGGGCGCTAGCGGGAGGAATGATGATCGTAGCCTGGTTGATCTGATCGACGAATTTGGTCTCGTCGATAGATACCGGGTCGATCATCCGGAATGGGAGTATGTGGACGTGGGCGCTTAATTGGCCTTCTACCCGGGTATCTGCGTACCTGGATAGGATGTTAGTGAGAGTGGCCGACATAGACTTCTTAGAATGTCCAACGTTCCACTGGCTAGGCTACACGGACCACAAACTTGTTTGTGCCCGTGTGGCGTTAGACTTTAGGCCTAGGTTGGCTGGTTATTGGAAGTTCAATCAGTCCTTACTGGACAGGCGGGACTTTCGTGACCAGCTGACAAAACTAGTTCAGCGGGCGTTAATTGGGCGAGTCATTGGGAATAAGTGGTGGGTTAACCTTAAGGACTCCATTAGGTCTTTCGCCACCAAATATAGCCAGCGGCTCAAACTAGATAAGGCTGCGGAGGCAAAGACACTTAGAGCTAATTTCGCCCGGGCGGAGGCTGGTGGGGATCCCCTAGAGATAGCCTTAGCCAGGGAGGCCCTGAGGCGCACGACTAGCGAGCGCTATATGGGCCAGGTAATTAGAGCTAAGTTAAGCAAGATGTCTTCCGAAGCTGTGAACATGGGCGCAGAACTGCGCAAGGAAGAAATTCGTCGGGCCGGCGATCGGTACATTCGAGAGGTGCGCGACCCGGAGGGGCATCTCCTTCGGTCCACTGACGACATGTGCGAGGCGTTCCGGCAGCATTTCGAACACCGGTTTACCAAGGAGCCTGGTCTCCGTGACGAGGAGTTTCGCAGCTATTTGGCTGACTTTCCCCGGCTTTTGCCGGCTGAAGCGGCTAGCTGCGAAGGGGAGATTACGGAGGACGAAGTCTACGCGGCTTTGAAGAAGACCGGCAGTGGCAAGTCGCCAGGTTTGGATGGTTTGCCCTATGAATTGTACTTGAGGATGTCGCACCTTTTTGTCCCGCTCTTGACAGTCGTGTTCAACCACTGGTTTCGGCAGGGGTCCATCCCCGGTCGGATCACCAGGGGCGTGATCACGCTGTTGGGAAAAGGCAAGAAGGTTGGGCGGGGATTAGATGATTACAGGCCCATAACTCTGCTAAACACAGAGTTAAAGATTTTGGCCAAGATCCTGACGAATCGCTTGCAGCTAGTTGCCGAGTCTCTGTTGGAACCGGATCAGACTTGTTCTGTGAAGGGACGAACAATTCAGAGCAACCTGCACTTGATTCCGCACGATCGTAGAGGGTGTAGAAGACGACGAAGAGGCCGCGCTGATCAATTTGGATCAGTCCAAGGCATTTGATAGGATTGACCATGGCTACCTGGCTGCTGTCCTGCAGGCCGCCGGATTCAAACCCGACTTCAGCCGCTGGATTAGCCTTCTGTATCGCTCCCCCAAGGCTGTGGTACAGGTGAACGCGAAGCTGTCGGGCGCTTTCGCGCTGTCTAGGTCGGTCCGACAGGGTTGTCCACTGTCGCCTCTCCTTTACGTCCTGGCGTTGGAGCCTCTCCTTCGCCGGCTAAGGGACGAGACGTGCAGTCCGGTCCTGCGTGGAATTGCTGTCCCTGGTGGAGCTCTAGCCAGGGTTTCCGCGTACGCCGATGACGTAACGACCTTTGTGTCCTCCCGCAGGGACATAAGGGCGGTACAGAAGGCGCTTGAACGGTACGAACAGGTAACAGGGGCCAGAATTAACCGCGACAAGTCGTCCGGCTTGCGGTTAGGTGCCTGGAAGGGTGTTTCCCTCCCGGGGCCCTTCGACTGGACGGACGGGCCGGTCAAGCTCCTCGGAGTTTGGTTCGGTCCGGACTTACAGTTGGAGAAAAACTGGTCAGAAGTACAGGCAAAGGTCGGCGCGTCGGTCGAGATTTGGCGTCGACGGAGTCTCTCCGTGAAGGGTCTGGCGGAGGTGTGTAATACATACCTCTTTCCCAGAATCCTTTACCGGCTGTCTGTACTTCCCCTTTGTGACGATCATGAGAAGGCGCTCGAGCGTTTGCTATTCTCCTGTCTTTGGAGAGGACGCAAACACATGGTCGACAAAGGAGTCTGTTGCCTCCGTCCGTGTCAAGGGGGTCTGGGGATGCCACACTTGAGGAGCCACGTGCTCGCTTCGAGGTTGGCATTCCTCAGGCGCGCGTTGGAGGAAGATCGGTTGCTTGCGGGGGTAGTGAGGGACATGTTCCCTAGCCTCACTATCACTCCCCCGCTCCTAAGGACTAGCAATAGGCCTTGGGGGCGACCGAAATTCCTGCTCGAATGTCTGACGGCCCTTCGGGCCATTCCATGGTCCAGTGACCTTTCACGGCCTAGGAGAATCTTCTATCGGGGATTAGTGGAGGGCGCCGTGAAGGATGAACTGTGGAGTAAGCTCGGCATGTCGGGAGAGGAGTATCGCTCTCATTGGTCTTGGGCGCCAGGTGCGGATTGGCTCAACAACTCTGAGTTTTCTCTGACCTGGCGATTGGCTCGGAATGGTTTGTCTCTCAATGACAAGCGTTTCGCAATGGGCCTGGCGGATTTGCCAGATTGTGAACGTTGCGTCCTTGGAATTAAGGAGACGTCTGCGCACGCCTTCTTCCATTGTTCGCGCGTTCGCCCGTTGTGGGCGCGTGTCGGCGAGTTGACTGCTCGTATCGCGCCGCGGGAGCTTGTGCTCATTGATCGCGCATACGCTGTGGACAATGTGTCGCCCCCGTACTCTGGAGTGAAGCGGATGGTGTTTCTGTCGCTACTGGCCACGGCTAGAATGGTGATTTGGATGACGCGTCTGGAGGAAGTCTTGCGGGGAGGTCGTCTTTCGGATCAGGATCTAATCCGATATTTTGAGCACCAGCTCAAAATGAAGATTAGAACTGAACGGAAACGGCTGCACCCGACAGAGTTCAGCGAAAGGTGGGTATATGCGGCGAGCCTGGTTCGCGTGACCGGGGCTAGCCTTGATTTTCTCTTTTAGATCTGCTAGTTGCATCGGGGTGGATTCCTTTGGAACCCCGCCCGTGGTTAAGGTAGAAGTTCTTTTTTGTGCCTAGTTAATGTGAGTGAATGTGTTTGTCCTGGCCTGTTCCCGGCTCCATTACTTTTGTTATGATCCAGTTCGAGATTCCCATTGGTCCAAGTATTATTTTGTCCCGTTTTCACTCTCGGCTGGGTCAGCCTTATACATTCTCCAGTCCAATTTATTTTTGCCCCCTGCTTCTCCATTCCCCTTAGAAAGAGAGCTGCTTGATTTTGTCTTTTAAGGCAGAATACAGTGGCCTCTTTAATTATGTGGGTGTGTTTGGGTCTTACTAACATTGTGTATATATATTCATTTGAAATTGTTTTTGTTTTGGGGATTTTTGTTTCTTCATTCCCCCTTCCCCATCATGTCATTTCATGAATAAAGTTTTAAATTTATTTTTGTACACTATTGTAAATATTGTAAATAAACAAATTTTTATGTACATTTGGGGCGTTTTTAGGTCCCTGGTATGTTACTGCGGTATTTTGGTGTATGATAAGGTATGAGTGTTGATGGACAAATTTTTATGGTGAATGAGAAAATTGTAACGTATGTATGGGTCGTGAATCTGATTAGCTAGGTATAAGATAGTTACGGAAGACCAACCCAAGTTTTTGTACCCCCTCCCATTTGTTGGCCTTGTGCCAGAATTTGTGTACTTTACATGAATAAATAAGTACCAACCCTTCCCCACCCGGCTTTTTGTTGTGTGGTTTAGGGTAAAAGAACAAAGGATAACACTTGTTCCTTCGTGATATTTGTTAGTCCTCTGTATCTTGGATTTACTGCTTTCCAGCCCGAGTTTATAGCTCGGGCCAGCGTAAAAGTAGCGTCTAACAACGCGAAACACCGGAAAGCAGTGATCCGGTGTTCGGCCACTTTGTGGCAATGGCCACAGAATGGGCCGGATGGAAAGGCGTTCCTCCCACCATGGCGTCGGTGGGAGGGAAGGAGGGGATTGGGCATTACCGCCTCGGGATAATCCCCCTCCAACAAGCACCAGCATCCCCCGTACCCTCCACTTCGGGGTGGAACGGAGGCAGGATTACGCGAAAGAATGAGGGAATATTACCAGCACATTCAACAGAAGTATGCAGAATACATAAAGGGCACGGAGTTGGTTTCGGTGCCGGAAAAACTGGCAAATGTAGAGGCGAGAATTATCACGCTCATAACAAAAGAGGTGAAGTCGCATAATCTAATTGGTGTCACTAGGGATGCCTTGGAAGAGGGGATAAAAGCCCTGAAGATTAAGGCATTGGCTGTGGCGAGGAAAAGTAGGGCCTCATGGGATGTCCTGCTGGGCTCCGCTGAGGAGGCCAAAAGTTTAACGGGTCTGGTCTTGGAGACCAAAACGATCCAGTTCTTGACAGAATATATGGGCACAAGAAAGCTCAAAATTACATTGCATGGTGTCCCTATGGACATCGAAGAGGACCATATCGGCGCCTTCTTCGCAGGGTATGGGAAGGTCGCCGAAGTCTCCTCGCTAAGATCGAAGGCTGGATTACTTACTGGTGACATGACGGTGATAGCGACGTTGGACAAGAAGGGCATTGCAAATATCCCTAACATCATCACCTGTAGAGGGAGATCGATATTTGTAATCGTGGAGGGGAGAAAGCCGTGCTGTTGGGTCTGCGGGGCGGCAGATCACGTTGCAAAGATCTGCCCAACCAAAAATCCAGCCCCAAAGGCCCAACCAGCCAAACAACAACAACAAACTGCAATGGCAAAGCCGGCTTCTCCATCTGCAGCACCGGCAATCAACAAGGAGGGCGAGTGGCAGGTGGTGGCAAGGAAAAAGGCTAAAACGCCTTCTCCGGTGAAGGTGCCGGAGAAGGTGCCACCCCTGCCAAGACTCCAACTAAGCAAAAGGAGTCCCAGGGGAAGAAGACGCCGTCCAAACAGGAGGGGAAAAAGACTACCCAAAAGGAGGAAAAAATGGAGGTAGAAAAACCGGCGTCACTAAAGCGGGGCAGAGAAGAAGAAGAGGTAAAGGAGGACAACCAAAAGAGCCGGCGCAAGAGCAGGAGTGTGGAGAGAAAAACTGTGGTGGACAAATGTGCGTCATTACCAGTCTCTCCCGAAAGGTGCACGTATGCACAGAAGACCAGAAGCCTTCCCTCTTCCCCGCAAAAGCTTCCCAGCCCCCAACCTTCGTTTTGACCCCCCTGAAAAGAGCGACTAATGCGACTCTCAACCCCCTCCCTCCCCTTCCCCTCCTATTCCCACTCCCACTAGGAGTAAAAAGAGAAGTACACTCCCTCGGGGAGATGCCCTCATGAAGGTTGACGAGGATTTGATGGCGGAATGGTCATCGCAAAGGAGAAATCTTCTAAAACCTCTGAGGAAGCTGACCTCGGTGAATGGTCTTTCCACCGAGGACCCCAAAAACTTTCCCCAGGCCCCAGGTGTCATCACCCTGGTAAGAAATACCGGTGGCAACCTGCGGGTCTGGGACCACTTGGCGGAAGTTCAAAAACTGTATCCAAAAATCAGAATGGTGCAGGAAGGCACCCCAGAACTGAGGAAAATGGCAAGGAATTGTTCAGGGAGGTTCCCGGTTTTGCTCCACCCATGCTTGTATAGGGTGGTAAAACTAACATATCCCACCGACGTCGGCGGGATTGTCCTAGACGGACGGATTACGTCCGACATTGGTACAGGGTCCCTAGGACAGTCCGTCGGGGTCCCCTCTGCCCGAGATTTCTACCCCGTATGCGACTAGTGCCTTTGTTGCATGTTCTTTGTTTTTTCTTTTTCAGGTTTAAAAGATGTCTATTAAGATAGCCAGCTTGAATGCGAAGGGCCTGAGGGATCGGGGTAAGGCGGCTCGCCTGCTTCGTGACCTCTTGTCCTTCGGCGTGGATGTGGCCGCGATCCAAGAGACTCACTTTGTTTGCGAAGTCGACTCTTGTGTGCTGTCTAACGACTTTGTCGTCTATTCAGCATATGGGAGCCGGCAAGCCAGAGGTGTTTCTTTGCTGGTCAAGCGTACCCTGGACGCGAAGGTTGACCTTGTCCATGTCGGTGCCGAGGGCCGGCTGATCGTGGCCGATATTGCAGTGAAAAGCAAATTGTTCCGGTTGATTGTGGTTTATGCGCCCAATAAGCAAGGTGAGCGTGTCTCTTTCTTTCGGCTGTTGGAGCCCTTTATGGTGCATTCAACACGGCTAATCTTAGTTGGGGACTGGAATGCCATCCTAACCCCCAAATGGGATAGAGGGAGGGGCGCTAGCGGGAGGAATGATGATCGTAGCCTGGTTGATCTGATCGACGAATTTGGTCTCGTCGATAGATACCGGGTCGATCATCCGGATGGGAGTATGTGGACGTGGGCGCTTAATTGGCCTTCTACCCGGGTATCTGCGTACCTGGATAGGATGTTAGTGAGGGTGGCCGACATAGACTTCTTAGAATGTCCAACGTTCCACTGGCTAGGCTACACGGACCACAAACTCGTTTGTGCCCGTGTGGTGTTAGACTTTAGGCCTAGGTTGGCTGGTTATTGGAAGTTCAATCAGTCCTTACTGGACAGGCGGGACTTTCGTGACCAGCTGACAAGACTAGTTCAGCGGGCGTTAATTGGGCGAGTCATTGGGAATAAGTGGTGGGTTAACCTTAAGGACTCCATTAGGTCTTTCGCCACCAAATATAGCCAGCGGCTCAAACTAGATAAGGCTGCGGAGGCAAAGACACTTAGAGCTAATTTCGCCCGGGCGGAGGCTGGTGGGGATTCCCTAGAGATAGCCTTAGCCAGGGAGGCCCTGAGGCGCACGACTAGCGAGCGCTATATGGGCCAGGTAATTAGAGCTAAGTTAAGCAAGATGTCTTCCGAAGCGGTGAACATGGGCGCAGAACTGCGCAAGGAAGAAATTCGTCGGGCCGGCGATCGGTACATTCGAGAAGGTGCGCGACCCGGAGGGACATCTCCTTAGGTCCACTGACGACATGTGCGAGGCGTTCCGGCAGCATTTCGAACACCGGTTTACCAAGGAGCCTGGTCTCCGTGACGAGGAGTTTCGCAGCTATTTGGCTGACTTTCCCCGGCTTTTGCCGGCTGAAGCGGCTAGCTGCGAAGGGGAGATTACGGAGGACGAAGTCTACGCGGCTTTGAAGAAGACCGGCAGTGGCAAGTCGCCAGGTTTGGATGGTTTGCCCTATGAATTGTACTTGAGGATGTCGCACCTTTTTGTCCCGCTCTTGACTGTCGTGTTCAACCACTGGTTTCGGCAGGGGTCCATCCCCGGTCGGATCACCAGGGGCGTGATCACGCTGTTGGGAAAAGGCAAGAAGGTTGGGCGGGGATTAGATGATTACAGGCCCATAACTCTGCTAAACACAGAGTTAAAGATTTTGGCCAAGATCCTGACGAATCGCTTGCAGCTAGTTGCCGAGTCTCTGTTGGAACCGGATCAGACTTGTTCTGTGAAGGGACGAACAATTCAGAGCAACCTGCACTTGATTCGCACGATCGTAGAGGGTGTAGAAGACGACGAAGAGGCCGCGCTGATCAATTTGGATCAGTCCAAGGCATTTGATAGGATTGACCATGGCTACCTGGCTGCTGTCCTGCAGGCCGCCGGATTCAAACCCGACTTCAGCCGCTGGATTAGCCTTCTGTATCGCTCCCCCAAGGCTGTGGTACAGGTGAACGGGAAGCTGTCGAGGGCGCTTTCGCGCTGTCTAGGTCGGTCCGACAGGGTTGTCCACTGTCGCCTCTCCTTTACGTCCTGGCGTTGGAGCCTCTCCTTCGCCGGCTAAGGGACGAGACGTGCAGTCCGGTCCTGCGTGGAATTGCTGTCCCTGGTGGAGCTCGAGCCAGGGTTTCCGCGTACGCCGATGACGTAACGACCTTTGTGTCCTCCCGCAGGGACATAAGGGCGGTACAGAAGGCGCTTGAACGGTACGAACAGGTAACAGGGGCCAGAATTAACCGCGACAAGTCGTCCGGCTTGCGGTTAGGTGCCTGGAAGGGTGTTTCCCTCCCGGGGCCCTTCGACTGGACGGACGGGCCGGTCAAGCTCCTCGGAGTTTGGTTCGGTCCGGACTTACAGTTGGAGAAAAACTGGTCAGAAGTACAGGCAAAGGTCGGCGCGTCGGTCGAGATTTGGCGTCGACGGAGTCTCTCCGTGAAGGGTCTGGCGGAGGTGTGTAATACATACCTCTTTCCCAGAATCCTTTACCGGCTGTCTGTACTTCCCCTTTGTGACGATCATGAGAAGGCGCTCGAGCGTTTGCTATTCTCCTGTCTGTGGAGAGGACGCAAACACATGGTCGACAAAGGAGTCTGTTGCCTCCGTCCGTGTCAAGGGGGTCTGGGGATGCCGCACTTGAGGAGCCACGTGCTCGCTTCGAGGTTGGCATTCCTCAGGCGCGCGTTGGAGGAAGATCGGTTGCTTGCGGGGGTAGTGAGGGACATGTTCCCTAGCCTCACTATCACTCCCCCGCTCCTAAGGACTAGCAATAGGCCTTGGGGGCCGGCCGAAATTCCTGCTCGAATGTCTGACGGCCCTTCGGGCCATTCCATGGTCCAGTGACCTTTCACGGCCTAGGAGAATCTTCTATCGGGGATTAGTGGAGGGCGCCGTGAAGGATGAACTGTGGAGTAAGCTTGGCATGTCGAGAGAGGAGTATCGCTCTCATTGGTCTTGGGCGCCAGGTGCGGATTGGCTCAACAACTCTGAGTTTTCTCTGACCTGGCGATTGGCTCGGAATGGTTTGTCTCTCAACGACAAGCGTTTCGCAATGGGCCTGGCGGATTTGCCAGATTGTGAACGTTGCGTCCTTGGAATTAAGGAGACGTCTGCGCACGCCTTCTTCCATTGTTCGCGCGTTCGCCCGTTGTGGGCGCGTGTCGGCGAGTTGACTGCTCGTATCGCGCCGCGGGAGCTTGTGCTCATTGATCGCGCATACGCTGTGGACAATGTGTCGCCCCCGTACTCTGGAGTGAAGCGGATGGTGTTTCTGTCGCTACTGGCCACGGCTAGAATGGTGATTTGGATGACGCGTCTGGAGGAAGTCTTGCGGGGAGGTCGTCTTTCGGATCAGGATCTAATCCGATATTTTGAGCACCAGCTCAAAATGAAGATTAGAACTGAACGGAAACGGCTGCACCCGACAGAGTTCAGCGAAAGGTGGGTATATGCGGCGAGCCTGGTTCGCGTGACCGGGGCTAGCCTTGATTTTCTCTTTTAGATCTGCTAGTTGCATCGGGGTGGATTCCTTTGGAACCCCGCCCGTGGTTAAGGTAAGAAGTTCTTTTTTGTGCCTAGTTAATGTGAGTGAATGAGTTTGTCCTGGCCTGTTCCCGGCTCCATTACTTTTGTTATGATCCAGTTCGAGATTCCCATTGGTCCAAGTATTATTTTGTCCCGTTTTCACTCTCGGCTGTGTCAGCCTTATACATTCTCCAGTCCAATTTATTTTTGCCCCCTGCTTCTCCATTCCCCTTAGAAAGAGAGCTGCTTGATTTTGTCCCTTTTAAGGCAGAATACAGTGGCCTCTTTAATTATGTGGGTGTGTTTGGGTCTTACTAACATTGTGTATATATATTCATTTGAAATTGTTTTTGTTTTGGGGATTTTTTGTTTCTTCATTCCCCCTCCCCATCATGTCATTTCATGAATAAAGTTTTAAATTTATTTTTGTACACTATTGTAAATATTGTAAATAAACAAATTTTTATGTACATTTGGGGCGTTTTTAGGTCCCTGGTATGTTACTGCGGTATTTTGGTGTATGATAAGTATGAGTGTTGATGGACAAATTTTTATGGTGAATGAGAAAATTGTAACGTATATATGGGTCGTGAATCTGATTAGCTAGGTATAAGATAGTTACGGAAGACCAACCCAAGTTTTTGTACCCCCTCCCATTTGTTGGCCTTGTGCCAGAATTTGTGTACTTTACATGAATAAATAAGTACCAACCCTTCCCCACCCTCTTGACTTTTTGTTTTGGGGGTTGTGAAGGTAAGAGCAAAGAGCTGTTTTGTTCCTTCGTGATATTGCAGTGACTTTGTATCTTGGACATACGGATTTCCGGCCCGAGTTTATAGCTCGGGCTTGCGTAAAGTAGCGTTTTCAACGCGAAACACCGGAAAGAAGTTGTCCGGTGTTCGGCCACTTTGGTGGCAATGGCCTCGAATGGGCCGGATGAGTCGTTCCTCCCACCACGGCCTCGGTGGGAGGAAAGGAGGGGGATTGGGCATTACCGCCTCGGGATAATCCCCCTTCAGTACCTACTTCAGTACCAACTTTAGTACCAGGACCCGGATCCCCGAAACCTTCAACCTCGGGGTGGAAAGATGGCAAGATCCCCAAAAAAGGGGAAGAATATTATGAAGGACTTAAAGAAAAATATGCGAGCTATATAAAGGGCACAGAATTGTTGTCTGTGCCAGAACAACTGGCCGATATTGAAGCCCGTATCATCTCGCTTGTCACCAAGGACCCCAAAACTCAAAAGTTTGTCGGGATAAGTAGAGAGAATATAGAAGAGGCCATTAAGGTCCTCAATATTAAAGCAAAAGCTGTAGCTAGAAGAAGTAACACGGCATGGGATGTGCTGCTGGGATCGTCCGAGGAGGCCAAGCAGTTAGCCGGCGTGACTTTGGAGACTAAGAAGCTGATTTTTCTGACAGAATACATGGGGACGCGCAAGTTAAAGATAACCTTGCATGGCGTCCCCATGGATATCACCGAAGACCACATAGGAGCTTTTTTTGCCACATTCGGAAGAGTGGCTGAGGTCTCTTCGGGACGATCCAAGGCTGGTTACCTGACAGGGGACATGACCCTGCAGGTAACACTAACTAAGAAGCAGATCGAGGGAGTCCCCAACATCATAACCTGTAGGAAGAGGGCGATTTTCGTGATCGTGGAAGGGCAGGAAGCCTTGCTGTTGGGTGTGCGGGGCGAAGGACCACGTAGCCAAGACGTGCACGTCGAAGAAACCGGCCCCCGGCACCCAGCCAACCAAGCAGCAGGCGGAGAAAGGAAAGCCTGCACCTACATCACCGACACCGGCTCCTTCAACACCTGCACCAGGAGCTAATAAGGAGGGCGATTGGCAGGTGGTGGCAAGGAAGAAGACAAAAACGCCTTCACCTTTGAAGGTGCCGTCACCTGCCAAAACTTCGGCAAAACAAAAGGAGCCTATGGTGGAAAAATCGCCCTCCAAACAAGAGAAAAGAGGCAAATCTCCTCCAGAAAAAATGGAGACGGAACGTTCGGGCTCCCTAAAGCGTGGAAGGGAGGTCGAGGAAGACCATCATCATGAGATAATTAAAAGTCGTCGAAGGAGCCGGAGCAAGGAGAGGAGAACTCATGGATCCAAATGTGTTTCGCTGCCAGTCTCACCGGCAAGGATATCGTACGCGGAAAAGGCGAGGAGCCTTCCCTCTTCCCCGCGGAAAGCCTCCCAGTCCCCGGCCTTCAAGTTGACCCCTCTGAGGTCGTTTTCTCCAACCCCCACCCCCTCCCCTTCTCCTGTACCCACTCCCGCTCGGGCAAAAAAGAAAAAAGCCCTGCCCCAGGGGGATGAGCTCCTCAAAGTGAGCCAAGACACTGTTTCGGAGTGGTCCTCGCAGAGGCGTAAATTGCTGAAGCCTCTGCTGAGGTTGACCACGGTGGATGGACTTTCCACAGAAGATCCTAGAAACTTTTCCCCAGGCCCCAGGTGTCATCACCTTGGTACGGAATACCGGTGGCAACCTGCGGGTCTGGGACCATATAGCTGAAGCCAAGAGGCATTTTGCAAAAATACAAATGTTTAAGGAGAATACTCCGGAACTGAAAAAAATGACAAAGAATTGTTCGGGGAGGATCCCCGTTTACTCCACCCCAGTTTATATAGGGTGGTAAAACTAACATATCCCACCGACGTCGGCGGGATTGTCCTAGACGGACGGATTACGTCCGACATTGGTACAGGGTCCCTAGGACAGTCCGTCGGGGTCCCCTCTGCCCGAGATTTCTACCCCGTATGTGACTAGAGCCTTGTTGCATTTTTCTTTGTTTTTTCTTTTCAGAACTAAAAGATGTCTATTAAGATAGCCAGCTTGAATGCGAAGGGCCTGAGGGATCGGGGTAAGGCGGCTCGCCTGCTTCGTGACCTCTTGTCCTTCGGCGTGGATGTGGCCGCGATCCAAGAGACTCACTTTGTTTGCGAAGTCGACTCTTGTGTGCTGTCTAACGACTTTGTCGTCTATTCAGCATATGGGAGCCGGCAAGCCAGAGGTGTTTCTTTGCTGGTCAAGCGTACCCTGGACGCGAAGGTTGACCTTGTCCATGTCGGTGCCGAGGGCCGGCTGATCGTGGCCGATATTGCAGTGAAAAGCAAATTGTTCCGGCTGATTGTGGTTTATGCGCCCAATAAGCAAGGTGAGCGTGTCTCTTTCTTTCGGCTGTTGGAGCCCTTTATGGTGCATTCAACACGGCTAATCTTAGTTGGGGACTGGAATGCCATCCTAACCCCCAAATGGGATAGAGGGAGTGGGGCGCTAGCGGGAGGAATGATGATCGTAGCCTGGTTGATCTGATCGACGAATTTGGTCTCGTCGATAGATACCGGGTCGATCATCCGGAATGGGAGTATGTGGACGTGGGCGCTTAATTGGCCTTCTACCCGGGTATCTGCGTACCTGGATAGGATGTTAGTGAGAGTGGCCGACATAGACTTCTTAGAATGTCCAACGTTCCACTGGCTAGGCTACACGGACCACAAACTCGTTTGTGCCCGTGTGGCGTTAGACTTTAGGCCTAGGTTGGCTGGTTATTGGAAGTTCAATCAGTCCTTACTGGACAGGCGGGACTTTCGTGACCAGCTGACAAAACTAGTTCAGCGGGCGTTAATTGGGCGAGTCATTGGGAATAAGTGGTGGGTTAACCTTAAGGACTCCATTAGGTCTTTCGCCACCAAATATAGCCAGCGGCTCAAACTAGATAAGGCTGCGGAGGCAAAGACACTTAGTGCTAATTTCGCCCGGGCGGAGGCTGGTGGGGATCCCCTAGAGATAGCCTTAGCCAGGGGAGGCCCTGAGGCGCACGACTAGCGAGCGCTATATGGGTCAGGTAATTAGAGCTAAGTTAAGCAAGATGTCTTCCGAAGCTGTGAACATGGGCGCAGAACTGCGCAAGGAAGAAATTCGTCGGGCCGGCGATCGGTACATTCGAGAGGTGCGCGACCCGGAGGGACATCTCCTTAGGTCCACTGACGACATGTGCGAGGCGTTCCGGCAGCATTTCGAACACCGGTTTACCAAGGAGCCTGGTCTCCGTGACGAGGAGTTTCGCAGCTATTTGGCTGACTTTCCCCGGCTTTTGCCGGCTGAAGCGGCTAGCTGCGAAGGGGAGATTACGGAGGACGAAGTCTACGCGGCTTTGAAGAAGACCGGCAGTGGCAAGTCGCCAGGTTTGGATGGTTTGCCCTATGAATTGTACTTGAGGATGTCGCACCTTTTTGTCCCGCTCTTGACTGTCGTGTTCAACCACTGGTTTCGGCAGGGGTCCATCCCCGGTCGGATCACCAGGGGCGTGATCACGCTGTTGGGAAAAGGCAAGAAGGTTGGGCGGGGATTAGATGATTACAGGCCCATAACTCTGCTAAACACAGAGTTAAAGATTTTGGCCAAGATCCTGACGAATCGCTTGCAGCTAGTTGCCGAGTCTCTGTTGGAACCGGATCAGACTTGTTCTGTGAAGGGACGAACAATTCAGAGCAACCTGCACTTGATTCGCACGATCGTAGAGGGTGTAGAAGACGACGAAGAGGCCGCGCTGATCAATTTGGATCAGTCCAAGGCATTTGATAGGATTGACCATGGCTACCTGGCTGCTGTCCTGCAGGCCGCCGGATTCAAACCCGACTTCAGCCGCTGGATTAGCCTTCTGTATCGCTCCCCCAAGGCTGTGGTACAGGTGAACGGGAAGCTGTCGAGGGCGCTTTCGCGCTGTCTAGGTCGGTCCGACAGGGTTGTCCACTGTCGCCTCTCCTTTACGTCCTGGCGTTGGAGCCTCTCCTTCGCCGGCTAAGGGACGAGACGTGCAGTCCGGTCCTGCGTGGAATCAAGGTCCCTGGTGGAGCTCGAGCCAGGGTTTCCGCGTACGCCGATGACGTAACGACCTTTGTGTCCTCCCGCAGGGACATAAGGGCGGTACAGAAGGCGCTTGAACGGTACGAACAGGTAACAGGGGCCAGAATTAACCGCGACAAGTCGTCCGGCTTGCGGTTAGGTGCCTGGAAGGGTGTTTCCCTCCCGGGGCCCTTCGACTGGACGGACGGGCCGGTCAAGCTCCTCGGAGTTTGGTTCGGTCCGGACTTACAGTTGGAGAAAAACTGGTCAGAAGTACAGGCAAAGGTCGGCGCGTCGGTCGAGATTTGGCGTCGACGGAGTCTCTCCGTGAAGGGTCTGGCGGAGGTGTGTAATACATACCTCTTTCCCAGAATCCTTTACCGGCTGTCTGTACTTCCCCTTTGTGACGATCATGAGAAGGCGCTCGAGCGTTTGCTATTCTCCTGTCTTTGGAGAGGACGCAAACACATGGTCGACAAAGGAGTCTGCTGCCTCCGTCCGTGTCAAGGGGGTCTGGGGATGCCACACTTGAGGAGCCACGTGCTCGCTTCGAGGTTGGCATTCCTCAGGCGCGCGTTGGAGGAAGATCGGTTGCTTGCGGGGGTAGTGAGGGACATGTTCCCTAGCCTCACTATCACTCCCCCGCTCCTAAGGACTAGCAATAGGCCTTGGGGGCGACCGAAATTCCTGCTCGAATGTCTGACGGCCCTTCGGGCCATTCCATGGTCCAGTGAACCTTTCACGGCCTAGGAGAATCTTCTATCGGGGATTAGTGGAGGGCGCCGTGAAGGATGAACTGTGGAGTAAGCTCGGCATGTCGAGAGAGGAGTATCGCTCTCATTGGTCTTGGGCGCCAGGTGCGGATTGGCTCAACAACTCTGAGTTTTCTCTGACCTGGCGATTGGCTCGGAATGGTTTGTCTCTCAACGACAAGCGTTTCGCAATGGGCCTTGGCGGATTTGCCAGATTGTGAACGTTGCGTCCTTGGAATTAAGGAGACGTCTGCGCACGCCTTCTTCCATTGTTCGCGCGTTCGCCCGTTGTGGGCGCGTGTCGGCGAGTTGACTGCTCGTATCGCGCCGCGGGAGCTTGTGCTCATTGATCGCGCATACGCTGTGGACAATGTGTCGCCCCCGTACTCTGGAGTGAAGCGGATGGTGTTTCTGTCGCTACTGGCCACGGCTAGAATGGTGATTTGGATGACGCGTCTGGAGGAAGTCTTGCGGGGAGGTCGTCTTTCGGATCAGGATCTAATCCGATATTTTGAGCACCAGCTCAAAATTAAGATTAGAACTGAACGGAAAACGGCTGCACCCGACAGAGTTCAGCGAAAGGTGGGTATATGCAGGCGAGCCTGGTTCGCGTGACCGGGGCTAGCCTTGATTTTCTCTTTTAGATCTGCTAGTTGCATCGGGGTGGATTCCTTTGGAACCCCGCCCGTGGTTAAGGTAGAAGTCTCTTTTGTGCCTAGTTAATGGGAGTGAATGTGTTTGTCCTGGCCTGTTCCCGGCTTCCATTGCTTTTGTTATGATCCAGTTCGAGATTCCCATTGTCCAAGTATTATTTTGTCCCGTTTTCACTCTCGGCTGGGTCAGCCTTATACATTCTCCAGTCCAATTTATTTTTGCCCCCTGCTTATCCATTCCCCTTAGAAAGAGAGCTGCTTGATTTTGTTCTTTTTAAGGCAGAATACAGTGGCCTCTTTAATTATGTGGGTGTGTTTGGGTCTTACTAACATTGTGTATATATATTCATTTGAAATTGTTTTTTGTTTTGGGGATTTTTGTTTCTTCATACCCCCTCCCCATCATGTCATTTCATGAATAAAGTTTTAAATTTATTTTTGTACACTATTGTAAATATTGTAAATAAACAAATTTTTATGTACATTTGGGGCGTTTTTAGGTCCCTGGTATGTTACTGCGGTATTTTGGTGTATGATAAGGTATGAGTGTTGATGGACAAATTTTTATGGTGAATGAGAAAATTGTAACGTATGTATGGGTCGTGAATCGGATTAGCTAGGTATAAGATAGTTACGGAAGACCAACCCAAGTTTTTGTACCCCCTCCCATTTGTTGGCCTTGTGCCAGAATTCATGTATTTATACTGAATAAATAAGTACCAACCATTTCCTACCCGGCTTTTTGTTGTGTGGTGAATGGTTGCAAGATCAAAAAGAGGCATTTGTTCCGCAGTGATATTTGCTATCATTTTTGGTCTTGGGTAATTGCTTTCCAGCCCGAGTTTATAGCTCGGGCCAGCGTTAAGTAGTGTCTTCGGACGCGAAACACCGGAAAGTAATTATCCGGTGTTCGGCCACTTTGTGGCGATGGCCACGGATGGGCCGGTGGAAGTCGTTCCTCCCACCACGGCGTCGGTGGGAGGAAAGGAGGGGGATTGGGCTCTACCGCCTCGGGATAATCCCCCTTCGCAAGTACTAGCAGTGACACCAGCAGCAGCTCCAGCATCCCCCTTACCTTCGACCTCTGGGTGGAAGGGAGGCAAAAAAATGTCGCTAAAAGGGGAGGATTATTACGAGAAGATTGCTAAGGACTACGCAGAGTACATTAAAGGAACAGAGCTCGTTTCGGTGCCGGATCAGTTGGCTCAAATAGAAGCGAGAGTCATCACTCTGTACACTAAGGACCCGAAGACAAAGAAGTTGGTCGGCGTCCCTCGGGATACACTCGAGGAGGGGCTACAAGCCCTAAAAATTAGAGCGTTGGCCGTGGCGAGGAGAGGCAATGCCATGTGGGACGTCCTGCTTGGCTCCGTACAAGAAGCTAGAAACCTAATTGGTGTGGTCTTGGAGACCAAAAACTCTCCTGATCAATACGGAGTACATGGGTACTAGAAAAGTTAAGGTCACCCTGCATGGCGTCCCCATGGACATTGCCGAGGATCATGTTGGCGCCTTCTTCGTGCAATATGGAAGAGTGGCCGAAGTCTCCTCGCTGCGGTCCAAGGCCGGTTTTCTCACGGGCGACATGACCCTGCAGGTGACCCTGAATAAGGAGAATATCGCCAAAATTCCCAACATCCTCACCTGCAGGGGTCGTTCGATTTTTATAATCGTAGAAGGCAGAAAGCCTTGCTGTTGGGTCTGTGGGGCGGCGGAGCATGTCGCAAAGATCTGTCCGTCTAAGAATCCCCCCACAAAGGCCCAACCAGCCAAGCAGCAGCAGCCAGCAAAGGAAGTAGTTAAGACAGCCTCTCCTACACCAGTACCAGCAGCCAGCAAGGAGGGCGATTGGCAGGTGGTGGCGAGGAAAAAGGCAAAAACGCCTTCTCCGGCCAAGGGGCCGGCGAAGGTGCCACCGCCTGTCAAATCACCCTCAAAACAAAAGGAGAACCTACCTCCCAAAAAATAAAACGCCCGCCAAACAGGAGAAAGGGAAAGGGTTTCCTCCCCCAAAAAGGACGAACCGATGGAGGTAGGGAGAGCGTCGTCTTTGAAGCGCGGGAGAGAGGAAGAGGAGCAGCAGGACAAGCTAAAAAGCAGAAGAAGGGGCAGGAGCTCCGAAAGAAGCAATCATGGGAACAAGTGCGCATCATTGCCGGTTTCCCCGGTCAGACACACATATGCCGACAAGGCAAGAAGCCTACCATCTTCCCCGCGCAAAGCTTCCCAGTCCCCAACCTTCAATTTGATCCCCTTGAAAAAACAGACTTCTGCAACACCCACTCCCTCCCCTTCTCCTATTCCCACTCCCTCACGGGCAAAAAAGAAGAAAGCCCTCCCCCAAGGCGACGCTTTGTGTAAAGTAGATGAGGACATTGTGGAGGAGTGGTCCTTCGCAGAGGCGAAAACTGCTGAAGCCACTCCTCAAACTGACTACAGTAAAAGGAAATGGTCCACTATGAACACACCTGAGCTCAAAAAAATGGGCAAAAATTGTTCGGGGAGGTTCCCGGTTATTCCTCCACCCCTGCTTATATAGGGTGGTAAAGCTAACCTACCCCACGGACGTCGGCGGTATTGTCCTAGACGGACGGATTACGTCCGATATAGGTACAGGGTCCCTAGGACAGTCCGTCGGGGTCCCATCCACCAGAGATTTTTTCCCAGTATGTGACTAGTGCCTTTGTTGCATGTTCTTTGTTTTTTCTTTTTCAGGTTTAAAAGATGTCTATTAAGATAGCCAGCTTGAATGCGAAGGGCCTGAGGGATCGGGGTAAGGCGGCTCGCCTGCTTCGTGACCTCTTGTCCTTCGGCGTGGATGTGGCCGCGATCCAAGAGACTCACTTTGTTTGCGAAGTCGACTCTTGTGTGCTGTCTAACGACTTTGTCGTCTATTCAGCATATGGGAGCCGGCAAGCCAGAGGTGTTTCTTTGCTGGTCAAGCGTACCCTGGACGCGAAGGTTGACCTTGTCCATGTCGGTGCCGAGGGCCGGCTGATCGTGGCCGATATTGCAGTGAAAAGCAAATTGTTCCGGCTGATTGCGGTTTATGCGCCCAATAAGCAAGGTGAGCGTGTCTCTTTCTTTCGGCTGTTGGAGCCCTTTATGGTGCATTCAACACGGCTAATCTTAGTTGGGGACTGGAATGCCATCCTAACCCCCAAATGGGATAGAGGGAGGGGCGCTAGCGGGAGGAATGATGATCGTAGCCTGGTTGATCTGATCGACGAATTTGGTCTCGTCGATAGATACCGGGTCGATCATCCGGATGGGAGTATGTGGACGTGGGCGCTTAATTGGCCTTCTACCCGGGTATCTGCGTACCTGGATAGGATGTTAGTGAGAGTGGCCGACATAGACTTCTTAGAATGTCCAACGTTCCA
Organism: Ascarosepion bandense; assembly: GCA_037127315.1. NCBI lineage: Eukaryota > Metazoa > Mollusca > Cephalopoda > Sepiida > Sepiidae > Ascarosepion > Ascarosepion bandense. Next base: position 26,976 of record JBBBDQ010001429.1, read on the forward strand.
CTGGCTAGGCTACACGGACCACAAACTCGTTTGTGCCCGTGTGGTGTTAGACTTTAGGCCTAGGTTGGCTGGTTATTGGAAGTTCAATCAGTCCTTACTGGACAGGCGGGACTTTCGTGACCAGCTGACAAAACTAGTTCAGCGGGCGTTAATTGGGCGAGTCATTGGGAATAAGTGGTGGGTTAACCTTAAGGACTCCATTAGGTCTTTCGCCACCAAATATAGCCAGCGGCTCAAACTAGATAAGGCTGCGGAGGCAAAGACACTTAGTGCTAATTTCGCCCGGGCGGAGGCTGGTGGGGATCCCCTAGAGATAGCCTTAGCCAGGGAGGCCCTGAGGCGCACGACTAGCGAGCGCTATATGGGCCAGGTAATTAGAGCTAAGTTAAGCAAGATGTCTTCCGAAGCTGTGAACATGGGCGCAGAACTGCGCAAGGAAGAAATTCGTCGGGCCGGCGATCGGTACATTCGAGAGGTGCGCGACCAGGAGGGACATCTCCTTAGGTCCACTGACGACATGTGCGAGGCGTTCCGGCAGCATTTCGAACACCGGTTTACCAAGGAGCCTGGTCTCCGTGACGAGGAGTTTCGCAGCTATTTGGCTGACTTTCCCCGGCTTTTGCCGGCTGAAGCGGCTAGCTGCGAAGGGGAGATTACGGAGGACGAAGTCTACGCGGCTTTGAAGAAGACCGGCAGTGGCAAGTCGCCAGGTTTGGATGGTTTGCCCTATGAATTGTACTTGAGGATGTCGCACCTTTTTGTCCCGCTCTTGACTGTCGTGTTCAACCACTGGTTTCGGCAGGGGTCCATCCCCGGTCGGATCACCAGGGGCGTGATCACGCTGTTGGGAAAAGGCAAGAAGGTTGGGCGGGGATTAGATGATTACAGGCCCATAACTCTGCTAAACACAGAGTTAAAGATTTTGGCCAAGATCCTGACGAATCGCTTGCAGCTAGTTGCCGAGTCTCTGTTGGAACCGGATCAGACTTGTTCTGTGAAGGGACGAACAATTCAGAGCAACCTGCACTTGATTCGCACGATCGTAGAGGGTGTAGAAGACGACGAAGAGGCCGCGCTGATCAATTTGGATCAGTCCAAGGCATTTGATAGGATTGACCATGGCTACCTGGCTGCTGTCCTGCAGGCCGCCGGATTCAAACCCGACTTCAGCCGCTGGATTAGCCTTCTGTATCGCTCCCCCAAGGCTGTGGTACAGGTGAACGGGAAGCTGTCGAGCGCTTTCGCGCTGTCTAGGTCGGTCCGACAGGGTTGTCCACTGTCGCCTCTCCTTTACGTCCTGGCGTTGGAGCCTCTCCTTCGCCGGCTAAGGGACGAGACGTGCAGTCCGGTCCTGCGTGGAATCAAGGTCCCTGGTGGAGCTCGAGCCAGGGTTTCCGCGTACGCCGATGACGTAACGACCTTTGTGTCCTCCCGCAGGGACATAAGGGCGGTACAGAAGGCGCTTGAACGGTACGAACAGGTAACAGGGGCCAGAATTAACCGCGACAAGTCGTCCGGCTTGCGGTTAGGTGCCTGGAAGGGTGTTTCCCTCCCGGGGCCCTTCGACTGGACGGACGGGCCGGTCAAGCTCCTCGGAGTTTGGTTCGGTCCGGACTTACAGTTGGAGAAAAACTGGTCAGAAGTACAGGCAAAGGTCGGCGCGTCGGTCGAGATTTGGCGTCGACGGAGTCTCTCCGTGAAGGGTCTGGCGGAGGTGTGTAATACATACCTCTTTCCCAGAATCCTTTACCGGCTGTCTGTACTTCCCCTTTGTGACGATCATGAGAAGGCGCTCGAGCGTTTGCTATTCTCCTGTCTTTGGAGAGGACGCAAACACATGGTCGACAAAGGAGTCTGCTGCCTCCGTCCGTGTCAAGGGGGTCTGGGGATGCCACACTTGAGGAGCCACGTGCTCGCTTCGAGGTTGGCATTCCTCAGGCGCGCGTTGGAGGAAGATCGGTTGCTTGCGGGGGTAGTGAGGGACATGTTCCCTAGCCTCACTATCACTCCCCCGCTCCTAAGGACTAGCAATAGGCCTTGGGGGCGGCCGAAATTCCTGCTCGAATGTCTGACGGCCCTTCGGGCCATTCCATGGTCCAGTGACCTTTCACGGCCTAGGAGAATCTTCTATCGGGGATTAGTGGAGGGCGCCGTGAAGGATGAACTGTGGAGTAAGCTCGGCATGTCGAGAGAGGAGTATCGCTCTCATTGGTCTTGGGCGCCAGGTGCGGATTGGCTCAACAACTCTGAGTTTTCTCTGACCTGGCGATTGGCTCGGAATGGTTTGTCTCTCAACGACAAGCGGTTCGCAATGGGCCTGGCGGATTTGCCAGATTGTGAACGTTGCGTCCTTGGAATTAAGGAGACGTCTGCGCACGCCTTCTTCCATTGTTCGCGCGTTCGCCCGTTGTGGGCGCGTGTCGGCGAGTTGACTGCTCGTATCGCGCCGCGGGAGCTTGTGCTCATTGATCGCGCATACGCTGTGGACAATGTGTCGCCCCCGTACTCTGGAGTGAAGCGGATGGTGTTTCTGTCGCTACTGGCCACGGCTAGAATGGTGATTTGGATGACGCGTCTGGAGGAAGTCTTGCGGGGAGGTCGTCTTTCGGATCAGGATCTAATCCGATATTTTGAGCACCAGCTCAAAATTAAGATTAGAACTGAACGGAAACGGCTGCACCCGACAGAGTTCAGCGAAAGGTGGGTATATGCAGCGAGCCTGGTTCGCGTGACCGGGGCTAGCCTTGATTTTCTCTTTTAGATCTACTAGTTGCATCGGGGTGGATTCCTTTGGAACCCCGCCCGTGGTTAAGGTAGAAGTCTCTTTTGTGCCTAGTTAATGTGAGTGAATGTGTTTGTCCTGGCCTGTTCCCGGCTTCATTGCTTTTGTTATGATCCAGTTCGAGATTCCCATTGTCCAAGTATTATTTTGTCCCGTTTTCACTCTCGGCTGGGTCAGCCTTATACGTTCTCCAGTCCAATTTATTTTTGCCCCCTGCTTATCCATTCCCCTTAGAAAGAGAGCTGCTTGATTTTGTCTTTTAAGGCAGAATACAGTGGCCTCTTTAATTATGTGGGTGTGTTTGGGTCTTACTAACATTGTGTATATATATTCATTTGAAATTGTTTTTTGTTTTGGGGATTTTTGTTTCTTCATACCCCCTCCCCATCATGTCATTTCATGAATAAAGTTTTAATTTTATTTTTGTACACTATTGTAAATATTGTAAATAAACAAATTTTTATGTACATTTGGGGCGTTTTTAGGTCCCTGGTATGTTACTGCGGTATTTTGGTGCTTGATAGGTGTGAGTGTTGATGGACAAATTTTTATGGTGAATGTGAAAATTGTAACGTATGTATGGGTCGTGAATCGGATTAGCTAGGTATAAGATAGTTACGGAAGACCAACCCAAGTTTTTGTCCCCCCTCCCATTTGTTGGCCTTGTGCCAGAATTCATGTATTTATACTGAATAAATAAGTACCAACCATTTCCTATCCCAGGTCACTACGGATTGGAGGTCCCTTTCAAGTACGGCAGCGAGGTTCACTTTGTCGTCCAGACCTGGTTTCTGATCGATGCGGGAGTAGATTGTTGTGTCGTCGGCATACATGCCAACTTGGGATCTAATGGTGTCGGGGAGATCATTAATGTAGATCAGAAAGAGCGTGGGACCTAGGATAGAACCTTGAGGGACGCCGCGTTCGTCTGGTAGTTTTGGGAGGCATGCCCATTTAATACCACCTTTAATGTGCGGTTATCACCCCGTGTATTTTGTTCTTTTCCTTTCTCTCTACCTTCGCAACTGTCTTCACACCTGTGTTTTCATACTTCCCTTGCCCTTTCTCTGACACACGCTGTAACTGGTTCGTCTTTCTTTTCACTCTGCCCCTGCCTAACTTTTTACTCTCTTATGTAGCCCGCTGTGAATCAGTGGCGGTACCGCCTTGCTTGGGATAAAACGATTAAAAAAAAAGAAAAAAGCCGCTCGCCCGTGGTAAATTCATCTTGCCTCTTGTTTATCTTCCACCTACGCGTTATTCAAAAATTTCAATAAAACGTTAATTGCCACCCTGTCTTCCTGAGTTCTTCTTCTTCTTCATCTTCTTCTATGTGCCCTGTCCCTTCAGGACGTAGGCGATCATGGTTCTTCACGTCTCCCTATCCCTTGTGGCTCCCAGTATGTTTGCTCCCGTTACTCCTGTCAACCTCCGTCCAGTCATCCACCTGATCAGGCCCTGCAGATATGTTATCCGCTGCCTTCCTCTGTCTCCCTTTATTTCTATCTGGCCAGTCAGTATCAGGTTCTCCAAGCTCTCCTTCCTCATTAGGTGTCCCAGGAACTTCAGTTGTCTCTTCCTGATGCTCATTATCAATTTCTTTTTTTGTTGCCATTCTTTCCAACACCTCATCGTTGCTTGCATGCTCAGTCCACGATATCCGCAGCATCCTTCTGTAGAACCACATTTCCGCTGCTTCCAGTTTTGTCCTCATTTTCGATGATATTCTCCAGCATTCACTGCCGTAGTGAAGAACTGACATCGTGTAGCAGTCCAGCACTCTATTCTTTGTTTCCAGTGAGATTTTCCTGTGTGTTAGTACTTTGCTCAGCTTCTGGAACGCGTCTTTTGCCATGCCAATTCGCCTTTCCGTCTCTAGTCAGGACACCTCCTCGGTATTTAAATTTTTGTACTTGCTTGATTCTGGTATTTCCCATATTTATTTGGCATTTTGTGTTGTGCCTTTTGCTGATGACCATGCACTCAGTTTTCTTAAAGTTTATTTGTAGTCCTTTTTTGTCACTCTCCATCGCTACCTTCTGTAGGAGGTCTTGTAGTTTCGTTTCCGTGTCTGCATTCAGCACTGTATCGTCTGCGTACCTTATGTTGTTCAAGTTGTGTCCTCCAACAACTAATCCTGGCGTGTCATCTAGTTTCCTCAAGATATTCTCGCTGTACAGGTTGAACAAATCCGGTGAAAAGACACATCCTTGTTTTAACGCCTCTTTCTATCTTTGTAAATCTACTGAGATCTTTGCCTGTCCGTATGCAGGCCGTTTGCTGTCAGTAGAGATTCTTGATTAGTCTTATGTCTTTGCCGAAAATATCGAGGCTGCCGAGCATCTCCATCAATTCTTTGCGTCGTATCTTGTCGAATGCCTTCGCATAGTCAATGAAACATAGGTACAAGTCTTTCTTCCATTTGTATTGCCCTTTCGGAGAGCATCCTAATCATGAATATGGCGTTCCTTGTTCCAGTGTCTTTGACGAACCCACACTGTTCCTGCCCTATCTCTGGCCTAATTCTGCTTCTCGCTCTATTCATCAGGATTCTGACCATCAGTTTGGTAATGTGGCTGTGCTATAAATATCGACTTCCATAGGTCGTCTGGTATTATTCCGCTGCTATAAATTTTGTTTATTATGTCGGTAATTTTTTCTATGCCATATACCTCTGAGGTTGTCAGCAGCTCTATCACTACGCCGTCTGGACCAGCTGCTTTGTTTCTGTTCATTTTGGCCATTGCAGCTTCCACTTCTTATTTTAGTATTTCCGGTTCATTCATCTCCTTGTGTATTCTCGGTTGTTCTCTCTTTTCACAAAAACCATCTTTTATATATTCTTCCCATCGCTGAAGTATTTCCTCTTTCTCCAATATGATTGTTCCGTCCTTGGATTGTATGCATCCTGCTGAGGAGCAGTTTTTTTGTCCTGTCAGTTCTGTTATCTCTTTATGCATCTCTGCTTTGTTAGTCCTGCTCAGTCTCTCTACTTCTTCGCATTTGTTGTTGATCCATTCCTCTTTGGCTTGTCTGCATTTGTTCCTTATCTCCCTGTGAAGTTTCTTGTACTCTGCTCCATGTCTTGGCGTCATTTTTGTCTCATTTTCATCATGTGGAGTATCTCTTCGGTCATCCACTCGTTTTTTCTTCTGTGTCTACTTTCCTTTGGGGCTATGTTTTTCGCTGAGGTCACCATCGCTTCTTTTAGTGACTCCCATTTTGAGTGCCCTTTTCCAATTTGTTCTTCATATTTTTTTCTCACGCTGTTATTGTATTCTTTCTGCAGGATGAGGTCATTCTCTACCGTGTCGTATTGCAACCTTGGTGATGTGCTGGCCTTCTTCAGTCTTCGGAGTTTCACCCTTAGTTTGCAGATGACTGGGACGTGATCACTTCCGCAGTCGGCACCTGGGTATGTTTTGCATTGGACCACTGCGTTCCTGAATCTCTTGTTTATAGTCCTGAATTCTACTCTTTTATAATCCTACGTTCTAAGTGCTGCTTCGTTTTTTTCATTTTCAATCACACTTACCACTTGGGTCCTGTTTAGGTGAAATTATTAAAAACCAAACATTTGCATATACAGCGGAACCTGCCGTATGCGACCATCTTTGTTAGCGACCAGCTGTTGTTAACGACCGTTTTTAAATGCACGGAGGACTTGCTAATGTTAATTGATCCTTAGTGAGCGACCACCTCCAGAACGCGACCAGCGACTAACATCAATGAGTGTAAATAACTGATCACGCGACAGCTTTAAAAAAAATCCATTTCGTTCGTTCAATACGAACTTCTAAATTAGGAGAAACTAAATGAGTAATTTATTAATTGGAGTAGATAGACTAAACAATCGCCCGGTTCACACTCCACCCACGTCTATTGAACAGGTGAAGAGGCCCATCCCTTGTTTCCTGTTTAGGATGTGGTTTCCGGTTTTTCTCTTTTCCAATCTTTTCACTCTTACGTAGCCCCCTGCGCATCAGTGGCGTTCTCGCCTTTTCTTGGGGTGATATGATTAAAAAAAAAAAATTTTGCTTAGATCTAAGCTAGGAACACTTCCTCATTGTTTTGTTATTGTAATGTTGTATCAAACTTTTATTTCTTGTTGAAATGTACATTGCTTGAGTTCACCTCACAGTCAAGCATCGGCTGTTTTGTACAACATGTATTGCATTTGATATGTTCAAGGGATTTATCACAGTCCCTGTACTGAGTTGGATAAATTCAGGGACTGGGCAAATCACAACTGTGTCCCTTTCTCAAATGTCTATCTCTTTCGTTCCTTTATTTTTTGTGTATCTATCTACTCTAGTTCTATCTGGGCATATATATCTCTCTCTCTGTTCCTCTACCTCCACCACGACCGCTGTCAGTTTTCTGTATGTTTTGTTTTTTTTGTTTTTTTTCATGTATTATCGCAGATTCTCTTTTTCTATCACTCACTTCTAAAAGAAAGGAAATGATACCGTATACTTTTTTAAAGTCCACTTAATAAATATATTTCGTGAATAAATATTTTGGTCTTTTGTTGACCATTGTAAATTAGTTTTTTAAAATGAATTATGCTGAATAAATTTATTTAAAGATATGCCATTTTCTTATGTTCTCATTTATTTATTTATTACCAGATTATATTGGTAAAATTCTAATATGTACATCCTGATGAGTGGAATATTCTTTCCTGGCGTAAACAGGTCATGACTATGAGCCTTTAGTGAGCGACCACCTGCCGTATGCGACCAGATTTGATGGCAGTAGGGGTCGTCGCATACGACAGGTTCCGCTGTATTTTTGCCCTATGACAATCATTTAGTTCTTGATTGCAGATCTATATATTTAGTATTTTTCTCGGTATTTTTTTATCTTATTTTGTTTTATTTTATAGTATTAGCTTTGTATAAAGCATGTTATGTTATTTGTGTTGCATATAGGTCATATATTTTCATTTTTCACGTGGCATTTTACAAGGTATTTATTTTTATTCTTAGAATGAGGAAAAGACGGAAGGAAGGTTTGGAGAACCTGATACATAAGAAGGAGGGCTTAGAGAATCTGATACTCACAAGACGGATAGTGGAAAACAGCACGAGATATACTTGATGGGCTTCAGCAACTGGTTGGCGGAGCGGGGTTCAGGAGTGATACCAAGAGGACAAGTGTTGAGTGCGACAATGGATAGGGACAAGTAGAAATCCTTGATCGACTACGAATAGAAAAGAACGGTACATAATGAAGAAGAAAAAAATTATTTTCGATTCTGCATGCCCCACCCCCAAAAATTGATCTAAATAGATAAAAAAGAAAAACAAAATAAGTAAATAATTGGTAGGTAAAGTTTTTATCACCTATTCTTTCGTAAAAAAAAAAAACTAGAGCAATTTTTTTATTTTTGTTTAATAAAAAATGATTAGGATATTGTATGAGCTTATCTTTTTCTTCTTCATATGCCGTGTCCCTTCAGAACGTAGGTGAACATAGACTTCCATTTGGCTCTGTCTCTTGTCGCCCTCAATATTTATTTTCTCTTGGTATCTCTTCTAAACCCTGCTCCACCAACCATTTGCTCAGATCTAACATGTACTTCTCGCGCTGCTTTATCCTGTCTCTCCTTCTTTTTATTCGACCTGTGAGTATTCAATTCTCCAAGCCCTTCCAAGGAACCTGATTTCTCTCTTCCTGATGTTAGACTGAGTTTCTTCTCGTTTGCATCCTTTCCAACACCTTATCGTTTGGCACGTGCTTCGTCTATGGTATCCTCAGTTTCCTTCTGTAGAACCACATTTATGTTGCTTCAAGCCTCTCCTTCATCCTTGATGAGATCATCCAACATGCGCTTCTATACTCTTGTGGAATCCAGACTCACCTCAACATGAACTCACCCACTGCTATATTAATAGGTGTATGATAGCAGTAGTGGTGGAAACAGACAGTAGCACTGTGCGTATGACCGCAGTCGACTACCAAGGACTATACTGGATTCGTCAGCTCTGCTTACTGTACCTTCTTTGTAACCTTTTCTTAATACATCTTTCTTTAACCTACACCTCGTGTTCCGTGTTATATTTCAGTGGACCCATTTTTGGCTTCAAATCATATACATAAGGACAGATATCACGTAGCAATTCAGTACTCTTTATGTGCGTAGTAGTGCAGTGGATATCGGCTCGGAACGAGGAATCGGTGAGCCGAGTTCGAATTCCAGCTGAATTCATTGCATTCAGTTACGCGCAAATACCCTTGGGAAAGGTATTAATCCGTCTATTCCTTCCAGTTATGGGTTAAATAGCAGGGCAGATTGGGTTCTATAGCCTTGGTCGGCAACCAGTCTACCGCAGAAAGCAATGGCAACCAAATGCGGGATAATCTTCTGCCCAGTCAGTCATGTCTCTTTCGAAAGCTACATGATCGCCCAAGCGTGTATCACGTATGGCACTTAACTGACTGACTCTGGTTAGCCTCTAAAATGCGTCTTTGGGCATCCCAATACGTCTTTGGATTTCCATGACGCATTTTCCGTTCTCTATCAGCACATATCTCAGGTATTTGAATTTTTGTTCACTTTTTGAATTTTAGTTTCACCGACTTGTAAGGCTTAGGGCCTATCACGTTGAATACACCAGTTCTCGCTCGATCACCGAAGTTAAGCAACGTTGAGCCTGGTCAGTACTTAGAAGTGACCGATTGGGAATGTCAGGTGCTGTAAGCATTTAGGGACGGATGTGCGTTGTGTTGCAGTGGATATCGGCTCGGAAAGAGAAATCGGTGAGCCGAGTTCGAATTCCAGTTGAATGCCCTACATTCACTTAAGCACTGTTACCCTTGGGAAAGGTATTAATCCGTCCCTTCCCTCCAGTTATGTATAACAAGTTAGGGCTTGGGGACCCTGCCCTTAAAAACAAATCCCAATGAATCTTGATACTCGAAAAAGAAAAATGTATTACTAGACACAAAAACCTATATAAACAACAATAAATTGTAGAAAGAAAAAGGTATTACCAGCAATAAATAAATAAAGTTTAGTTGGCAATAAATGACCGGCCGAGGTTGATTTGCCATAAAAACAAAACAGCCAACCGACTTGTAGTTGGCATATTGAGCTCTTCTTTTTCCTGTTGATCATACAATTAGTTTTCTTGAAGTTTATGTCTTTCAAATATATTTCACTTCATCGTATAAATATTGAGGAATACAAATTCTGAATGCTCGCTAATAGAATCCGATAATTATTTCCGAAATTATTTTGTTGTTATATGTATATATATTAGAGTTTTCTATCCAGAACAACATGATCTTTTTCATTATACACACAACTATTCGGCTGTTGTACATTCCGGTCTTCTTACGGCTCTTGTCTTCGTTAAGTTTTAAAGTTTTTTTGTGTTTCTGTTTTTAATAATGTCAACCTAAGTCAGTCAGTTAAGTGCCATACATGATACACGCTTGGGCGATTATGTCTCGAAAGAGATATGATTGACTGGGCAAAAGATTAACCGCAGTAGGTTGCCATTGCTTTCTGCAATGTTGTTGTTATTAGTGAGAATAGAAATTTGTGTAGGTCATTTTAATTAATAGAGTCACGAGAGATGTTTAGTATTATAACATTATTAGTATTGTTTTACATGATATCAAGGCAAAGTAATATATATTTTGCGGTGGCAAATCAATAAATTTTAGTCAGAATATGCGAAATATGTTGACTGTTTAGGAAAATAGAAAATCCTGGAAGCATTAAGAAAGGAACAAATTCAAGGTTATATTAGCAGCTGATATCAAAACGAATCTGCAGTTTGGTGTTAACTAGAGCAAGGATTGGTGTGTTAATTTTAATCCCTCCAAAACAAAGACGCTTTTCATTATTAATAAGAGAGACACTATTCTGCTTTACCCCTGCATTGCTGATTCTCACCCCCGCCCCAGGCGATCTACATGTAGTGTCTTCTGGTGCTAAATTTCTTTGCTTGAAATGAAGTGGAAAGATTATGTCGAATGTCAGGAAAGTTACTTCACGGTGTCGTGTGAAACATTTTTCCCTCCTGAATTTTCTTGCATGTTTCTAAGTTTACCATTCGTTTATATTTTGAATATTGCCGCCACGTAAAGTCTGATACCCCAAATATACATATTTAGAGAGTCTTGACAAAATCCAAAGAAGAATTCGCTATGATATCGGTCTTAACCTGACATCCCGTCTTCAGGCACATTCCAACCATTGTAATGTGGCTTCCCTTTGACTTTTTTATACATATTTATTGTAATAGTTCTGATGAGTTTCCTGATTTTAATCACAATACTAGGATGTGCGTTGTGGTGTAGAAGATATCTGTTTGGAAACAAAAATTGGAGAACCGAGTTCGAATTCCAATGATATTCGTTGCATTCACATGCATGCAAATATCCTAGGGAAAGGTATTAATCCGCCTCTTCTTTCTAGCTATGGATCAAATTACATGACAGATTGGGTTCTATAGCCTTGGTTTGGCAACCAGTCCACCGCAGAATGTAATGACAATCTACTACGGAGAATAGAGTTATGTCTTTTTCGAGACATGATCATTCAAGCGTGTATCGCGTAGGGCACTTAACTGACTGACTGACTGACTAGATTGGTATCAAAGTCTCTTCATTTTACAGTTGAATTGGCTAGATTAAACCGTATGTTCTTTGTTAACAGTTTCTTCCATGGCATTTCTCAACTGTGGGAATCTCTTTCCGTTTTCTGCTTTCTCGTCAACTTTTTGATCTTCAAAAATTTCAATCTAACGTTAATCGTTATCTGCTATCTTTCGGAATCCTCTTCTTTTAATGTTCTCGCTCCTTAATAATTCACAATCAGTAACCACTTTTGTCTTAGTTGTGTTTTTTTTTTTTTTTTTGAGTGGGGGCAGCTTGTTTAGGTTGTACATTGTGGTGCAGTGGATATCGGCTCGAAAATAGAAATCGGGGAACTGATTTCGAATTCCAGCCTAATTCATTGCATTCACTTACGCGCAAATACCATTGGGAAAAGTTATTAATCCGTGTCTTCCCTCCAGTTATAGGTTGAATAACAGGTTGGGTTCTATAGCCTTGGCCGGTAATCAGTCGACCACAGAAAGCAATGGCAACCTACTGCGGGATAATCTTTTGACCTGTCAGTCATGTCTCTTTCGAGACATGATCGCCCAAGCGTGTATAACGTATGGCACTTAACTAGGCTGACTTAGGTTGACATTATTAAAATTAAAAGCAAAAAAAAACTTTTAAACTTAACGAAGACAGGAGCCGTAAGAAGACCGGAATGTACAACAGCCGAAAATTGTGTGTATAATGACAAAGATCATGTTGCTCTGGATAGAAAACTCTTATATATTTTTTTAATCATGTCACCCCGAGCAAGGCGGTAACGCCACTGATGTGCAGGGGGCTACATAAGAGTGAAAAGATTGAAAAAGAGAAAGCCGGAAACCACATCCTAAACAGGAAACAAGAGATGAGCCTCTTCACCTGTTCAATAAACGTGGGTGGAGTGTGAACCGGGCGATAGTTTAGTCTATCTATATTTGTTCATTTTTTATGTTTTAATCGTTATGCTCTTTCTTCTTTCGTTTATCAAATTTTATAATTTATTTAACGTTATTTATTGATTTTGATTGTAGTATCTTTTTTTCTATTCATTTTTCTTTTTTCTGTTCCCCATTTGTTTTGATTGTCAGCTTATTTGTTTGTATTTCCTTCTCTCTTTTGTTTCGTTCCATCTTACTTTTTTGCTGGTTTTATTCTTTCTTTATTCTGTTTTTTTTTTTTTCATTTTTATTTTACATTCTTTCTTTTCATTTTATTTCAATATTTATTCATTTTTTAAATTTTCTCAGTTTTTATTATTTTTCAATTCTCTTTTTAAATTGTTTCTTATCATTTTCGTTTTTTTTGTCACTTTCTCTCATTCTATTCATTATTCGCGTTTTTTTCATTGTTGTTTCTTGTTTGCTTTTATTTTTATTATTTCTTAATTTCCTTCTTTGTTCTTTCTTTTCTTTGTTGTTTGTTGCATTTTTCTTTCTTATTCTTTATTTCCGTTCTTTTTTTATTTTTATTTTCTTTTATTTTTCTATTTCGTTTTTTTTTTTTTCCTCCGTTCTTTTTTGGTTGTTCGTTCCGTTTCGCTTTCATATTCTGTCTTTATTCGCTTCATCTTTCCTTTTTTTTTTTCACGTTTTATATTCCTTTCCTCATTTAGTTATATGTTTTTGTCTTACGTTCCTTTTTCCTTAGACGAATTCGCACGGCGAAGGACGCGTTCCAGAAACTGAGTAGAGTATTAAGAGACAGGAAAATTTCCCTCGAAACAAAGAAGAGAATAGTGGAATGCTATGTGATGTCAGATCTTCAATATGGCAGTGAATGCTGAAACATATAATCGAAGATGAAGGAAAAATGTGGTTCTACAGAAGGATACTGTGGATATCAGAAATTGAGCATGTGAGCAATGATGAGGTTTTGGAAAGGATGGAAACAAAATGTAAATTATAACTAAGCATCAGGAATGGACAGCTATAGTTTCTGGGACATGCAATGAGAAAGGAGAACCTGATACTAACAGGCCACATAGAGGGAAGGGGAGACAGGGAAAAAGTTTGTTTTTCTGTAAGTTTTGGAAATTTTTTTTTTTTTTCGTTTTTTGTTCGTCTCTGATTTTTTTTGTCACTTAGTTTGTGTAAATTATTTTGCAATTCAAGGTTATTTTCGACTTAAGATAAATAGTATCACGGTTCAATTATTTCCATTAGTTTTGTCTTGTAGAAGAGTTAAATTTCTGTCTTCGAGACATTCAATTCGTAACGGTTGGCCAGCGAACGCATGCTGCTTAACTCTACTATATTCTGTAAAAAATGGTTCAATTTCTATTTTTGTCTTCAGAAATTTAATTAAATCAACTTTTCAGTGTTAGCTGCTTGTGGTAAGTCAACCGGGATTCAGTCCATTTTTCAGTCTGTTTTTATGTAGGTTTTGGAAATTTTTTTTTTGTTTTTTGTTCGTCTCTGATTTCTTTTTGGGTTTTTTTTTTGGTTTTTTTCTCACTTAGTTTGTGGAAATTATTTTGCAATTCAAGGTTATTTTCGACTTATACAAAGCTAAAACTTTGTAAACCTCAGTCACTTTTTTCTTTCATTTTTTTTTAATTGGAGTAGATAGTTCCTACTATCACCCGGTCTCACATTCCACCCCCTTCTTTTGAATGAGTTTAGAGGTGATCGCCTTGTTTTTTGTTAAGGAAGGGGTTCCTGGTTCATCCCCCTTCTCTGGTCTTAGTGTTAGTTCAGCTGGAAGCTCTATGCAGTTACGGAGTATGGTGGCAACGTCTTTCCATTCTTAGGGTACCTGGTTGGCAGTTTCCTGGTTGCTGCTTCCGACTGGTAGTTAGGAGCCCGAACTCTTGCGTAGCGTCTTAAGAGGCTGCTCTGATCAACAGTTGAATAATACCGGGGTTCTTGTAGTGCCATATCGCGCATGGACGGGCGTCCCTGCATGAACGTTCGGTGGGCAACCCCGAGGCCACATTATGTTGTAGGCAGCGCCAGTCTCCATCTTTCACAAGTTGCAAACAATTGACCGACTGATTCTATTCTAAGACCTCTCCTTAACTGAATCACTATGGAAAAAAGCAAACATAATAGCAAAATCTAACCAGCTCATTTGAAAATGCCCAAACCTGTCTGCATCTCTTTCACTAACATACGCGGCATCCGCACCAACTTCCTCAGCGTAGATTCATTCCTCCATAATAACCCACCTGATATATTAGCCCTATGTGAAACTAATTTTAACCCTTCTATCCCCTCATCTGAGTTCTACGTTCCTGGCTACCTTCCCCTCTTCAGGAAGGACTATAATGTTCATATGCATGGGCTTGGTGTCTATGTCAGCGAACACCTTCCCTTAGCTTGGGTGTCATCTTTTGAATCCCCAGATCATTCTTTCATATGCTTCCGCCTCTCACTTCTCAGCTCGATTAGCTATCTCTTCTTTCTCTACTGCTCTTCTTCCTCCCCTGACTGTTCGTTACTTGACATCATTTCTGACAATATCGACAAAGCCATTTCTTCCCATCCCTCTGCCCATGTATTCGTGTTTGGTGACATTAACGCCCACCACACCAAGTGCCTGGAGAACGCTGTCAACGAACCTGCTGGTGTCCACACCATGAACTTTTCAATCACCCAATCCCTTACGCAAGTAGTGGACTTCCCGACAACCTTAACGGAAGGGACTCACTTCTAGACCTCTGCTTCACTTCCATCCCAGACTCTTGCACTACCAGACAACTCTGCCCACTCGGAAACTCTGACCACACTGTAGTGTCCGTCAATATTTCAGTCAACTCCCGCTCGACCCATGAAACCCAGACAAGTAGAATATCCTATTGCTATCAAAGAGCAGACTGGGATTCGTTCCGAGACTTCCTCTGTGACATCCCTTGGAACAATGTTTTTAGTCTTTCATCAAAGAATGTGCATCCAAGGTCTCCTCCTGGGTTAAGGCTGGCATCGATGTCTTCATCCCTGCTAGGAAATTCCAGCTTAAATCTCATTCGTCTCAATGGTTCTCACCCGCTTCCTCGGCTGCCATTGCCCACCGGAATCATTTCTTCCGACTCTATCGTAACTACGCGTCGGACCAAAACAGGCGCCTTTTCACCTCAGCTCGTATTAAGTGTAAAAGGATACTTAACGAAACTAAGATGTTGTTTGCTGCCAGAATGAAGCAACGCATAGCATGCTCTAAATTCGGCGCCAAAGACTACTGGCGACTCTGTAAAAGAGTACTTAACAAGAGCAAGTCCACAATACCCCCGCTAATCAAAAAATTTGAGGTCCTCACCTCCCCAGCAGATAAGGCTGAATGCTTTTCCCGCAGATTCTCGAACAATTCGAGTCTGGACTCATCTGGATATCTAACACCCGACTTCTCACCTAGAACCGAGGCACAACTGAATGATGTCCACATTACACCTTCGTTTTCTCTAAGATACTCTTAAAACTGGACCCTCACAAAGCGAGCGGTGGGGACAGAATCCCAACCATAGTCTTAAAGAAATGTGCCCCTGAACTCTCATCTGTCCTTTCTAAGCTCTACAACCTCTGCCTATCTGCTTCCTGCTTTCCTGCCTGTTGGAAATCTTCCTCTGTAGTTCCTATATTTAAAAACGCTGGAGAACCCTCGGACCCCGCAAATAACCCCCCTATCAGCCTTCTTCCGATCTTTGGCAAAGTGTTCGAAGCCATTATCAACGCCGAGGTGGTTCAGCATCTGACAGCACACAGGCTCCTCTCGGACAAGCAATATGGTTTCCGCTTCACCAGGTCTACTGCTGATATGCTAACGACCATCACCGAGTACATATATCAGGCACTCGACAGGAATGGCGAAGCCCGAACCGTTGCATTGGATATATCTAAGGCGTTCGACAGAGTTTGGCATGCTGGCCTTCTATGTAAACTGAGGAGCTATGGT
This sequence comes from Ascarosepion bandense, assembly GCA_037127315.1. Taxonomy (NCBI): domain Eukaryota; kingdom Metazoa; phylum Mollusca; class Cephalopoda; order Sepiida; family Sepiidae; genus Ascarosepion; species Ascarosepion bandense. The sequence goes on from JBBBDQ010001429.1 coordinate 43,252, forward strand.
ATAACTGAACATTTGTTTGAACTAATCCAGTCATTCCTATATAACCGCACAATGAAGGTGGTATTAAACGGATATACCTCCCAGAACTACCATACAAACGCAGGTGTCCCCCAAGGCTCCATCTTAGGTCCTACACTCTTCCTGATATACATTAATGATCTCCCTGATTCCATAAGAGCCCAAGTAGGTTTGTACTCCGATGACACCACAGTTTACTCTCGCCTCCTACAAAAATCTGTTGTAGGCGTCAAAGCTAACCTCGCAGCCGAGATAGAAAAAGACCTCCAATCGATCGTGGCCTGGGGTAAGAAATGGCTAGTAAATTTTAATGCTTCTAAAACGAAGCTACTCTCAATTAACCATCATCGACAATCTCACCTACCTCCCATTAGCATGGACCAGGCTTGCCTTTCAGAGAGTAAAACACTGCGCCTCCTTTGTCTCACACTTTCAGCGCACCTCAAATGGAATGACTACATCTAATCCATTGCTAAATTCGGTTCTCTGTGTAGGGCCAGGAATTTTTTTCCGTCTAAATCTATCCTGCACATATATAAATCTACCATCCGTCCGTGCATTGAATACTGCTGCCACATCTGGTCGGGTGCCCCTGCTATTCTCCTCGGGCTTCTCGATAAGGTTCTGAGGAGGGTCTGAAATGTGATAGATACCGACTTGGCAGACCGCCTGCAGTCTCTCTCCCACCGGCGCGACGTGGCTTACCTGTGTCTCTTCTATAAATACTTTCACGGCTTCTGCTCCGATGAACTTAGATCACTGGTGCTCCCTAAATGCAAATTTGCACGAGATACTAGATTAGCAACTAGATCCCACCCTTTTACAGTGAAACCCATAAAATGCAACCGTAACTTCTCCTCCAATAGTTTCTTTCCTCGCACTTCTTGACTGTGGAATTCCCTTCCACACGATTGCTTCCCCGACGGCTACAATCTCCAGGAGTTTAAATGTAAGGTCAATAGACACCTCCTAACACACTAACCTGCTCCCATTCTATCAAACACTCTTCCGATCTGTCCAACCCTCATCCTCGGTATCCTTACTCATCTGTCACTGTTATGTCGCCAAGTATAAATGAATAACTCAACAACGGAATCAGAATATAAGTTGTATTCCGCGAAAGACGGTTAGTATGTACAGAAGTGATTAGTAATATTTACAATAGAAAGATACAAGAGTCCAATCCGTCGTAAGGCGTGTGTATACGTGATTACTTCCGTTACGCCACCGGAAGTGTGACTAACTCTTTACTGACTCGCACTGACTCTTCAGTAACTTATTAGAGACTCTCAAGTGACTCTCTACGACTCCACTGTAGAGAATCCACCATTGCTATATATAGCAATGGAAACAGTCTATTTGTAGTCAAATAGGAGCGGCGCCCTAACAGTCACCTTCCTCCTGACATTCCTTATGTCTAACCACTCCTCTTTACCTTCCCCTATGTAGCCCCATGCGCAATAGTGGCAGTAGAATGACTTGCTTGGCGTGAAATTATTTTAAAAAAAAACGTACATGACTGGTCTGTGCGGGTGGATGGCAGAACGAGGGTGTAACAGGGGAAAGCGTGCTGAAAGCCACTAGGGATAGGGAGACGTGGAAGGCCATAATCAGTTACGTCCTGAAAGGACGAGGCACATGTCAACCTGATAATTATCTATCTATCTATCTATCTATCTATCTATCTATCTATCTATCTATCTATCTATGTCCACCCTCGCTTCTTTAGCAACAAATTCAAAATTTATATAGCCACCCGCAGGCGGATCTGTTTCTCTGCGTCTCTACCTCTTAGCTATAGGCGCTCGGTAGAAGAGGACTTTTTAGTGTGTATATTATTATTATAATTTATTTCGACATTGAAAGAACAGTTTCATTAGGTAGTGAATAATTATAAACTATCTGATGAATCATTGTGCTTTCAATGTAGAAAGAATATGTATAATTTTGTAGTAGTTTGGAGTTCGTATATGTTCTAAAGTAATAATTAATAATAAATGTTCATTGCTATTATTTTTTTTTGAACACCGTTTTAGATTAATATTTTGATCGTTGTAATTATTTTTTTTTCGATTTTTATTCATTCATAATCCTGGGTAAAAAAAGGATCGGAGTCTAACCGTACTGATGAGCTGTCTGTGGATGACAATAAATATATATATATATATCCGCGTGAAAAGGAACAAAGAAAAATTACAACGTCCAAAACATTAATTTGAAACAGTGCTCGATATATAATACAGAGCTGTTAATATGAAATAAACCCAATAAATAAAGCCTAGCCATGCAGCCATAAAACTTATACCCAATCTTCTAATGTTAAATCTGTCTACAAAATTCCCGACACGTTCATTAATCAACTATATTCCCTACACATCTCTCTTTTCAAAATTCTAACGGACAATTTACAAGACTTATTCCCTTGTCGCTAACCCCCACCAACATCCCACACACAGCTCGCCAAATATAGGAAAAGAGGCTTTCCATTCCTTTCCACACTACCTGATGTGACATTGTAATTTCAATGTCGAAACAAAATGTACGCTTTGTAGTGGATAAAAAAAAATTGTACATGTTCTAAAATATAAATGATAATATATATATAGGCATCCGCAGGCAGATCTCTTTCGCTGTATCACAGCTCATCAGTACGGTAAGGCTACGATAACTTTTAATACAAGATTAAAACCAGACCGAATTGGCGTCAATAGGCGATTCAACTCTGGGCGCTCGGTAGAAAGAGGCAGAATTTTTAGCGTGTATATTATCATTACACACGGCCAATAGCTGAGAGTGTTCTAATTCATTGCTGAATGAACGATGCGTATATGCTAATGTAGATACTGTTTTTCAAAGTCTACCATTCTTCCAGAGTGCTCAATCAGGGTGTGAGGGCGTAAATAGTCATCTGCAGACAGATCTGTTTGCTGTATCACAGCTCATCAGTACGGTTAGACTCCGATTGCTTTGAACCCAGGTCATATATATATATATATATATATATATATATATATAGACGACATAATTATTGCAAAAGTAAAATAATAAGAGCAAACATGCGGCAAGAGCTTTCTTTAATGAAAGTAAAGTTTTATAACTGGTATTTACGAGAATCAACATAGCCAGCGTTACCTCGATTTTGTCTCTCTAATGAATTGAGCAGACGACATACTGACCCTCTCTCTCTCTCTCTCTCTCTCTCTCTCTCTCTCTATGAGCGTATGAGGAGGGATATACATATATATATTTTTTTATTTTTTAATCATATCACCCAGAGAAAAGAGGTAACGCCACTGATGTGCAGAGGGCTACATTAGAGTAAAAGCACTAGATAGAAAAGAGCGAAGAGAAGGACAAACCATTTAGAAAGAAGCAAGAGAAGGAAGGAAATACAGGTGTGATGACAGTTGCAGAGGTGTAGAGAAAGGAAAGGATATACAGGGTGAGGAAAGAACTCGGGTCAAGTGGTTAAGAGATGAGTATTGACCTTGCATTTGAATTCCTGGAGGTTGTAGACGTCAGGAAAGCAAGGATAAGGAAGCGAGTTCCAAAGGCGGGAAGTGCGAGGAAAGAAGCTGTAGGAGTAGAATTGTCGTCTGCATTTGGTTGATCTCACTGTGAATGGGTAAGAACCAGTTGCCAGTGTATATATATATATATATATACTAGCAGTATAGAACGGCGTTGCTCGGTTGTAATGAAATATTTAAAACTAATCCATGGTACTGGAGCTCAGACTCTTTGGACGTTGGCACGAAAGACTAAAAAGCAATAGATGTTTCCAGTTAAAGCGAAACCGTAGACTGAAAGAAAAATGAATAGATCTAAGTCAATTTTGATTTCCTGGCATCGATATCAAATAAGGTTTTCGTCCTAAACTGAAGTTTGAAGGCTAAATAAGTCCTCTGAGTAAATGATAACAAGGCTGAGACAAAGAACTACAATTATACCTACTTAGAGCCAAACCCGAAGGAAGAACTAAAATAAAAGAGCTGAAAGTAATACAGACATACAGGCAGATAAACAGACACACACCCAAACATCTTGCCTTATATATATATATATCGATTTTCTGCACTATTATAAAAACTGCAACCTTGAAACTTCTGAATATCTTTTCTTATGTCTTTGTCTGTGAGTGCATCAAATTTGATTAAAATCGGACCACTCCTTCTATAACTCGATTTTTTCGATTATCGATTTTCGATATTCACTGGGGGTACCTCGACACACAACCGAGCTATGAACACTCGCAGATGCTTATAGTACAACTGTGTAAATTTTCAAGAAAATCGGTTCAGCCGTTTTGGAGTCTATAGATTAACGGACACAGACACACACACTCAGACACGCACACTGACGCACACATACAAGGATTCATTTATAAATAAGTTTTTATATATATATATATATATATATATATATATATTATAACTTTACGGACATTTTGTTTCATTTGATTAATTTACTTCTTCACGGATTCGTATATTCCTTCAATCTTAATTAAGTTTGTCTTTCATGAATTTTCTTTTGGAGTTTGTCATTTTCATTTCCATCTTTCCCATAAGTTTTCTTTTTCTTTATTAAATTATTCTCTTCTTTTTTTAATTCATCTTGTTTTGTATAAATCTTTTTCCTTTTTGTTTTTCATTATTTTCTTCCGTCTTTGATTCATACTTTTTTTTTTTAATCATTTCAACCCAAGCATGTTGAAAACGCCACTGATGCGCAGGGGGCTACGTAAGAGTGAAAAGATTGGAAAAGAGAGAAACCGGAAACCACAACCTAAACAGGAAACAAGGGATGACCCTCTTCACCTGCTCAATAGATGTGGGTGAAGTGTGAACCGGGCGATAGTTTAGTCTATCTACTCCAAATGAAAAAAAAGAAAAGAAAATAAAAAATAAGAAAAAGAAAATTGAAAAGATTGGCAGAGAGAAAGCCAGAAACCACATCCTAAACAGGGAACAAGGGATGACCCTCAACACCTGTTCAATAGACGTGGGTGAAGTGTGAACCGGGCGATAGTTTAGTCTATCTACTCCAAATGAAAAAAAAGAAAAGAAAATAAAAAATAAGAAAAAGAAAATTGAAAAGATTGGCAGAGAGAAAGCCAGAAACCACATCCTAAACAGGGAACAAGGGATGACCCTCAACACCTGTTCAATAGACGTGGGTGAAGTGTGAACCGGGCGATAGTTTAGTCTATCTACTCCAAATGAAAAAAAAGAAAAGAAAATAAAAAATAAGAAAAAGAAAATTGAAAAGATTGGCAGAGAGAAAGCCAGAAACCACATCCTAAACAGGGAACAAGGGATGACCCTCAACACCTGTTCAATAGACGTGGGTGAAGTGTGAACCGGGCGATAGTTTAGTCTATCTACTCCAAATGAAAAAAAATTAAAGAAAATAAAAAATAAGAAAAAGAAAATTGAAAAGATTGGCAAAGAGAAAGCCGGAAACCACATCCTAAACAGCGAACAAGGGATGAGCCTTTACACCTGTACAATGGACGTGGGTGGAGTGTGAACCGGGCGATAGTTTAGTCTATCTACTCCAATTGAAAAAATAAAAAAAAATATGAAAAAGAAAAGCGAAAAGATTGGAAAAGAGAAAACTGGAAACGGCATCCTAAACATGAAACAAGGGATGAGCCTCTACACCTGTACAATAGACGTGGGTGGAGTGTGAACTGGGCGATAGTTTAAACTATCTACTCCAATTACTTCTCCTTTATTTTTTTTTTTTTTGTTCTGGCTTTTTTCTTCCTCACCAACTTCTGTTCTCTTTTCTTTTTCTTAATTATTTCTTCTCATATTTTTCATTTTGTTTTCTGTTTTTTTTTCATTTTCATTCTTTCTTTGCTTAATTCTAATTTTCTTTCATATTTCTATTTTCCCGTATTCATTTTTTTTTTTTGTCTTTGTTTCTTTTTGTTTGAATTTTCATCCTTTTATGTCACAAATTTTAAGTTTTTCTGTCGTTCTTATCTTTATCCTCTTTTCTTCTTTATTAATCACTCACTCTCTTCCATTAGCTGACTGACTCTCTTCTCTGCGGATGTACGTTGTAGTGCAGTAGATATCGACTCTGAATATGAAATCGGGGTGCCGAGTTCGAATTCCAGTTGAATTCCTTGCATTCACTTACGTACGGAAAGGTATTAATCCGTCTCTTTCCTTCAGTTATGGGTTAAATAATAGGACAGATTTTGTTCTATTACTTTGGCTGGCAACCAGTCAACCGCAGAAAGCAACAGCAACCTTCTGCGAGATAATCAGGATAGTCAGTCATGTCTCTTTCGAGATATGATCGCCCAAAAGCGTGTATTACGTATGGCACTTAACTGACTGACTCTTTTCTACGTTTTTTTTATTATTTCATCCTATATTTCTTTCCTTATTTCTTTCTTTTTGTTTGTCATTTGTTTGTGCTTTTCTTTATTCTCTTCACTTTTCTATTTTTTCGGTTTCTCGTATTCTTTCTTTTTTTCTTTCTTTCTTTTCAGTTTTCTTTCGTTTTCTTCTTTTGTTTCTCGTTTTCCTTTTTCTGTTTACCTTTCATTTGATGTTTTTTCATTCTTTCTCCCCTTTTTCTCTATTCTCTTCTTTAATCGTCCTTTTCTTCCATCATGTTTTCCTTTACGTTTTCTCTTTCTTATTACAGCCGTCTTTCCTTATATTTTTTTCTCCAATTTGAATATTAATAATTTTCCTTCTTTTCTTTTTGTCTCTCTGCCCCCTTCTGCACCCTGAGAAGCGTTATAACAGGAAATGGAAAGTGTGACACAGAGATCCGAAGACGAATTAGCATGGCGAAGAACGCATTCCAGAAGCTGAGTAAAATATTAAGAGACAGGAAACTTTCACTAGAAACAAAAAAGAATGTGCTAGATTGCTATGTGATGTCAGTTCTTCAATATGGCAGTGAATGTTGGACAATATCATCGAAGATGAAGGAAAAACTTGAAGCAGCTGAAATGTGGTTCTACAGAAGGATGCTGCGGATATCGTGGACCGAGCATGTGAACAATGAGATATATTCTGATAATCGAATACGCCTTCGAATTTCTGAGTCACATTTCCTTTGTCTTTCATATTATTTTTCAAATGGTTGGGGTTTTTAAAATCTAGCAGGTACAAAAAGTCAAATATCTAGAAAATGTTCTAACTGAAGACGGAAAGTGCGACACAGAGATCCAAAGGCGAATTGGTATGGCGAAAAACGCGTTGCACAAGCTGAGTAAAGTATTAAGACACAAGAAACTTTCACTAGAAACATAGAAGAGATTACTGGATTGCTACGTGATGTCAGTTCTTCAATATGGCAGTGAATGTTGGACAATATCAACAAAGATGAAGGGAAAACTTGAAGCAGCTGAAATGTGGTTCTACAGAAGGATGATGCGATATCATGGATCGAACATGTGAGCAATGATGAGGTTTGGGAAAGGATGGAAACTAAAGGGAAATTAATACTGAGCATCAGGAAGAGAGAGCTAGAGTTCCTTGGACATGCAATGAGGAAAGTGGGCTTGGAGAACCTGATACTAACAGGGCAGATAGAGGGAAAACGAGACAGGGGAAAGCAGCGGATAACATATTTGAAGTACCTAATCAGGTGAATAATGGAACGAGGGTTCATGCTGTAACAGGAGAAAAAAATGCTAAGATCCACCAAGGATAGGGAGACGTGGAAAGCCATGATCGCCTACGTCCGGAAAGGACTGGGCATACAGATGATGAGTATATATGCTAACTGTTTACAAGAAATTATGTGGGTATAAAATAGGTGATCAATTCTATATTATAATCAATATATAAACTGATCCCACATTGTTTTGGCCATGCTAGTGTCTATACATTTATATTCTAGATTTATGGGCTTGAGCTAGTGGATGGCAGAGCGGGGTTTGGGTGGTGTAACAGGAGAAAGCGTGCTAAGCGCCACCAGGTAGAGGGAGACGTGGAAAGACATGATCGCCTACGTCCTGACGGTACAGGGCACATAGAAGAAGATATATGCCAGCTATTTATAAGAAAGTATGTGGGTATAAATTGGGGGATCAAATCTATATTATAATCAATATATAAACTGACCACTCATTTTTTTGGCCATGCTAGTTTCTATACATTTATATTCTATAGCTATGGGCTTGAGCTAGTGGATGGCAGAGCGAGGTTTAAGTGGTGTAACAGGAGAAAGCGTGCTAAGAGCTATCAGGGATAGGGAGACGTGGAAAGTCATGATCGCCTACGTCCTGAAGGTACAGGGCAGATAGAAGAAGATATATGCCAAATAGAAGAAGAATATTTTTCTCACTACCACTTAACTGTCATTTCTTTTCACCCGGCCACAAATATCTAATCTATTGGGCCTCCACTTTTATCTAACAGTTTCTCTTTCGCTTACGTCCTTCTGTTCTTTTCTTTTGTTTTACACGTCTGCCCTGTCTATTTGCAGCAGTTTATTTTTGACTTTGAAAGGAGAGTCAGCAAATAGTCGCTTATCTCCACCCGCAGATTTATTAACTTCTATTTTTTTGGTTCTTTATTTTGTTTTTCTTTCTTTTGGCCGCCTTAAATTTATTCATCGATTTTTCTCATTGCTTTAGCATTGTCCTTCCTGGTTTTCTTTTTTTGGATTTTCCCATTTTCTATAAAGTTTAATTTTATATATTTTTAGTTCACTTATAATTTCAGTTTTTTTTTTCTTCATTATATTTAAGTCTTTTTTCTTTTTTATATTTTTCTTCTTTTGTTTGTATCTTTTTCTTTCTTGCTTTTTTTTTTCTTGCTTGAATTCTCTTTTTTTTATTTACGCTTCGCCTTCATTCTTATTCCTTTTTCGTTCTTTCTTGCTTTTTTTTTCTTGCTTGAATTCACTTTTTTTATTCACTCTTCGCCTTCATTCTTATTCGTTTTCCGTTCTTTCTTACTCTATCTCTACTTTTTTCTTTTTTTTTTAATTATTAATTCCTATATATTTTGATTCCAACATCTTTCTTTTTGGCGCTCTATATTTTTACATCGATTAATTTTATCTTTTCTTCAGCATTATCACACGTGGTCTTCTTTCCATTTTTTTTCTATAAACTTTAATTCTTTATCTTAGTTTATTTTTCGTTTCAGGTTTCCAAAAGACAATCTTTATTCCGTAACTTTTTATTGCTTTTATAATATTTTTTTCTGCTTATTCATTTTTGTCTTTATTGGATTGATTATTCATCTAACAACTTATTTTTTACATTTTCTTTTCCCAATTTATATCGGTATATTTCTTGTTCAATATTACGTTCCAATATTCTCAGTTTCGTTTTTATTACTAACCGTAATGCCTAATCTTTGCAAACTCAGCAGAAATAGTTGACACATTCCATTAGAACCTTGAATAAGTTGTCGCTGTTTTTTAACAGACGGCATTCGTATTACTGCGTGCGTGTAGTTTCACATGGTAACGCATTTATAAGAAAGTACTATAAGCAAGCTAGAAATTCAGTCTATATAATTTCGCCGAAGGGTAAACAACAGTGTTTTTCGTAGCGTAAAATATATCGAATTTTCTGACAAAGAACGTACGTATGTGGGGAATTTTACTGCACTACTTTATACAAAAGGAGTTTTAGCTTCCTGATGCTCAGTATTAATTCCTTTTCGTCTCCATCCTTTTTAAAACCTCGTCATTGCTCACATGTTCGGTCCGTGATATCTTCAGCATCCTTTTGTAGAACCAAATTTCAGCTGCTTCAAGTTTTTCCTTCATCTTCAAAGATACTGTCCAGAATTCACTGCCATATTGAAGAACTGACACCACATAGCAATCCACTACTCTCTTCTTTGTTTCTAGTGAAATTGTCCTGTTTCTTAATACTTTACTCAACTTCTGGAATGCTTCTTTCGCCATGCCAATTCCCCTTCGGATCTCAGTGTCGCACATTCCGGCTTCTGTTAGAACACTTCCCAGATATTTAAATTTTTGTACCTGCTTTATTTTAATATTCTCCACCTGTATTTGGCATTTTTGGTTGCTCTTGCAAGTCCATTTTCTAAACAGTAAGTGAATAGACCTGTTTGTGTGATTTTTATGGTTTATCTTCACTTTGGTGGTTATTTGAATCCAGAAAATACTTTTATATTATATGAATATTTTTTTAGATAATAGTGTTTTAGTGATAAATGACTTACTATTAAACCCTTATCTAGGGATACATATTTTTCCAATGATATTTGTGCGAAAGTGAATATAATATAACCACCTAGAATTAGAACTCGGATCTCAGATTTCCAATTCCGATGCACTATCTATCTATCTATCTATCTATCTATCTATCTATCTATCTATCTATCTATCTATATATATATATATATATATATACAGCACATCCCCAACCCAATCTTACAACACTTAGCAATTCAAATCATTCACAGATCTAGACCAGGCTCAACGTTGTTTGGATGACAGAACAGGAGCTGCAATATGTTAAAGGAGAAAGCGTGCTATGAGCCACCAACGATAGGAAGATGTGGAAGGCCTTGATCGCCTACGTCCTCAAAGACAAGGCGCATAGAAGAAGAACATTCAATAACTGCAAAACGGAGCTAACACCTGCTCTCAGACTAGACTAGGTTTCTTTTTTTCTTCTGGTAATGATAAACCTATTTACTCTCAAAGGAGTGCCTTTTTCGAACATCTGTGCGTGGTGGTCCAGTGGATAACGGCTCGGAACAAGAAATTAGAGAGCCGAGTTCGAATTCCAGCTGAATTCATTGCATTCACTTACGCGCAAATACCCTTGGGAAAGGTATTAATCCGTCTCTTCCTTCCAGTTATGGGTTAAATAACAGGACAGATCGGGTTCTATAGCCTTGGCTGGCAACCAGTCTACCGCAGAAAGCAATGGCAACCTACCGCGGGATAATCTTCTGCCCAGTCAGTCATGTCTCTTTCGAGACATGATCGCCCAAGCGTGTTTCACGTATGACACTTAACTGACTGATAGATTGAGACTCAAGTTCACTCTAGGTCTCGAATGGAACGCATATATACGATCCATCTCTAATGATGATGTTAAAGTGTCCGGATCCATGTAAATCTCGAGAAGTTAACTGTTTTCTTCTATCCTATCTGCTCTTCCCAAAAAAAGATCAAAGCAAAAATACAAATTGATTGATAAAGGGGATGATGCTGACAAATCCTCACCCTCCTGTCTTTGAATATTTCAAACCTATCTACGAAGGCTTGTTGTTTATGAATGATTTTTCACTAAACATCATTTTTCCCACAGACAAGACATACACTACCGGCTATAATTATTAGGCCACCCCAGTATTTAAAAAAATGATGTATTTCATACAATTTATTAGTATTTATTACCAAGTGAATAATTATAAATGAAAATAGAATGGTTCTTTTGATCATACTGCACAATAACATATGCATCAAATAAATTTATAAATATTTAATAATTACGTATTTTACAGTTCATCAATGAAAGAATGAAGAAGATTTAGGGTGATTCGGAAGAGTTCTTCTTTGCTTTTTTGCCTTGTAAAATTTTGCAAAGTAATAATAACAAAAAACATTCAATTTTCATTTAGAATTATTCACTTAACGATCGTATGAAATACACCATTTCTTTAAAAAAAAACTGGGTTGGCCTAATTATTATAGCAGATCAGTCAGTTTAGGTGCTATACGTGATACACACTTGGGCGATCATGTCTCCAAAGAGATATGACTGACTGGGCGGAAAGATTATCCCGCAGTAGGTTACCATTGCTTTCTGCGGTAGACTGGTTGCCGACTGTCCTGCTATTTAACTCATAACTGGAAGGAAGAGACGGATTAATACCTTTCCCAAGGGTATTTGCGCGTAAGTGAATACAAAGGATTCAGCTGGAATTCGAACTCGGCTCCGCGGTTTCTTGTTCCGAGCCGATATCCACTGTACCACAACGCACAGCTATTTTCACGGCAAACGTACGTTCATTAGTTCCACCAGTTCCGGCCTTCACAACTGTGCACCTGGACAATATGTCGCCGTTCACTTACTATTTCATTAGTAAGAAGGCCAGTATGTTACCAATAGCTGCTACATTGTCGGACGTACTCTGAGTGGAAACTTGCACCTTTCCTCCCCTCTTTACTTTTTCAAGTCTAGTATCAACCGTTTTCTCACCTCATATCCTCACAAGCCGGGTTTTTTACCCAGTTTCTCTTTGGTTCTTCCTTGAGTGGGTTCTAGTTTTTGCATTGAATGATTTATTTGTTTGATTAACAGCATATCGACTTCTCATGAGTCATTTAAGGCCGTAATTTTATTTTTTATTGTCTACTTTCTCAGTTGAATACATGGTAGATGCTACTCAGCTTTTGTGCAAATACATATTTGTGTGAATATAATTACTACAGGTGTCGATATGTACGTTTTATATTTAAGTTATATTTTAAATTTAAGGTATGAAGAATCTATTTAAAATCCAAGGTTATCAAAGATTTAAAACTTTATCCAGGTTCATACTTAATAGATGATGTTTATCCTGAATTGTGAGGTAGATTTTGATTATAATACTGACATGATTTTTTCTCTTTGTTAAGTTTACGAGATGGCACGCAAGAAGAAGCAAATTGTTGTATAATGTGTTTGTGGATCTAACTAATGCCTTCGACACCGTCAATAGAGAGTACTTTGGAAGATAAGGAATAGCTTTGCCTATCTGACAAGGCATGATTATATTCCATCACCACGAGCTAGCGTTGGTCACGATGAATAGATGTCCACTCGAGGCAACACCTTGCATTTAGAATATATTGGGCTCCAAACTGACGCACGGCTTATGCTATCCTCTATTATTATTGCGGATAGATCAAGTCAAAAAGGAATTACTGTTGGCATATTGGGCATTTTCCCATCTTGATAGCGTTCAAAAGCGTCTAGGAAGAATTATTTTCGACTTTTCAACGTCTTTCTCTCAGGTGAGATTTGGTGAGCCTCTCGATGCTCTGTTGATATTTCCATGAAAAGTTCTCAGACAAACTACCCTTCTTTCTTCTCCCATGCCTAACGTAGTAATAAGGTAGTTATTAACGGTCAGTCATCCAAGGCTCTGGCTGTCAACGCAGGCGTCCCCCAGAGACTCGAGGCAACACTCTTTCTGATTTACATGAATGATCTGTTTAAGAATATACTCAAATCATTTTTAAACATCTATACCGATGATTACAAATAAACTGCAAGAAAATCAAATGCATGGTCATCAGCAAAAAGAGCAACCAAAAGTGCCAAATACAGGTGGGGGGTGTTAAAATCAAGCAGGTACGAAAATTTAAATATCTGGGAAGTGTTCTAACAGAAGCCGGAATGTGCGACAGAGAGATCCAAAAACGAATTGGCATGGCGAAAGACGTTCCAGAAGCTGAGTAAAATATTATGAAACAGGACAATTTCGTTAAAAACAAAGAAAAGTGTATCGGATTGCTATGTGATGTCCGTTCTTCAATATGGCAGTGAATGTTGGGCAATATCATCACTGATGAAGGAAACACTTGAAGCAACTGAAATGTGGTTCTACAAAAGGATGCTGAGGATATAACAGACCGAACATGTGAGCAATGACGAGGTGTTGGAAAGAATGGAAACGAAAAGAAAATGAATATTGAGCATCAGTAAGAGACAACTGTTGTTCCTGGGACACGCAATAAGGAAGGAGGGCTTGGAGAATCTGATAGTAACAGGCGAGATACAAGGAAAAATAGGCATAGGAAGGCAGCGGATAACATATTTGAAGGGCCTGAGAAGGTGAATGACAGAACGGGGGCTGTGAGATGTTACAGGAGAAAGCGTGCTAAGAGCCACCAGGGATAGGGAGACGTGGAAAGCCATGATCGCCTACGCCCTGAAGGGATTGGACACATAAAAGAAGAAAAAGAAGAATTCTTTTTTCTTGAAGGCCTTCCGCAAGGCGAAGCACAAAGGTTTACTACACAAGCTCTCTACCTATGGTACCCCTGAAAGGATTTTTTAATTATAAAATTCTTCCTAACAGGTAGATGTCTGAATGTCATGGTTAGTCTCCCAAGGTCCTGACAGTCATTGCCGGAGTCTACCAGTAGATTCTTCTAGGACCAACACTCTTTCTGATTTACATTAATGACCTGTGTAATAATATACTCAGATCATTTTTAAACATCTATACAACGATATACAGGTGTGCACATCTAAAAGTCTTGACAATCAGAGATTGGCCGCTGACCTCTCTTCTGATTTAACACTAACTTCCCAGTGGGAAATAAACTGGCGGGTTGCATTGAGTGTCTCTAAAACCAAACTGGTTATGTTCCATCACAGCCGACCAAACCAGATCTACTGCTAACCAGGATAAAGGGATGCATTCATGAGAAGGCATCATACTTTTGAGAATATTGGGATTCAAATTCCCGCCCGACCTCACATGGAACACTTGCATATGATCCATTGATAAACATGCAGAATAAATCATCAGCTTCCTGTACCACTTTAGCAAGTACCTGGATAAATGAAGAAGGTTAGGAAAAACAAATGAAAGAAAAAAAATGGCAAGCAAAGGGAATAAAAAGAAGACAGAGGAATGAAAATAAAGGGATAGGGTGAGATGAAAAAAGAATGACAGAAAATAAGAATAAAAATTATACAAAAAGAATGGTAAGAAGAAAAATAACAAAATGAAAAAAGAATGAATGATAAAAGAAAGGGAGAGAAAACAGAAGAAGGAAAGAAAAAAGATGAGAAAAATATACATGAAAGAAAAAAGACGAATGGAAAGAGCAGAAAAAGAATCGTAGAAAGGATAATGGAAGGAAAATAAGAAGAATGAGAGGAAAGAAGAATGAAAGAATGAAAAACAAATTAAAAAATGAAGAATGGCATGAATTAAAATGAATGAAGAATGTTGAGTAGATAAAAGGACGACAGAAAAAGGGAGAAACGGAAGAAGAATAAAGGAAAGTGGGGAGGAAAAATGAGGAATGATGAAAAAAAGGTAAGAATAAAAAAGAGTGAAAGACAGAGAAAAATGGTAAAAATAAGAAAAGAATACTAAAAAATGAAAGAAAGAAGGGTGAGAAGAAAGAAGAATAAGAGAAGGAAGAGAAAAGAATTAGTCTACCTCGGTTTTGTCCCTCTAATGAATTGAGCAGACGACATCTCGGTACTGACTCTCTCTCTCTCTCTCTCTCTCTCTCTCTCTATGAGCGTATGAGGATATATATATATATATATATATATATATATATATATATATTAATCATATCACCCCGAGCAAGGAGGTAACGGCTCTGATGTGCAGGGGGCTACATAAGAGTAAAAGCACAAGATAGAAGAGAGTGAAGAGAAGATCAAACCATTTAGAAAGAAGGGAGGTAACACAGGTGGGGTGACAGTTGCAGAGGTGGAGAGAAAGGAAAGGATATACAGGGTGATGTAGAAAGAACTAGGGTCAAGTGGTTAAGAGGTGAGTATTGACCTTGCATTTAAATTTCTGGAGGTTGTAGCCGTCAGGAAAGCAAGAATAAGGAAGCGATTTCCACAGGCGGGACGTGCAAGGAAAGAAGCTGCAGGAGTAGAATTATCGTCTGCATTTGGTTGATCTCACTGTGAATGGGTGAGACCCAGTTGCCAGTCTGGTTGCACGAAAATGAAATGAAAGAAAATAAATAATGTAAATAAGTTGTGAGTAAAACGAAAAGATGAATGAATAAAACAAGTAGATGGGTGGAAGGAAATGGAATTAAAAAATTTAGAAAAAATATGAAAAATACAAGAAAAACAAAAATGGTGATTAGAAAGAATAATGATAAAAAATGAAAATGAGAAGAAATAAAACAGCTATAATCAGTGAGAAACATTTGTCGCTTGCCAGGATCTTAGCCCAACTTATTGCGCCTTGTTCGTCTTAGATTTTGTTCTGACATGAAGTCATTCACCTTTTATTTTGGATAATTTTTTCGTTTTAATGAGCGCTAAGAAATTTCTCTAAAGTTATATTTGAAACAGAAAAAAAATTTACAGTATTTTTTAGCAACACAGTTTTGCAGTTATTTATTGTTACCATAAATCACAACCCTGAAGATGATCTTGAAAGAAGATCGAAAGTACTTGCGTACATTAAAATTGATAATGACATCTGTCAACGTTACAGCTCATTTCTGACATCTTTCAATTATAATATGCGAAAGGTTATCCGTGAGTATGAAAGGATGTAATTAAAAATAAGCAGACACAATGTTCACAACTTATTTAATCTGACACACACACACACACACACACACACACACACACACACACACACACACATATATATATATATATATATATATATATATATATATATATATATTGTAATGTTGTTATTACAAGGGTTTATAAAATCATTATGTCACTTTATAAATAGTTCATATTTCCGAAGATCTTCGGTTGATTTTTTAAAATTGTAAAGATGTTTAATTTTGGAAAATGTAAAATGAATTCATGGTTATTTAGAAAGTTAAGATGGGTGGTTTGAGGTAATTAAGCGATATGATCTCGGGTGTGTCTATATTAATCAAAAGGGTGAATGCTATAGAACTATAAATTTGAATATTTAGCTCGTATGAACTTGATTGTTGAATTATGTAATAATAAAATGATACTTTTTATCTTTCTAAGAAAGATACGTATTAGGAACACATATTCAAACGTGTAGACAATGGTTTTAG